>OY284476.1:41314816-41914816 GCA_958336345.1 Dorcus parallelipipedus
CAACATTAATTTAGATTTAACTGAATTTAATGCAAGGTCATGTAGTTTAGAAAACTGAACAAATCTATCTAAGTCCATATTTAAATTATGATAACTTTGTTGAATATCATCAGGAGGAAATGATAAATAAAGCTGAATATCGTCTGCATATAAGTGAACTGCAGAGTGACACATGTGTTTAACAATGTTACTCGTGTAGATAGAGTACAGCAAGGGACCCAAAACGGATCCCTGCGGAACCCCAGATATCAGAGGAGCAGGATTTGACTCTGTCTCATTAACACAAACTATCTGAGTTCTTGCAACTAAATAGTCCCTAAGTAGAGCTCGTGCACTTACCCCAAGGCCAATGTGATAAAGTATCGCATCTAATAATTTATGATTTAAACTGTCGAAGGCCTTAGAATAATCCAGAAGTACTAAGACCGTATATAAACCATCATCCGAAGCTCTCAAAATATCGTCAGTTATGGAAAGCAGCGCTGTGGCGCAGCCATGCCCAGGTCTGAAACCAGACTGAGTAGCAGGAATAATGTCATTTTCAGACAAAAATGTTCGAAACTGTTTATCTATAGCTCGCTCAAGTATCTTTGATAAAGAGGGTAATATACTTATTGGTCTTAGATGCTTTAACTCAGTTGGGTTTTCCACCTTAGGCAACGGCTGCACCAACGCATGTTTCCAAGCGCTCGGACATACTCCTTCAGTGAGACAAAAATTCACTATGTGCCTAACGAAAGGAATGATGTGCGGACAGCAAAGTTTGAGCATAGTTATGCTTAAGCGGTCAGCTCCTATCGCTTTACTAGTAATGGAATTTATTATAGTTGCCACATCTGTATCAATAATGTTTGCAAAATTAAAATTCATATTATTCACCATATTATTAAAATAAAAGTTAAACACAGCAGAGTTATCAGTTGTACCTTTAGGTATGGAATTGATTAGATAATCGTTAATTTCATTGGCATTAGAAAGATGGTCAGGTATAAAATTAGACTTTGATGAAGAATAAATATTTGAATCTTTGAGATATTTCCACATTTCTTTCGTGTTAGAGTTACTGAGTCTATAAGTTAGGTAGGCCTTTTTTTCAGCTTTTATTGCGTTAGTAACTAGATTACGGAGGGTTTTATAGTAGTTCCAATGAGCAGGGTTATGAGACTTCTTAAATTTAGTTAATGCTTTGTCACGAAGATGCATCATTAATTTTACGGTGTCAGTCAGCCAAGGTGCGGGTGGTTTTGTGAAACGAGAAGTAGTAATAAGTGCATGAACATCGAATAAATTTATCAGAGTGTCAGTTAGACAAGCATCTTTGTCATCAGCATTGTTCATATCAAAAATGTGAAAAAATGGCACAGAATGTAGATCAGCCAAGAATGAATTTATAATTGAAGTACCTAAAATCACGATACGTACGAGTTTTAGGCTTATAATAATTATTTACTACGCCGAGTTTACAACAAACTACATGATGATCTGAAATGGCTATGAACTGGGGTAACTTCGTGATCCAGTAATAATTTATCATTTGAAATTAGTAACAAGTCAATCAGAGTAGCAGAAATAGCAGTGACTCTGGTTGGTACAGTAACAACCTGTTTCAAACCGAAGGGTTCCAACAGCGAAGTGAATTTATGTAAGTGGCTATTACTAAAATTTAAAAAATCAATGTTAAAGTCACCCATACAAACAATTTCATCCGAGATACACATTATGTGCGACAATGTCTCTTCAAACTCCTGAAAAAATTGACGTAATTAAAATTAGGCGGTCTGTACACTACCCCAAATGCAATCCTGACGCCGCTAATATTCAAGAGTATCCACAGCTGTTCAATATTTTGGCTAACATTAATTAATGAATATTTCAGTGATCGATGCACATAGATACCAACTCCACCTGCCCTTTCAACTCTGTCCTTACGTAAAAAGCAATAGTTCTGCAAATTTATGATGTCATTAGACATGCCAGGATTAAGCCAGGTTTCTGTAATAGCAAAAATGTGAAAAATGTCAAGTTCAAAAAAATATCTAAACTCGGCAAAATTCGCTACCAACGATCCCGCGCTCAGGTGCGCTAATTTTAAATAATTAAGAGCCATATTGACAAAAACCAAAGATTAACCAAAATAAGACACACCTTCCGTCCGCTGCTCAAAATTTTCCAACAAGATAAAGAAACTAGTGCATATATTTCAAAACAACAAAATTCAGTAATACAAAAACTAGCATAGATTAACGAAACAACAAACATGTAGCAAAACATAAGCATTTTCAATAACACAAGCCGCATCGATGTTTTTACGAATAAGCGACAAGAGCACGGAGCTACGATTTCAGCGATGTAAATTCACGCATATTGGTGATTTTATGTGTCGTGTTGTTTATTTTAATAAATATAACACCAATGTTGTAAATATTAATTTCAACCATTTTATTGTATTTTATGTAAAAATTTGTGTATTTTCGAATTTTGTAAACAAACAAACTGTCATAGGCAAAATGCGCACCGGGTTCTGGCTTCCAAGCCAGAATGTTGATGGTTGCCATGGGCGTGCGCGTCGTTTCAGGAGCATTCTTCGTTTAAATTTCAACCGACCAACATGTTAAAGCATTCTTCGTCTAGTTTTCGAACAAGCAACAGGTAAATTAAATCCGCGAACTGGAAATTTGAAACTAATTCCGCGAATTTTCGAACTGACTGTAATTATTTTTTTTTTTCTTCGCGACAATTTTGCCTTTGACACTGGAAGAAAATAGCTGGATTTTTGAGAAATTTTACAATTTTTTTTTAATAAAGAAAAACCTACCAGAAGCGAATTTTCCAACATTCCTTGTATCCTTTAAACCGATCACAAAATTCTACAAAAGGAGAAAGAAAAGGGACAAATAAGAAAGACAAGGCAAAGTAACTCAAATTCCATATCACTACACATTTAGACGAAACACAAAATCAACATATCTGAGGAGGATTATTGTTCAGCATTGAACGCTAGGTCTGGTGAATCTGATCTCTTCTATGATATCGCAGTATTTGTCCCACACACACACGAACACCCCTACATACACACTACACACACAATTCTTTTCCATTTCAACAATCTGACTGAAAGTGAAGTCAAAAATTCATTTCGAAGAATCCACCCTGAATTTTTCAGGGTTCTTTAAAACTAAAGAGAAGAGTAATACTAAACTAACACTAAACGCTAAACTAATTTTTTAGTTGCATTAAGCAAATTAATTTTATAATTTTTGATCACGAAAATAAATATTATTGTGACAAGATGCAAGTAAATTCATGCATTGGATTTATTTAGCAAACTTAAGATAAGAGGAAATGTAACTCGTCAACGTAAACAACGGAACCTTGACACCTGCGTGAAAAAACCTTGAACACGTTGGAACGAATTTAAATTATTTCGTTATCTCTCGTACCTTTTCGGCGTCGGTAGAATTCGGAATTGCTCGAGTTACACTTCCTATAAAAACCCCGCGATCTGCATATAAAGATAAGATTATAATCAGCTGTCAGTACAGCATGTAACTTCTTGTACTTTGATTTATGTTGTGAATTAAGGATGTAAGTATTTACGTTATATTTGTATAATTAATGTTTGTCTGTATTTATTTATGTTTAATATAATATTTAAGCTACGCTATGCCCCTTGTTTCGATTTATACCGTAACATTATATGTAGTTGAAATCTACGCTTATGATTTATCTTTGTACTGCCACACCCGTTGACGTAAACGATACTATGATATGAATATTTTGTACTTGATATCAGTGTTGACAATTTAAGAAATTTTTTTCAAATCATTAGGGATTAAGGGATTGTTTTTTCTAAAAAAGTGATTTTCAAATTTTATTTGGTAAAGAAGCTGGAACCTGACAGTCCCTAGACAGTTCAAAGTTGTTCTTTTAAGTAGAAGGAAACACACTTATGTTAAGCAATGTTTCAACTGACAGTCATTTCTGGATGGTAACAAAAAATAACTTGCGTTGTTGTAAGACATTTAAACATTTATTAAAACAAGCCGAAAGTTTCTTTTTAATTTGCTTTTACGGAGGTAAAAAAATAAGGAAATGTAACTTACCGTCAATAAAAAACGAAATGAATTGTATTTGTGTGAGATATTGAACAGCGGCATCTATTGCAGTTTTTTGTATAATCTGTTGACCTTGTGGAAGGCAAATAATTCTTTCTTTTGTCTCTGTTTGTTTCAAATTGTTTCTTTTTTAAATTTCTGAATCTACTGAATTATTGCCCTAAAATCTTTTGTTTTTATGTGTTTAACAATTTTAATATATTTTTAAAAATTTTGTTAATCTGTTTTCTTTATTTTGTCACCTTTCCTCCCAGTTTTTTTTTTTTTTTATTTATTTATTTATTAATCTACTGAATTGTGCTATAATATCGATCGTCTTTATTATCTTTTTTAAATTTTATTACTTATTTATTCTTTAATTTTATTATTTTGCTTTGTCCTCATTCTTTTAAAATCGTTTTTTTAAAGTTTATTATTAATCAACTGAATTGCACTGTAAAATTGACCGTCTCTTATTTGTTTTTTTTTTCACCATGTATTTTTTCAGTGAATTTTTTTCTGTAGTAACAAATTAAGAGATTCTCGATGATGAAATGGGATTTTTTCGACAACTCTTAAATATAATACATAGGTACATTTTCACATTTATACAAAAAATACATTTTAGAGGAATATGTCTTTTATTTGGGGGATTTTTAAACCTCAGATGAGGGAAATTGTGGTCAATGGATTGGCAACACTGGCTTTTGCAAGGAAACCGTTTCAGAACATTTTACTAGTTTAAAAGTGGGGTTATGTTATTTCATATAGTCCCTTTACTTCCGCACTGACACTGTCAAAATTTGGAAAAATCATTTCTAAAGTGTATTAGTTATTATCAGGGTTAGGAGGATGAGATTCCGCTTGCAACAGTCCGCCTGGGTTGCCGCTTATACTGTGCATGTTTGTACGATAATTGCGCTGGCTCATTTCTCCATAAGCGTCGGACGAAATCTTAATTTCATCGCGTAAGAGATGACAAAAAAAACTTAAACAAAATTTCGTATTTTAGAATTAAAAATTAAATAAATTAAATTAAACACTAAACGTTCTTTGCTATTGCAAATTATGCATGCGATTATTTGCTATTCCCGTATCGAGTGCACTTAGATGTGACGCTCTTGCCAGCGCGAGCGGAATCCGATCCGCCTAACTGTGGTTATTATGAATAATTAAAAAAAAAAAAACTGATGAATAAAACAGGAAATGTCACAAGTGTGCAGTGATGCCAACATTCTGTCAGTTTGACTGTGCGGATGTCAAGTAAACGGACAATACGTCAGGTCGATTGAGGCTGGTTCACAACTAACAATTGTAACACGTCATCTTGTTTGTTGACTTTTACGGACGACTAAATAACCAATAAAACTGTCCACACAAAAAAACAATTTAAACTTATTGCCAAATTAAATAACTAGACCGAAACTGAACCGTAAGTCTACCTGCTAGGAGTTCCCAAGGATCGCCCAAAGTTTTATTACTTCAATTAGGCATGCACTATCCTATCCTCTAGACGGTCAATTACCTGCTATCAAGAATCTACCGCCGGAGCTAAGGGACTACCCCAATGACATATTTATTTGTTTACGGTTGAACGACCCTCAGAAATCCGCAATAAACTGATAATAATCATAAATAGCTCGTAATCGTCACTGTAAAACCTGGCCTTACGTTGTTGTATCTCGGTTCTTCTGGTGCGTCGGTGAATAAACTTGAGAGATTTAAAGGAATTAAATACGTTTAATTAATTATTTATTGCAAAAAAAGTAAAAATTCCTTGTACCAGCCACTGCGGGATCGGATATAATGAGCGCAAAAACCCTTACGTTAAACCAATACAAAGAAACAAAATTACGGTTATCAAGAAGTACAGTAGAATTCGCTTAACTTTCGAATATCGCAGCGACCGAACTGACTCCAATTACACAGTTGATGGCTTGGTGCACACGCAAATAGTTGTTGGAAAACTCTGCTCCTCAATTAAATTAACAATTAATTTAAGTTCGGCTTAG
Source organism: Dorcus parallelipipedus (assembly GCA_958336345.1). Lineage (NCBI taxonomy): Eukaryota > Metazoa > Arthropoda > Insecta > Coleoptera > Lucanidae > Dorcus > Dorcus parallelipipedus. The sequence continues at coordinate 41,320,923 of OY284476.1, forward strand.
ATTGGTCTTGGTACTAGTGTTTGTCACTTCAGAGTGTGCTCGAACTCAACCAACGCACAGTGTGACACAATGGGTCTACAGTGTACTTAATTAACGGAAGTAATTAATTAATCAGACGTCCTGGAAAGGCATGTGATACAAAATGCCGCCCTCGGCGATCAATCTGCAAGGTAATCCCCGCTAGTTTTTCAGGGACTCCTTTCGGAGGTGATGGAAAACCCTGTCGCTAGCTAAACTAATTAATTGAGGTCGAATGGGTAGGATCTTTTCTCAACTACATCCAATCGCCTTTCGAGGGTGGGACACTGTACGCCTTTTTTCAAATCCCTCCACGTCGTTTTTTCGTCGGCTAAACCTATCTAACTAATTTGTTGGCGCAATGGACCCAAATGACTGTTTTAGGCACTCCGCTTCGTGCGGTTAGGGCCTTTTTAGTCTCTCGGCAAATCGCTTCTAATTAACCTGCAAATCTCTCAGCAAAGACCGCATTTCGGTCCACACAATGGATGTGAAAAACTTTGTTAAGAAGATGGCTATGAATAGGTAGTTCAAATTTTTCGGCCTCGTAATTTCACGAAATTCGTAACGAGCAATAAATTGGCCTTGATTTCTGGGTTTAGATTATGCTGGCACACTTGGTTTTGGCTCGCTAGAGAGATCGAATTCTGTCTGTTTGTTTTTCGCGCTTCTGTCTTCCCAAGTAAAAATTAACCACCTCCCTTGGACTTCGCAGGATAAATTTTGAAAAACCTCGACCAATGATAATCGCTGCTCTAGTCCCAAAATCACGCCTATTCCAGATTTTCTGCACGCAGTAACAACCCCAATTAGCTTGTCAGATACAACTCGCGGGTGGTCTGTCGCAATTTGAAACCTTCATAATATTAACTTTACAAGTGTCCACTGGACATTTTTATGCATCCGATGCTTACTTGGATACTTAACCGAACAAATCTAGCCAATTCAACTTGCCATTGATCTCTTTTCTATAACTGACATGTACTAAAATTTAGTGCGACTAATTCGTACAAAAATCCGAAAACACAAAGCTAAAAGGTTACGATGACTTGTTTATGACGTCCGGACAACCGGAGTGTTACTTGCAGGGCTAACGTTACAAATTTTTAAGCACTCGCTGGGTGGTTTATATTCTTTTGAAAAGGGATCCGCGGAGTGGATCAGTCGCATCCGGCAGAATTTTTACTGAGAATCTTAACATATGTTTGTTATTTACAATTAAACACGCAATAACCGATTTTGTTTTGAAAACCAAATCCGCGACCGTTTCACAATTCACGGCCAACTACGAGGAGACATTTTAAAAAAGGCATGTTACCAAAATAAGATTTGAAAGACTTGTTATTATTAAATTTTTTCCCCAAAATTTCTTACTTCCAGGAAACGTAACCCTTTACGACTTTAACACGCCCGTAAATACCGCAATTCTATTCAAGATATACTATTCCATAAACTACTTTGATTCGCAGGGCCGTAGCTAGGAGGGCGCCAAGGGAGGCTGAGCCTCTCCTGAGATGAAATGATAAGTATTTATATTAAAATCGTGATTCGTCAATTCACAAAAGATGGAGTAGATTACTTCTTATGCATAATAATTTATAGAGTCTCCCCTATATTATAATAAGCCTCCCCTTCCCCGTATTTAGTGTGTTTACGGCCCTGTTTGATTGTCGACACCGGTCCTTCATTAATAAGTTTTTTTTTTATTCCTGAAAATGAAACCACTTTTAGCCAACTATTTTGGTTAAAATTAACTCTCGAATCTAATCTAAACTCAAATGAATGAAACATTCGAACAAAAACTCATTACTCATTTCAACAAGTTTTAATGTTAACAAAAAATGCGTATTCCATAATTTTCACGCGAAGCCAATTTATCCTTACTGACGTCATTCGCGGTGTCATATACGATTTCCAATTCAAATTACTTGAAATAATGACGAAATGAATCAATTCCATATGAATCGGTCTGATTGTTGGAAAAATCTAACGCGTGATCGCATAAATCTGTTAGCCGGCCCACATCTCGCGTGTTTAGATAAACTTTTAGAACCCAGATATACTTTTTGGTCAGCTCTGGTTTATATGAACGTCTCAATATGTTCGTTCTTGCGTTGTTTGAATAAGCCGTAAATCGCCCTACGCAGAGTCAACGTCAGCCCGTGTTTGCGTTATCTTATTAGTTCAGGCGACAGTGATAAAGTAGGCTAATTTATAAGAAATATTTTTTTCTTCGGAGATAAAAGAAACCGTGTTGTTTAATTTTTTTGTGAAAAATGTACCTCCAAGACAAGCATGACTCCCACGCAAAGTAACTTACGTTGGCTAAATTTTTAATTAACAATTTAATTCACATTCAGGCAGTAATCTTAAAGCTTATGTTTGAGGCCAAAGCAGCCCTTATACTATAATAATTCAAGAAATCGATCTTGATGCATTATTTATAAGAAACTAGAACGTGTTCCGATGCACGTCGATCAGGCATCTGCTTTTCATCAAGTTAAAATCGCCCAGTTATGATAAATAAATGCAGTGTCGGAATTGTTAATTTTTCATCGCGAAGAACAGAGAAAAGATGAAGGACATAATAACAAGCAAACATGTTTAATAGACGTTATACTTGCTCGGAATTTGTAAATGCGACGTGAAGGGCAATTTTTATAAGACGTGTATCCCAGGAAGTTACAAGACGTGTATCCCAGGAAGTCTGAGCTATGCTATGGGGAATTAACATGGGGTTTCACGTAATGTTGATTTTTATCTTCCCAAGACAAAATACGACCGCTAGTTCTAGAACGAGTACAATTTGATATTTTTCCTATTCACTTTCAGTATTTATTTAATTTTCAATTAAAAGAAATTTATGGGATTCAAGATAATGGCAATAAGTTCATGTAAAAGGAAGACTAATGAAACTAATGTATGTACTCTAATTAGCAGAGTATAAATTATTTGTAGCTCTGGAAAAATGTAACGAAAAACCTCTCATGCGGGTTAGGTTGGATGAGGTCAAAATGTATGCAAATTGGGGCTGCGCACAACAGCTCGACGCGATTACCTCGATAATGTATGCGACCTAAATGTGCTTCTAGACTTTTGATTTGGGTATAAATTACATGCACGAGAGTAGATTCGCAGTCAAAGAGACTGGAAATCAAATTTTGCGTGCAAAAAAAAATTGGGTCAGATACTTTTTTTCCACCAAAATATTTAGCTCGGAAAGTCCCTCTTTGTGCTAAATTTTAAACGTGAAACTAAACTGAACAGCTGACGCTAGAGATAATTAATCCTCGCTAAAAAGTGAACACCATCGAGCGATTGAGTGTCATCTCTAAGATAACTAAAATACTGAACTGTAATTTCCCATTTCGTGCTGTTTACTTTAATTCATTGTATTGTCATTGAAGACAATGGGATTTACATTATTGCAGAAATTGATTGGAATATTGATTTTAATTTATTTCTATCTTGCTTGAGTGGACATGCACATACAATATTACAAACCTAACAACGATAATAATAAAAATAATGTCCAGTAGGTGCGAGGTAAATTTCGTTAAAGAAAACAAAACAGAATAATCCGTTTATAACTGTCACGCCATCTAGTAACTTCGCGAAAATTCTTCTTAGTCAAGAGTGGAGTCCGTCTATAAAAGCAGAACCGAACGCGAAATTTTAATTTGAAACAGCCAAAAAAAGAAACGATGAAATATTTGAAGTGTGCTCGGCAACTGTGTACAATTAAATTATTTTTAATATGTATAATACATATAACAATATTGAAAGGCTAAAGAAAGTATGAATGATGGAATCGAGAAACAATTTAAGAATATTTTCTGCCACGCCAACACATAGAATTCATAAAAAAATCTTTTCGGCGATAAGTATTTTTATATCAGCGAATTCTTTTCGAAGCCGAGCAATTGAACGCAACAAATTTCCATAAATATTTGAACGACACCCTCGCAACTTATCAATATTTAAGATTTATGAGGCATTTACAGGCGCACACGCTCCGAATAAATACTACACAACGAATATTTCGAACTAATTACGTTTCACCCTCGATTTTCCACTTCGCTTGAAAGCCGTCATGTGACCGTATTTTATCTGAAATAATTGTTTTGGCGCGGTGTTTACAGCAAATTTCATACTAATTATTTCTTAATTACACATGGGTTTGATAAGGGTGACTTTCACCCTAATAGTAAAAGATAATGAATGTAATTAAGCAGTAAAATTTATTTCTACTGGTTCGTGTTCTGAAATTACTGAAAATTGTATTTTTCGTAGGCGGTCGTAAATATGTTAGCAAAGCTCAAACAGTTTACGAAAGCTTCAATTTTAGATGTTTAATACAGTCGACAAGTGATGCCTTAATTTCTCAATTCAAAATAAAGTAGGTGAAAAATATTGATTGCCTCAATCGCTTCGTGATTAATAACGTGTCGATGTAGCTTAACCGTTTTACAAAACTAACTTGACAGACTCAAATCGAAGCGATCTGTGTATGATAAATGCAACGAAATGTCTGCGATGAGTTCTCCGAAGAGATTAATGATTGAGTCTGATGGAACTGAAGAAGGTTGAAATTTTTTGGTAGCAATGCGATTCCATTACGGCCAAAATATTTCATCGAATAACCGTCAAATTTCTTTTCGGACATTTTTAGATGGAAAGGAAAAGTAATAATTTCCCATCGTCAAATTCCATCTCATCATTTTTCTTATCTTATTCTTATTGAACGGTTAACATGTGTTGTATGTGCGCATTTTTTGCCTAAAACGTCATAAATACGTAGTTTATTTGCAACAAATTTATATTAATTATTTGTTATTATATTGTAACCATTTAAATATCAGTATTTCATTAAAAAAAATTGGCAACGCGCTTGTGTTACAAAGCGTCGGTAGTTATTACAAACTTGTTTCATAAATTTTCAACCCCACAAGAAACCATGTTAATTATAATGTACGTAACTGTAAATAAACAGCAGCTTTTACATTTTTTACTCCTTAAAAAATATTACTTACTCTCAACAAACGAGCGGATTACTTACTAAAACCAAATGGAACGTGATAAGTAAGAGGTAATGTTCAACCTAAGCTGGAACTGTAACTCTTGTTTACGACTGCTTTCAAGTGTAACCGGAATTATACTGTTATTATTATTTATAACATTTGCTTAAGAAATTAATTTATGTATACAGCTATATTACGCAAAGTCGGCTTTTATTTGAAAAAGGAATTGTGCGCGAAATGAAAATTCGTAATTTTGTTTCTATGCTTCATGTTTAAAGATGAAAGTTAATGGATCTACGACAAGAAACATAACCGTTAGTAACGAGAGATTTTCCATAACTGTTAGTATTGAAATTACAAGAAATATTCGAAAACAAAGACAAAAATGATTAAATCAAAAGTTATAGAAATTAATTGTAATTACAAAGCAAATAACCGACTACAAATGATTTCAATGAAACGGAAACGTAAATCGTTTGTCAACAGACGACCTCTTTTTCTCTTTCATTTTCGTTTGTCATAACTAATTATGTATACAGGGATATCCACATAAACCGTTCGTTAAAAGTTTTCAAGGTTGCAGTTCACGTAGATGATATTTGAAATCTAAGGAGCAAGGGTTTTCCGTAGAGATCTCTTTAAATAAAAAAAAATGTCTTTGTATCACTTCCGGTTGTACCGGAAGTCGCTATCAACTCGCTTATTTTAAATGGAATGCTATATTTTTTATCACGTTTTTGAATTCTACATTTAAAAATATGTTAAATTGCAATACATTTCCCTATCTCTAAAATGCATCATTTTTGAGATATTTTGAATTTTCTTAGAAATTTGGATTCTGCAATCTGATTTTCAAAAAATTATAACACAGCTGTTATTGAAGCAATTTTATTTGTAATAGCTAATATTGTAGTTGAAGCTTTAAGGTTCTTAAAAATTCCATTAGCATAATCTATTAAGCTACAGGGTGTCTAAAACGCACCGATCCACTCGAAGATATTCAAACACAGAAAAATACTTTTTTTCAAATGGAATGACCGATATTTTAATGCACCATTGTATGTGGAATCAAATGCTGCGTCGAACTGTACTAGCATTCCCTATACCTAACTTTAAAGAAGTTTTTGAGGTATGAAACATTTTCGATTTAATTCATAGAAAATTACAATTTTAATAGGTCAAATATTTTTAATTTTATTAAGATAGCATGGAAATTATAACAACGATTACTGTTACTACAAATTTTGTAGTCAACCAAAGAAAATAGAATTTGGCAAGTGGAAATTCACAAATTTTAATAGTTCTTTAATCATCCTTCTCTTAGGACGCTTGTGATCTTATAAAACGAAAAAGTATGAATCTCATTACTTTAAATTGAAGAATAAAATAGCTGCTGGTTTGCAATTCTCTGGATTAGCGTGAAAGTATTTTAAAACCATTGTCTAATTATCTTCGTTATTTGTTACTGATCTTCGTACATTTTATTTTTCCAAATTGTATAAAGTTAGGTTCAAACTTTCCAAACTGTGTTTTATTCATAGGAGACAAGAGGAGTACATTTGATTGAACACACATTCTCTGCTCTGAACAATTTTAGATCATTCTTCATGAATTTAAAAAATAGATTTAAAATATCAGCGTTTGAGTAATTTTGATTTTGATTCTCAAATTTTTTTTGCTTTTGCTTAAAATTTGTAGTAACAGGAAACGTTAAATGCAATTGTTTGTTGTTTTCATAACTATATCAACAAAATTAGAAATATTTAACCTAATAAATGTCAATTTTTATGTATTAAACCAGAAATATCTTATAACTGAAAAACTGTTAAAGTTAGGTATAGGGAATGCTTGTACAGTTCGACGCAGCATTTGATTCCACATACAATGGTGCATTAAAATATCGGTCATTCCACTTGAAAAAAAGTATTTTTCTGTGTTTGAATATCTTCGAGTGGAGCGGTGCGTTTTAGACATCCTGTAGCTTAATAGATTATGCTGATGGAATTTTTAAGAACCTTAAAGCTTCAAATACAATATTAGCTATTACAAATAAAATTGCTTCAATAACAGCTGTGTTATAATTTTTTGAAAATCAGATTGCAGAATCCAAATTTCTAAGAAAATTCAAAATATCTCAAAAATGATGCATTTTAGAGATAGGGAAATGTATTGCAATTTAACATATTTTACATGTAGAATTCAAAAACGTGATAAAAAATATAGCATTCCATTTAAAATAAGCGAGTTGATAGCGACCTTCCGGTACAACCGGAAGTGATACAAAGGCAATTTTATTTTATTTAAAAAGATCTCTACGGAAAACTCTTTCTCCTTAAATTTCAAATGTCTACGTGAACTGCAATCTTGAAAACTTTTAACGAACGGTATATGTGGATATCCCTGTATACTAATAAAAAAATTAAAAGATCTTATAAGGTAGGTGCTATAGTTTGTGAGCGTGCTTTATAAGGCGCATGTTAGTACACTGAGAATGAAAAGTAATGTCTCCCCAATAAAATGTTAAAATCTCTCTCGATCAAACATAACAAGTACATTTTACTTTAGCTAAGTAAATAAATTCTTCGCGTTATTATGAACTAAGTAACTAGTAGGGCTGTGCATAAATATTGATCTGTCATCAGATACTTTTAGGCTGAGTTTCTCAGTCCTAGTTTAACTTTAAACTCCTGTTTATTTCCATAGGAATAATTGTTTTTATAATTACTACCATGGGAATAAACAGGTATTTAAAGTTAAACTAGGACTGAGAAACTCAGCCTAAAAGTATCTGATGACATCAATCTGTCCGGAATATAAGCGTTTCCGGACACATGTTTATATAAAAGCTTTTTGTTAAAGTATCACAAGTAATTGCACCCTGAAGTTACCGACCATACTGTCCATCCTTAGGAAACATCCTGATATTTATCGATATGTATATTGATGCTTTTTCTCTTACATATCGTTATTCGATAATAGATTTGATTATTATCGATATATTGTCACGATGTCATTATCTGGGAAAATAAGTAAATTTAAATTCGTTTCGTAATTATCCTAATTACGTGCATTTCAAAATTATGCGGAATCAGCACCCATTGAAGTTTAGTAGGACAAAGCCGCGTTACACATACTCGCATTTTACTACGAATAAATGCAAGCTATGCGGAATGTAAGTGTGTTTTTACATGTACCAACTAAGATCGAGGCAATTAGAACGTTTTAAGAAAACAAATTTGGCAAAGGTCAATTGGAGCTGACACCTTTTAGAACTTTGTTCCGGACAGATTGATGTCATCAGTTTAATTTTAAACTCCTGTTTATTTCCATAGGAACAATTGTTTTTATAATTACTACCATGGGAATAAACAGGTGTTTAAAGTTAAACTAGGACTGAGAAACCCAGCCTTAGGAAAATTGTTGAAAATGGATTTCTCGTATAAACTAGTGGCACTTCTGGAAGCCCACTTAAGTAATACACAATTATTTGTTACAATTGATGGTTACCAATCTTCCCCACATATTACATCGTCGGGAGTACCTCAGGGCTCAAACCTTGGTCCGCCGTTGTTTTCAATTTTATTAATAATCTGCCAGAGATAATTTTGAGTGAAATTTTGTTATTCGCAGATGACGCCAAAGTTTTTAAAGCTACTGAGAATATACACGATTGCCATTATTTGCAAGATCATCTTTGCAAATTGGAGGAATGGTGCAGGATTAATAAGTTGAATATTGTCACTATCTGGGAAAATAAATAAATTTAATTATTGTGTGCATTTCAAAATTATGCAGGATCGGCACCCATTGAAAATTAGTAGGCCAACCACGTTACACATACTCACATTTCATTATGCAAGCTCTGCGGAACGTAAGTGTGCATGTTTACATGTGCCAATTAAGATTGAGGCAATTAGAACGTTTGTAAGAAACAAATTTGGCAAGGCTTAATTGATGCTGACACCTTGAAAACTTTGTACTTTGAACCGAACCCCAGCCACCAGGACAAAAGAACCGATTGTGACGTAGATTTAGAAATGTTTAAAAGATAAGAGACCAACCCGCAGGTGATAGTAAGAAGATAGTCAAGCAATGTAGGTAGCATAAGATAGTAAAGCAGTAGAAATGTAGCATTGATAGTCAGATAGTCAAGTAATTAAGAGCAGTCATATAAGGTAGCAGTGTAAGGGTAGTAATAGTCTGATAGTGAGTGAGTAAGTGTCGGATAGTGATTAGAAAATTAGAAGTGCATAGGAAGAGCCAAGCGAGAGACTACGAGCCAGGGCTGGCGGCTCGGGCCAGACCTATGGGAGGGTAATGTTAAGTAATTAAAGTTAAAATAAGTAAAGATAAGGTTAGATTAATCAAGTTTAGAATTATTAAGTTTAAAAGTTTAATGTAAGTTTAAAATAAGTTAGTTTAAATAAAAATGAAGTAAAAGACATTGCCGTATCTTATTCGTAATTTAATTCGTAAAAATCTACTTTTATCTTTAACGCGACAATATCAATGTTGATAAATGTAGGGTGGTTTCTTACACCAGAAAGAGAGATACTTATTTGTTTGACTATAAACTTCTATCAACTCTAATTATAAGAGAGTCGTCTGTAAAAGATTTAGGGCCGCTTTTTCAATATTGGTTTAAACTAAGTTCAGAGTTTAAATTGAGTTTAGTAGAGTAAAAGTCGTTTTTCAAATAGAGTTGAAGCAGCTAATTTATATGACAGAGAACTGAGCTCAAATTGATGAACTGAGTTCACTTGAACAGAGTTTAAACCAATATTGAAAAACCGGTCCTTAGGGGTAACTTTTGATAATAAATTTACTTTCGAAGTGCATGTCTGATACACCTTTAATAGAGGCTTGAAAATTCTTGGATTTATAATACGCAATTGTAAAGATTTTACGAATCTTAAAGCTTTGGAAATGTTGTATTTTGGTATTGTGATATCTATCCTTGAGTATGCCTCCTTGGTTTGGTTTGCTTATTACAGTTATCAAAAAAAATTTATCGAAAGCAAACAAAAAAGGTTTTTAAAATATTTAATTTATAGGGAAACTGGTGTTTTCCCTACTTTTGTGTCCTACTCTGAGCTGTTGCAATTGTTTAATTATGACAATTTAGAAAAAAGGAAGATTATTACTTTGCTTAAATTGTACAAATTATTAAATAACAAAATCCAAAATGAATTCTTATTATTACAAATTAATTTTCGGGTTCCAGTGAACATAAGATTAAAGCACACTTTTAAATGTGATGAAACACGGATAAATATATTGAAAAGATCTCCAGAGTATATTATGTTCATATTTAGTAGGTAATTTGAAAATTTATTTTCTGTGACACGCAATTTATTTTATTTTGGAACCATATTCTTGTTTATTGGTAATAATCAATTGGGGGCATAATTTGGCCTTTTTATCCGAGGGCTTTAAAGTTGCTAACGTAAACAAACCCATAGTAACGCAAACAATCTACATAATTATTTTATGGAGACAACGTGCACATCACTTGCATACAATATAAAAATACTGAATCCATAAATGTTGACCATTTAGGGCGAAAATAAAATAAAACATTTTATGTACCACAGGCATAATTGTAGATAATAGCCTTCGAGCATTTAAAAGCACTCCGCTTCGCATACTCTCCTAATGATCCCCTTAATACATAAATAGGTATTATTGTAATTATTTTTCTAATTTTAGTGATTAAGAGACTAAAATAAAAATGAAAGAAAACTCTTCAAGTTCAAATACATCATGTCGATTTGCTCTATTCATCCAACAGAATTCCTTTTTTAGAACTCATCTGAACTTATAAAAAATAAATCCGGCAATGTACACCTGCCACCCTCACTAAACAAAAAGAGACGAAATGAAACTCGACCTCGTCGGCAAAACCTTAATGGAAAGCCAAACTCCTTTTTTTTTAAATATGTCATCCCACATTCCGTCTTCGCGGTCGGTCGTCGAGTCGATCTCACATTGGACCAAAACATCTCGGCGCACATGTGAGTTTTGTTTTTGTATAAAAATGATTCGTGCAGGCGTACCCTTAATTTCAAACTCGGCTTGAAACAATTTTCGCTGCGTCTAGTCTCCGGAAATTTAATTTGTGGCACGCTGCAAATCCGGTGCAAACAGGAGAGACGCCAACCGCCCGAGGAGTGGCACTCGTCTTGTTTGTAATGCGCTTTTTGTGCCACCTAATGTGATTTCATTGGGGAATGTGTGCGCGCCATCTAATGTGTTTCCCTAATGACGTTTCGATATTAATAATTAGAGTAATGGTCTGAACGGAGGGGTCGTTAAGTAATTTTAGGTTTATCTAACATAAAATAACACCCTCTACAATTTTTAATAATTATGACCAAGAAGAAAAATACAAATAGGTAAGAGAACTACATGTTTCCCGTTTATATTTTGTTGTCCAACTCAGTTCTTCCGGGACTACACACATACTTTTTAAAACATGGAACCCGACAATTCTTTAAATAATAACAAAAATAAATCAATCTTAGAAAAAGATATTGGTAAGTTTGTTATCTGCATCACACATAGAGACATGCTCGTGGAGATATTCGTTATGTCATACAATGCAATTTTCGAAGTCTAAACCGGAAAAGGAGACTGTATCTTTCTTGTCTTATAAAAAAAAAGAAAAATAGACAATGTACTGTAAGTATGGTTCTCGAACGTAACGTCTACGCTATGGAGTTGACTGGTAAAATATTTATTTAATCCCTAGCGGCGAAAATGATGAACGCAGTGCAGCTTACAATGACACGGGAGCAACAAACAAATGCCAACGGGATTTCAGCCAACATAGAACGTGCCTGCAAAATTGTAAATAGTAATATGAATAAATGATTTGAAATTTGCGTGCAAAATCCATATCGAATGTAAATTCTGATCCAGCGTTGAGCGCCAGCACCTATTTAGGGCAACTTTGAATAACAATAGTTACTGGAGTGGAGGGGTAGAATTTCAAAATGCTTTCATAGTCGGAAACAATTCGGGCACTTGGAAAGGATAAATATATTTTGGATTACTCACTTCAAGCACTCTTAGTTAATAAAGGGAAATTACCCTCTTTGCAGAAGTACGTTCCTTTTGTAACGAACTATACGATATACAGGATGAATTGAATTATGTATCAAAATTAGGCACTATAGAAATATGCTGTGCTCTTGGGCATCGACTTTCTAAGTTAAAAATGGAGAAAATAAAAAGTGAGCAAATCAAAATCAGATTAGAGTAGGCGGTGCAATGTCTGCGATTAACTCAATTACGTTCTCTTGAAATCTTAATCAGGTTGATGAATCTGATATATTAGCTGCTATCAAAAAATTGGACTACAGAGTACGATCAAGTACCTAGTTTTTCAATCAAAGATTGCTCTAATATTTTTTTAAAGCCTTTATCAATTATCTTCAACTTACCTCTGAAACTTTCTTGTTTTCCTAATGTGTGGAAATCGTCCAAAGTAATCCCCGTCTTAAAAACTGGTGATCCGACATTAGTCTCTAATTACAGACCTATAACGATTCTGTCCAATCTTTGAAATCGTTTTATATTTATACAATAAAATTTATCCTCTTGTCAGGAATATCATATCGCCATATCAACGAGGCTTCATTGAGCACCGTTTTACTGTTACAAATCTTGGCAAGTCACTCAATATTGTTAAATAAATTACTTGTTTTCGGGTTCACTGAGAAACTAGTTGACTCTTTTAGATTTTATTTCACTCAAAGGCTACAATATGTACACTATAATGGCTTCACATCCCACCTTTATTCTGCTACTTCCGGTGTACCTCAAGGATCGAATATGGGACCCCTTTTATTTCCAATCTATACTAATGATCTCTGCCAGTCAGTTTGTTATAATTTACTGTTAATCGCAGATGATGCAAAATTTTTTAGTTGCATCAATTCTATTCAAGATTGGGTGATTTAGAATGGAATATTCTGTTCTAATTTGGTATCCAATTATTTGTATCAGATATTCTACAACGTTGGAAAAGGTTCGAAGAAAGTTTCTAAAATATTTGTGATTTAAAGCTCACGGCACATATCCTGATAGAAGCTTTTCACACGACGTTTTACTAATTACTTTCGGGGTTTTGCCCCTAAGCGTTAGAAGAAATCGCATAGTTTTCACTTTCTTGTATAAACTTTTAATAAATAACCAATTAAATATTTCTGCTTCCAGACTTGCTGCTAGGGAATCTCCAAATTTTTACCTTTCTTCCGCAAGAACTAATATGCTAGTAAAGTCACCAATCCATATAATGTGTTCAATTTATAACAACATTTGTAATACTAATGATTAGAGAGCGAATTTATAAGAATAATAAAAATAAAAATAAACGCTTAAAAAAGCTTCATATTTTAACAAAAAAAAGCTTAAAAAATAAAACAAAATAGCAAAAATTCTTAAACTCATCTGACTGAATGTTGACAAAGCAATATTTTTTTAATCGAACTAATTTACATATTTTGAATAACATGATTTATATTTAATAAAAATATTTTTTAATAAGAACAAAAAACGAAAGGAAATAACTCACAAATAAAAACATATAGTCTGTTTTTTTGCGTGAAGTAAATTCTATTTTTTATATTGGTCGCGACACCTATGATGCAGACAAGATTCTAGTCTATTCTAGACTCGCACCGAGTGATGAATTTACTGGAATATTCTAGCGTTATTCGCCGCTATTCCCGAATAGCGCTGGTTCTTATAAAACCCCGAGGTAGCGGGATATTTAAGTCAGTCTCATTTAGAAAGCGATGTGTAGTAAGCGAATTTAATAACGTTTAAGTGTTAGTTTGTTAGATAAGTGTAGAGCTCGATATTATTGTACTTTCATTGTGTTAAATGATCGTAGACATTAGTGTTTTAAAAATAAATAACGATTACAATTTGTGAACCCCGAAGTCGTAATAGTAATAATAATTTTTATAATAGATATGGAGGAGGGTTAAAGGATATCCGGCGAATAGTTATTCTGTCCTTATTCCACGATTGTAAAACTGGGCTTAATAATATAATTTGTAATTGGTTTTTCTAATTTTTTTTCTTTACAGCTGCTATAGAAAAAAAATTATACATGACGATAAAATTTATCGGCCCCCGAAAAATAATTCACTCGCGATTTTAACGCTAATGAATCAATACTTTCCGCTGGTCGATAAAATTGAATATAAAAAAGAACTAAGTTAATTTTTTATTATTATGTATGTCGATCATGAAATGACATGACATGACAAAAGCCGTAAAGCTGTTTCACGAAAATTAGAAGAAGATAGCTATATTGACTTATCGATCTATCGACATATACATATTAAAAAAATGAACTGCATTTAAAATTCGAGGAACTTTTCTCTTATTTTTTTCGATAACAGGTTAAAAAATTTAAACAATAATAAAATTTAAAACTTGAAAATATGTAAAAAGCAGTAAATATGCGTATAAAATTAAATATGCATAAAACTAAGAAAATAGCAAAAAAAAGCATTAAAAAATATGCGTTGAATTAGTTACAGTGTATGAAAAGTTTTGCGTTGCTTTTATTCCTCACGTAAAACATAAAGGCTAGAAATCCGCTCTCTACTAATGATATATTTTATTAATCTCTTGCTTCACTTTTTATTACCATAAATACATAATAATTAAGGTTTTCCTAGGTTTAGAAGTCTTGCTTCAAATTTTAGAATTAGTAAACTTTGATCACCACTTTTTTTTGGTACTTTTAAATACACAATTTTATTGTTACTGGTTGCTTAAGACATGTTGATGTTCTCATTACTTATTTAGTACTTAATTTTACTTGAATGTCATTTATATGATCATTTGCTCCTAGCACAGATTATTAACTGATTTATTGTATTTACTAATTCACTTCAATAATACTGCATCTTTGCATACTTTTTAATATTTGCCTTGTAATTGGATTTTGTTTCCGTTAGGCAAATAAATAAATATTATTATTATTATATTATTATAATAAATAAAACGCGCCTGGTGTTGCATCATCAGACTTAAGAATCATAACTCATAACATAAATTATAAAGAAATAATACTGAAATAATTGTCGGTTGTAACTTCGGTGATTGATTACGCAGAGCTCAAGTTCCGCGATTTTCATTTACCAAGAATAGAATGAACGAAAAACAAAGGAATATCGAATATTCTTCGAAGGTTTTCGAAAAGACCAACAACTGTTTCTTTTTAAATCTCTGCTAATTTTCATTGATGATACGTCTTTTATTTTCAACAAAAATTTTCCACCTCAAAGCGATCTCATTCTTTGCCTGTTGTTGCAGTTTTTGAATTTTATTTTGTCGAATTGTTGTTTGGAAGACCATAGGAGTTTTGTGTTTTGTACAGTTTCTTCTTTTACTCTCCGTTGGTTTTAAATTTTCTTACTCTCTGTTGGAGAATCGTCAATCTTGTTTTGTTTTTGGATCACCTTATTCGTTATATTTTCACGTCGTTCGTTTCGCTGTTGACGCTGTTGACAGTTCGCAGTTATTCAAAGTTGCAACATACTATAGTGTTATTATAATTGTGTCCCCACGTAGGTGACCAATTTTATATGTAAAGGTTTTACAATTATATGGTAAACAAATTCCACTTCGATTAATTTTGAATTTTTATTAAAATATTTTTCTGAGGCTTATCATAGGCAGGGTTGTAGATTCTTTTTTAATTAAAAAAGCCAAATCTTCTTTTAAGTGTTTGTGTATTTTTGAAAATATCAGTAGATTTAAATAAATTGTTTACAATCCTAGAAGATCGTCTACACTTTATTTATTAATTGAATATTTTTATTTTTCATTTTATAATTTTATTCAATCGGTTTAAATACCTTGATTACGATCCTAGCAAATCGTCGTCAAAATATTCTTTGATTGATTAAATTTATAAACAAAATCTGTTCAATAGTTTTAAATGCGTTAACCACGATTCTTCCAAACATTTTTAAATAAGCATTTATTAATTGAAACAGGTTTTATTCGAATGTCAAGTTTATTTGTCAGATGCTTGTCAAAATTTTTAAATATATCTTTTAACAAAATTTTCTTTTTCTTTACCTACTCACTATGATATCCTATTTCAAATAAAACTTCTTGAAAAATTATAATTGTTATATTAAAAAAAAATATGTCACAAAGAAACGAATGAACTGTAAATGAAAATCAGAACTCTTAACTAAAAATTGAATGAATGAATTAACGAATGTATGTAGAAGTCAAAATTTTAAAATTATATTATGATGAGAGAGGATTTATTTTGATGTTTTAGGTACGAGAGGCAAATGTATTCTGAAGTGATTTTGAATTTTTCTCTCGTGAAAGGTCTGTTTACAACTCGGATAAATATTATTCACCATGTCAACGATCATCTACATATATGGCAACCACACTTTTTCTGAACCGTTTTTTCTCAAATAATGTCATAATTTTGACTTTTACATTTTACGTTTTGTTACAAAATATTACTTTTCTTATTATCTAAATATTTCGTAAGTACAATAATTAATTTTTAACACAAAATTATTACATACCAATATTCAAATTTTGGTAACAATAATCTAACAAATCCTAAATTTATAATTTTTTCAGAAGTTTCGCGTAGTTTGCCTGGACATCCTCTACCTTTAACTTCTTGACCCTTACTCTTCTTCCGTCTGGCAAATACACGAGTCTCCTTTTTCTATTAGTTTTGGGAGGTTTTACCAGCCAGTTCCTCGCTGTCAAAGGATGCTTGATTTTTCCTTGAACCTTATCCATGAAATCAGAAAAATCCATCCAATTCAGGTTATTTTGTATGTAATGGAGTCACGCCGCGCTACCTCTTCATCTGGTATATGAATGGAAATCTCTTCTTCATTGCTAATTCTTTAAAGGATTTGATTTGACTTAAATTTTTGTAATTTACTTTGTATGATTTTTGTGTGTTTGATGTTTATGTTGATGAATGGTTCATGAAAAATGATTTGGAATTATTAAACTTTTGAAGAGTTGGATTCCTCTCTTTGTTTGTCTTCCTTTTATTATTTTCATTCAGGTAATATCACAGCAATACGTACTAAGCTACGACGTGCCGTCATAAAATAAAAGCAAGTTCAGAACCTTCTCGATAACGGATATTTTTAAACGCACGGTGTTGTAAGATGTTATACAGGAGCAAAAGGTATTTTATTTTTACACGAAAAAATATTTTAACCGTTTCTGAAATTAGAAGGAAGCTTAGTTTCCAGTTTAATCGATTCAATAATTGCATTTCAGATTTAAATTAATCTGACAACAACAGTGTTCCGAACACCGCAATTGCAAACCCAGAGAAATGGCATTTAATTTACTTCAAACTTGAGTGAGTGAAATGGCACAGTTTAATCACAACTTTTAACGCACGTAAAACTGCTTTTTCTTTGCGTTTATGTCACATGTCGTGTATGTTCATTCTAATATCATAAAGTCTTAAAACACATTGGACTGGAGCTGAGAAGAGAACGGATTTTTAACATTTTTCAGTGAGTCCCATCTACAGAATGAATTTTTAAAAATTTGAATGTCTACAAATTTCCAAAAATATTTATCTTCATACATCATGAATTGTAAAAGGGTCAGCACATACTAACTAATAGCCCAACATTGTATGTATATAGAGATCTAGCAACTTGAAAAGAACCTGTGGGCGGAGCTTATCTGCTTATCTTATGTAGCGCAGATCACGTGAGAGGTTCTTCTCAAGATGCGAGATCTACACACCGATCACTCCTGTTTAAAGTTGTGTTTCAAAAATACGGTTTACTCGCTTTCATGCTTCACATTTGTTTTTATTATTTTTTTAATCAAGAAATAGCTTGCTTTTTTATATTTGAAATTCAATTTATTGTGAAATATTGTTTATTTTAAATAAAATACATATTACAATATTACGCTCCCGTTTTAATACATGCTTTATTGTTTTGTTAATGGGCCAAAAAGCACCCCCGAGCGTTGTATTCAAATTAACAAAATTTCATCGGCGGCCACTGGTTTGTTAATATTGCAAATTTAATTAAATCACAGCGCCCAGATATTTTTACACGTTAATTTTATTTTGGCCCGATACAGAAGCTCTTTCCCTCTAACGGAAATATTCGTGTTTCGCGCTCCGCTAACCGGCGAAGCGAAAAACCGAACATTAAATTTCATTTCAAATATTTAGAGATTAATTAGAATGGAAACTGACGATGTTACGTTGTAACGAGCGTCTAAATAACAACCTGGTCAAGTGGGTTGTGATCGAGAATTTATCCATTGCATTTGCATAGCAGAATTACTAAATGTAGCCTACTTGACCAGGTTTTTATTTAGACACGAGTTACTTGTTCGGTGAAATTCAACGAAGCGTAAAAATTAAAAAAAAAGACGTTGCACTTGAAGTGGAGAAAGGGGTCGGCGTAAACAGGAAAGAACAGGAGAGGACGAATGTTGAAAACTTGAAACTTCACTAAATTTGATTATTTTCTATTTCTCTTTATTATTTATTGCTTTTGCTTTTCCCTGCTAAGTTCCTTTTATTTTCGTTTTGCTTTTTTTGCTAAGTTCCTATTATTTTCGTTTTGCTTTTCTTTTTTTTACAGATGCTTGTCTGTTTTTTCTTTTCATTATTCTGTAGTTGATTACTTTGCTTTTCTGTAGCTTTTTTTTTTAATTAAATTATTCTTTGCTTCTCACTTTTTGTTGCTTGTATTTCGCAATCATTTTCTTTTGCTTTGTTTTTCGCTTCATTCACGATTGTCTTTTGTTTTTCTTCATCCACAGTTGTATGTGTTTTTTTTATCATAAGTCGCATTTTAATGATCATTTAATTTTTATTTTATTCTATGATTTTTTTTTCACTTTTGTTCAAATATTCCTTGTTTTTCCGTAATTAGTTTTTTTGTTTTGTGCAATCAATTGTTAGCTGTTTTCTTTCATTCACAAAATTCGATTTTTTCTTGTCATCAATTGTTCTACTTCCTTGTGACCTACCTGGTTACAAAAGTAGAGATGTGTCTATTGAATCACCTCCAGACCGGCTTGACTCGAGGAGATAGGGATGGATGGGTTGTGCCAAAGCCGTCTCTATCTAACAAGCCGTGATGTTACGCTTGGCAACGTCGCATTGATACCCGAAAGTAGTCCTAATCGAACTTGACATCTACAACATAAACCTAATTAATAATTCAGAAAGAATAGTTATTTATTTACCTACAACGAAAAGTCAAGTTTTAAAGTAATTAGGAGCAAGTTGTTTAGCCGAGGCTGTAATTACTTCCAAGTATATATATTTAAAGTCAATTTTCGTTCGAGGTAAATATGAAATTTTCTTTCAAACTAGACGTTTAACGAGTTTAAAATTAAGTACTAGGACTTTAAAGTTCCACTTTTTGTACCATTGAAAATCCGAAAAATGTCACATTGGTATGAAATAAAAGCAAATAAAGGAAAACGAAAAAGTTTGGTTATCTAGCAGAATTAGGCTTTGTGGACTTACCTTGATTGTTAATATAACATTTAAAACGTTATTTTAGTCACCAATACTATAATAAACAATAAAATTTGATTGATAAGTACAGAATTACATTACAGCATTATCTCGTACAACTTACGTCAAACTGGTGAAACTCGTGATCGGACTACTTGCTCTGTTGCCAAATTTACAAGTGCACGGCTTGTTAGATAGACACGGCTTTGGTTGTGCGTAACCCCAAAGGGACAATTTACTAAACCGAAAGAAATAAGAGCCACCAGTAATGCACACTTGTTTTTATTTATGACTTAATTCAAAAATTAAATTAAATCAACTAACTTCACGTATCGTATCAAGTCAGTGTTAAAAATAATCTAAAACGCTCTTTACGGATCCGTTTACAAAACGCATTAAAATGGATGCAACAACTCGAAAATAGGTATAGTCGCGCGCAGCTTAAATGGTACAATTTTACAGTTCTATGACCCTTGTATCACAAGGTTTTAAGAGTGAGGTTTGCGTACGGGAGGTGCATTTAAGGTGCGCGGAACTATACGTGTATCAACACCGTTTATGATTTAAACAATAAATACCAAAATACGATGCAACATAATACATAAACAATTGAAATAAGAAAGATACAAATCCCCAACCTTTGACTATCCAAAGCGCAAAGGTCAAAGTAAGAGTAACGTCCATCGAGGTTAGGCGTAACAGGAACACCGCATAACTCCAAATGTCCACTTGGCTTCAGGGCAACGAAGTGTCTAGTTACCACTTTTGTTACCACGGAGTGCGCCCTCCTGTGGTTTCTGATTCGATGGCACAAAACTTCAAAATGATTGACCAAGAGCCAATTAAGAATGTTTAAAAAAAAGTCTAGATGAAAGAGAACACAAATTACGAACCGAACGTCGCACGATGTAATGCTAGAAAAACATACCTGCCATAGGTACAACAGAACAAGCTTGGAAAAGCCTCGAAGAAAGCTTCAGTTTTCGTCGCAAACAATGTCACATCCGAGCCCAAAAGCACGTTTACTTTTCACTTCTAAACAATCCAGTACGGTTTGTTCGCAAATAGTCACATCGACTGAAAGGAATTTACGTCGAAGCGTCGATCAACGCGAACGGTTCGCGGGGAGGGGGAGAGATCTATTGGCCAATGACAGACCTGTAATGCTTCCTACTCTAGACATGGGCCAGTCTCATTATAAAAGAATAAGTTCGTTCAGACGCGTATAACGTTTCAATGCGAGATTTTAGGACCAGTCCAGTTACGAGGTTAAATTTCGACGTAGTTACGCTTTCGTCAATGTACAGGTTGACTCGAAAGTTAGAAAATAAATTTAACGAAATTGTCAACCGTAACAAGGATGGAATTGTTCAATTTTTTCACCGATTGCTTCTCGGCGCGCGTAGGTGCCAATTCTTTTCTCACGCACTCAGGGTTTCTTTGTCAGGAGTTTATTTATTTTAGCACGTCTGAATGGCCCTCATCTTAAGGAAAGTCAGCTTTTTGGTCAAAGTTTGTCGCTTGGAACTCGGAACTGTTTACATTAACGATTAAAACGTGTAATACTTTCGTAAATAACCCTGAGGTAACACAAAATAAGAAAGATTGATCTAAGACTTCAACGTGACGGAAGCCAATTCAAACATGGGCGACGGCCGCGGAAGCTTGCAAGTTAAATTTAAAATGACGTGCAATTAAATCTTTAATTACAAAATGGAAGCAGAAGTGTAGTTTTTGCGAACTTCTATAAACGGTTTCAACCGGAAATTGACTTTATAGGATTTTTTTATTTATCAATAAAAGAGAAATGACTAAATTTTTCTTTTTTTTTAAGAAACCTATTATATGCAATTGTTGTTTCACTTCTTTTTCCTGATAATTAATCACTTAAATAATTTTATTTAAAAATTAATCCAATTCATTCTAAATTAATAATAAATTAACAAAATAGTTTAAACTTACATAACTTGTCAACTGTCACACGCATAAGGCGGAAACCTTCATCCACTCATTTATGCTTTTACTTAAAACTAAGCACGCAGTTTATCACCATTAACAAGCACGGTTTAGAGACAAAGTTCTCTTAATTGTGTTTAAAGTTACAGCCAGGTCAGAGAAGCTGCAAGTTCGGTAACTGATTTCACTTTCGTCCATTGTGTTTTCCCACCACACACGAAAACTTCATTAACTCATTTAGATAAAAGTAGATATCAAATTTTATTTCTGGATCAGAACAATTGATTAGGGTACAGAAAAAAACCTCAAAAGTACCTCCATTTTTAGACACATAAAATACCCTATAGCCCACCAAAAGTTGAACACATAAAAACTAACCTGTGAGCAAATAAAAATCAGATTAGAGCAGGCGGTGCAAAGAAAATGTATGGCTGCGATTAAATAGAAAGTCAATAAATTTGACAATCGATGAATTAATTAATTCAGTTAATCACAGACATACATTTTCTTTGCACCGCCTACTCTAATCTGATTTTTATTTGTTCACTTTTTATAAATCAATGTGTTAAGGAAAATCGAAATGTAGGACATGTAATGGGAAAGAGATTAATAGCAGTTTGCATTTATAATTGGATAAATTATAAGCTCATAATTTAGATAGATAATCCATGGAGATTATTAATTAATTTATCTTATTTTACAGTTGATTAATAGTCCCATGCTCGTAATTTTATTTTAAAAATCTAATTAGTTAAACTTGAAATACTATTTTCAGTTTTTCAATTTTGTATTGTAATCTCTGTAATCTGCAGACTGTGTACGTACACATGCGATTTAAATAAATTATACAGATTCCATGCGTCATTGTAGAACGTAATACGTTGACTGATTTAATTAGAGCATCAATTAATTAAAACACACAGCAATTTCACATAATCTTGATAAATCCCTAACATCCTCGACAAATTCGCACTGTACTTGGAAGCGTTTCCACGTTTGACAAACAAATACATATTTGCTACTACTGTATTGATTGAGGTAAGAAATTAATTTCGTCAATTTCAAATCGTTCCTGTTGATTGATTAATTTACCCAAGATATTCCAACAAAAGATCAAAAATGGAAGGAGGCAGTGGTAATAGTAACCAAACATCAGTTCTACTTCTATTTAGCAAAAAATGGAGCGAAGTTTTGGATTTATTGACTATACTGAACTGATCAAATTGTTCTTTGTTAGTGGAACAAACTTTGAGCCTTCATCTCGCTCTGTAGCTCCTCAAATAAACAGGGTGTAATCAATTAAGTTTCACATACTATAACCATTATCAATACACAAGAAGAGAAGCAAAGTTATGACATACGTTCGGGAAAAATGTCAATAACAACTCCGGAAATATATAGGTTTTACATAAAACGCTTGAGAAGCACTGGCTTAGATTTATGTTTACAGAATTAATTCCTTATGTGATGAAGTACTTACAGTGTATCATATTATTATATTAACCGTATTATGATAACAACTTCCCCTTATAATTAATTTTTAATACAAGAAGTAAGAATACGACGCACTAAAAGAGCTAGGAATAGGAATCAAGATAAGAAGGTTAATACAGATGACTATGAAAAGAACAAAAATGAGTGTGAAAACCCAAAAAGGGGAAACGGAAGAATTTGAAATAAATAAGGGTTTACGGCAAGGAGATTCCTTGTCCGCTACATTATTTAATTTAGCATTAGAGTATGTTTTAAGAAGAATTTACAAGGATACAGTGAGGACAGGTGGAACCCAAATCATAGCCTACGCAAATGATGTCGTTTTAGTGGCAAAAAACCGAGCATTATTGAAAAACATGTTAAATGAAGGAAGAAAAATTGGATTAAGTATTAATGTAGAAAAAACCAAAATTTTGCAAATTGGGGCACAATCACAAGCGAAGAATTTACATACTAGGATAGAAGAATACAAATTCGAAATAGTGAATAATAATAATAAGTGTATATTTGTTTCATGTTACAATAAATGTATAAAACACGTCACAGTAAAACAAATTGACAAACAATTTCCTATTAAAAAAAAAATCTACAGAATAGAGCGTTCTGTTTAAAAGAATACATTTCAATCGTTTTTTGAAAATGTTAGTTGGAAGAATCTTAAGATCAGTTGTTAAGGAATTGAAAATTTTGATACATTGACAAATCGTGTTTCTTTGTATTCGCGTTAAATGAGTTTTCGGCGCTAGGAGATATGAATTTAATATCGCTCTTGTATTATGTGCATGTGATAGTTCGTATTGAAGAAAGAATTCAGTGTAATTGTTTTTTTACAAACGAGCAACATTGCATAATATACATAGATGGTAAGGTAAGTATATTAAATTGTTTAAAGAAATCTTTACAAGTGTCTCTTGCTTTCAGGTTAAAAATAGCCCTAACACATTTTTTCTGGAGCTTAAAAAGACGTTCAACATCCACTAAATTGCCCCAGAAGATGATGCCGTAATTTAATCTGGAATACACATATGCATAGTAAGCACTCATCGCTGCTTCAACACCAACTGACCTTGAAACTACACGGAGAGCATACGCAAACTTTGATATTTTTCCAGCCACATCTTCTAATTGAGATTGTCAGGACAGGTGCGCATCAATTCTTAGCCCCAGGAATGAAGCTTCTTCACCACAGGTAAAGTTTCTTTGCTGTATTTCTAAATTTTCAGGAATTCTGCCATACGCCAGAAACTGTGTTTTTTCAAGGTTTAATTTTAGGTTACGATCTGTAAACCATTTATGCAGAGAGGAAAGATTAGTTTCAACATTATGAACTGCTTCTTTAGAGGTTTGCACTTTCACCACTATGGATGTGTCATCAGCGAAGAGTATTGAGAGACAGTCTACTACTTCGGGAATGTCGTTTACATAAAGAATGAACAGCAAAGGTCCCAGCATGGATCCTTGTGTACGCCAAGTAATAGTTTAGTCCATTCTGATCTTATTTGTTTACCGCTGCTATCACTTGTAGATTGTAGAAGAATAGATTTAAATATCTGGGCGTAACGATATCAAATGATGGGAGCAGAAAAATGGAAATTAAGGAAAGAATCATGGCAGGTTTAATTTTAGGTTACGATCTGTAAACCATTTATGCAGAGAGGAAAGATTAGTTTCAACATTATGAACTGCTTCTTTAGAGGTTTGCACTTTCACCACTATGGATGTGTCATCAGCGAAGAGTATTGAGAGACAGTCTACTACTTCGGGAATGTCGTTTACATAAAGAATGAACAGCAAAGGTCCCAGCAGGGATCCTTGGGTACGCCAAGTAATAGTTTAGCCCATTCTGATCTTATTTGTTTACCGCTGCTATCACTTGTAGATTGTAGAAGAATAGATTTAAATATCTGGGCGTAACGATATCAAATGATGGGAGCAGAAAAATGGAAATTAAGGAAAGAATCATGGCAGGAAACAGAGCATATCAGGCAAACAAAAAGTTGCTAAGAAGTAAAATAATTCGAAAGAATATATACGAAACAATAATCAGACCAACGATACTGTATGACACGGAAACAATCACAATGACAAAAAAACAAGAAGAAGACTTTAGAATATTGGAGAGGAAAATATGGAGAACGATACTAGGACCAGTAAGAATATCAGAGAATGAATACCGTAGCAGAATGAATTTTGAATTAAAGCAAGAGATCAAGGAAGACATAGTAAAGAAGATAAAAGAACAAAGGCTAAGATGGCTGGGCCCTATATGGAGGTCAGGCACTGATAAAACAATCTTCTCAATATTAGAATGGAATCCTGGTTGCAAAAGAAGAAGGGGGAGACCAAGAACAACGTGGTTGCAAGAGGTGACAGAAGACTTAAGAAAGATTGGAATTAAAGAACGGAAGACCAAAGCAAAGGATAGAAGATTATGGAAAAGGATTTGTCAGAAGATAGAATACATGATGAGTACTGATCACACCCTGACAATGATCTAGAGAGCTCCAGCACGGAGCGGTAATACCCCACGTAGGGGTGTGAAGCCACTATATATATATATATATACACACACAAGAAGTAAACTTAAAAATATCAATATCAACACCACAATACATTCTAAAACAAAATAGTCTTGTGTTATTTTCGATTTGGGATTTATGTTATTTCTTTGTACGTTCTTTATTACACTTCTTATTTTAGGTACGTATTGGAATTATTGTCCTAGCCACCATGTATGCACAACATTGCAATCCATTTTACTGTGAGTTTTTGATAATGATGAAGATTATAAAAAGAGACACTGATTTTCATTAAAGAATATGACATTCGTTTTTTTATTCAAAGACTTACGCTGGATTTCACAAACGTCACTTAACTTTAATCATCGATTAAGAATAATCATTCCTATACCTTCAACACATGTAACCATGGCAACGTTTACTTTTAACGGATGATTAAATTTAAGTAACGTTTGTGAAATCCGCCATTACTGTTTTACATAAACAACTTTTTCTTTTTTATAGCAACTAGATTACCGCAGTCTATTTGGTAATTGATTATTTCAACACTCCCACTTCAATTAACAAATTTTGATTTAACATTAAAACTCTTTAAAATTATTAATAGAGATTATAGGCAACATTTCTGGTTGTCTCTCGAAGGTGCCTCTGGCAAGTGCTTTTTTTTAATATGTCTGCTTCTTGATCTTCGGTACCAATATACTCCAGATTAAAAATACCCGAGTGAAATTTTTCTCTGACGAAATCACCAATAAAACTGTCCAAACAAAAAACAAATTAAACTTATTGCCAAATTAATTGACTGGACTGAAAACTGAACTGAAAGTTTACTTGCGGAGAACTTCCAAAAAGGTCACCCAACAGGTTTTATTACTTTTTAACAATTTTTAACAATTAGGCATGCGCTACCCTACCCGTCTAGATACTCGGCTATAGGGCTACCTGGAATTTACTACCGGCGCTAAAGGAAATATCCTACTGGCCTACTCTACCTGGCCTCCGTTTCGAGGCGACCCTTGCGGAACCCCCAATAACCTGACTCGTGATCGTCAATGCAACACCTGGCCTTACGTTGTTGTAACCCAGTTCTTTTGATACGTCGATAAATAAACTTGAAAGATTATATATGTTTGGACCTCTTATGGAATTCTGGATTTTTAATCGAACGAATCGCACTTTGATTATCCACATGTAAAGTAACATGAACATCTGATTTCATCAGGCTATGGAGTAAAGATTTGGTCCAAATTATTTCCTTTACAGCTTGACACGAAGCAATGTATTCTGCTTCGGTTGTTGATAAAGCAACGACTTTTTGTTTTTGCGAATTCCACGCCACTGTAGCCTCGTCCAATTTTATAACAAATTCTATAGTTGACTTTCGAGTTTCGACATCACCTGCGTAATCTGAGTCGCTGAAAGCTGACACTTTAATATTATTATTGCGGGAATAATACAAACCATAAGAAATTGTTCCCTTCAAATATTTCAAAATTCTTTTCACAGCATTTCAGTGAATTTTCTTTGCATTATCAATATACTGACTAGCATTGTGTACCGCAAAAGTAATATCTGGTCTAGTTACTATCGATAAATATAGTAGACTACCAATTTCTTCGTGATACGATGCATTAATTGCATCTTCACTGACGTGCATGGCCGAGCACATTTGATGATTCCGATCAGCAGGAATTGCAACTGCATCGGCATTTTTCATAGTGTACCGTTCCAACACAGCTCTTGCATAGGCTTCTTGATGGAGAAATATAGAACCATCTTGCAACTGCTCAATTTGCAAACCAAGATAATGTAGTACCATATCGATAATTTCCTGAGATTAAGATACAACCAGACCATCATCAACATGAATCGCCAATATAGTCAATGATTTATTATCGCTGTTGACGAAAACGCACGGATCTGCCTCTACTGTTTTTAAACCAAATTTGTTGAGGACACTAGTTAAACGTTGGTTCCACAATCTTGATGCCTGCTTGAGACCATAAATACCTTTATTAAGCTTGCATACTCTTCCTGTTCCGTCCTCGAACCCTTCAGGTTGCATATATATATTTTCATCGATTTCACTGTATAAAAATGGAGTCTTCACATCGAATTGCTTCATCTTCATAGCCTTGGATGCTGCAACAGACAAAATAATTCTTATTGAATCAAATCTAACCACTGGACTAAAAGTTTCATTATAGTCTACTCCGTGTTGTTGTCGAAATCCTCTTGCAACCAGTCGTGCTTTGAATCTACTCACACTTCCATCTGTGTTTTTTTTTAACTTTGAAAGTTCATCTGTTGTCAATTACTTCTTGGTTTTTCGGTGGTTCAATTAAGGTCCATGTTTCATTATGTTTCAATGAGTCCATTTCTTCTGACATGTAGCAATTTGCTACAAATGTAGTACTCATGTTGCAATTACCATATCTTTCTGGCTTCTTAATCTTTGTTGTATTTCTTAAGTTTCGTTTTTTAACTTGATTTTCAAGTTGAGTATGATCCACTTCGACGGTGTTTTCATTTGAAATGACATCTTGGGAATTTAGATCTCTACCATTATGTAGTTGCTCTTCCTTTTCTTCGTCTAATATATGTGAATCTTCTTCCTCTTTTGTTTCATGATTTTCTTCCCGATCTTGATGATCATTCTTGAATAAATCAAAAATAATATCTTGCTCTCTCTCTTCATTTTCTCCTATTTTCTTTGTCTTGGAGTCGTTTTTCGAAAAAGGTAATGTATGAATTTTTCCAACAATGCAGTCCTCGCATAAAATGTTATCTTCGTTCCTGAATTGAACTCCAGTACTCTTCACAATCTTTTTTACGTGCGGATAATTCTGATGCGCAAGCCTTCTGTGCCAAGTTTGAAGTTCCATTTTGGTGACTGTGTTTACTTGAACATTACTGCCTTCATTTAATGTGACTTCGAACTTCATTTTATAAAGTTTATCTTCGCGAACTCCCACTGCAACGACATTTTCTCCTTTGAATAAATGGCAGGTTGTTTTGTTCGACTTGAAAGTTATGCCCTTGTCTAGTGCAGCTCCTAATGAGAAAAGATTGTATTGAATTTTTGACACATACAAAACATTTGACAAATGTTTCTCGTTCCACCTTTTTCCATCAAATGCTAAAATATTTATGTCACCTCTTCCATCTGCCGAAATATAGTTTCCATCTCCAATACGAACTGGAAGTTCATTTTTAAATGGTCTGTAATTTAAAAACCATTTAATTTGATTACACATATGATCAGTAGCGCCAGAATCTAAATACCAAGAATATGTATCAAAGTGAGCACCTGTTATTGATGAGAACGTTTCACCGATAAAAGCATCATCATCACCTTTTGATTGATTTTTATTCTCTGCTTGACATTTTGATTTAGTACTCCTGCATTCTCTTGCCCAATGACCAACTTTATTGCATTTAAAGCACTTACCAGCTCTTCTTTGGCTTTGTTTATCAAAATGGGCTTTACTTTTCTCATTCGTACATCCACGATACTTACCGGCCAGTAACGCACTTCCTTTAGATTGATCTTGGAGATTTATACGCTTTTCTTTTCTTTCATCATGAGTCTTGAAGTTAAGTTTGAGAAAGTTTGTTGATCACGATGCGTTGATTCCCATGCGCTGAGAAAATGATTGTACTCCGGTGGTAGTGTCATTAATAATTTTGTAATAATCATTGACTCTGGAATATTTTCACCTTGAGTTTTCAAGCGATGAGAAAGATCCTCTAGTTGCAAAATGTATGTAGCAACATCACAAGAAGCATCCTTTTTCATCTTGTACCACTGCTGCTGCAACATATGAACACTGCTCATAAACTGACAATAGTTTCTCCCACATTGCATTTGACGTTTCACAATTTTTAATATGTAGCAATGGTTGTTCTTCTATAGATATTCCAATAATTTTTTGTGCCATGTTATCTGCTTTTAACCAAGTTGCAAGTTCCTTTTCATATACTTTCACAGCTGTCGCATCAGTTTTCGTATCTCGTTCTGGCTTGACTACTTTGCCCACAACAACATCCGTGAAACATCCCATGCACCAATTGCGTTCAAAGTTACACGGACTTGAAATTTCCATGACGACCAATTTTCCACACCTCTCAATTTTGTAATTCTCGTAACGTCACCGTCCAAGTTAATTTTTCACTTGCACGGAAATAGCTTTAAAAACTCTTCGCACTTTGCTGCAGTCCCTTTACCACAAAACTTTTGTCACTCAGTGTCTACTGGGCCCATAACCTGATGAAGATTATAAAAAGAGACACTGATTTTCATTAAAGAATATTACATTCAAAGACTAATGCCTGATTGCACCGCATTTTTAATAATTGATTAAATTTAAGACGTATTTAGAATGTGACAATCGTGAATACATGATAGCATAATGTCAATCATCATCTAATTGACACTTGAACTTCAATTTAAGTGTCAGTTAGAATGCACCTGACATTATGCTGGATCTACGTTAAATATCACATTCTAAACACGACTTAAATTTAATCAAATTTAATCAATGATTAAAAATGCGGTGCAATTGGCCAGAACTATTTTACATAAACAACTTTTTCCTTTTTATAGCAACTAGATTACCGCAGTAACAGTTAACATTACAGAAATTCAACCGACATCACATTAATCTTAACGTAACACACACTCTATTCAGTATTTCTTTATCTAGTACCTATATATTTTTTGGCAATACGGTAAAGTTTCGTATCCGTTCGCTCAAACAAAATCACATTTAAACAAAAAGTAAATAAATGACTCGAGCGTTACGTTTCGGGTCACGTAATTCTCAGTTCTCAGATGATTCCTGCATCGATGCATCAAAATAAATAATGAGATGTTCCAGTTGATGCAGTTCTATGAGACCATCTACAACTGGGTCAATGAATTTAGTATCCAGGCGCAAGTGTGGTGCGAATTACCTCCTTTCGCGAATTGCATGGTTTGGTCCTGATGAAAGGATTACATTGAGTGTGCGGAATTTCGAAACGGGTCGAAGGTGCAGTTCATTTTTTTGTTTTATCGCCCATTCGGTTCTATTCAGCGATACTAAAGCAACGTGGATATTTAATTACACATTGGTCTTTGCGTTAAAATAAATTTCTATTGCTACTAGTAAGAAAGTCTCTACTAGTACATTTAATATCACACAGTATTTATCACTTTCATTTACTTTGAATAAAGTAAATGAAAATTGCCTTCAAAATAATGAAGTTGACAGAGAGTTCCAGTTTCCAGTATAACAGGAAGGGTGACTACTTTCTAAACTTTTCAATTAGTATGTATACCTTTTCGGAGAAAATAATACATTGAAACCACTCATCTAGGAAATGGTTTGCCTGAAACATCCCGTATATTAATCATTACGCGAACATATTTACTTAAGACTTAAGTGAAACATCTGTTGTGTACCTTTTTTTCAAAAACGAAAGGAAATAACTTTATGGATGCAAATTTATGCATATATATGCAGGTCTGCCAACATGTCTCACCATTTGTTGCAGAATTAAGTGTACGTTTGAAGCTTTCAATTCTGCTCTTCACCTGTGTACTATAAGTAGGTATAATTCGAATCCGAATAGGCACTAGAATTTATTATTATTAATTAATGAACACTTGATTTAGGTTGGTGCTTTGAGGTGTATTCTCTTGACCTTTAAGACCAAAACATCAAAATTAAACGACCGACCCCCATCAGAAATGGACATAGAGAATTTAGAACGGAAGGACGACACCAGATTCAAGACCGAAAGGGAAAGACGACCCTTCACTCTTAATATAAACACATGCTTAGAAATGCGCCGTAAAGCTTCTTTGACCCAATAATAAATAAAGCAGCACTTCGAGTGAAAGTGGTCGAACGTACGTGTGTATTCGAGACTACCCCGCAAGCCGCAAGGGGTACATTTAACATAATGTAGTGTTAATGGAGGCTTACGTTTATTTATTTATAAGGGTGCACGTTACGAGCTTATGTCCTTTGCGATGAGTCTTTTTTGCATTTTTGCCTTGCCACTACGGTTTCATAAAAAACATACGTTTTAATTTTACACCCTAATAAAGTTACGCTTTATTACATACTGTTATCCTTACGACGTCTTACCGTCATAAATTTTAGGTCTGCAGTTTTTTTATGTCGTCTCCAATTCAGAGGTTTACATATAAAAATTTCTTCAGCAAAAAACTAAAACCAAACGATGTCCAATTTTTAAAATAGTTAAGGTCTAGGTCAGTTAAATGGCTATTCTTACAATTTGGGCATCTAATTTTGGACCAGCCGATGTACAGGGTATAATCGAATAAGCTTCACTTATTAATACCGGCTGCGCCACTCTAAGCGGGCATGCAGCCCTCATAGAGAATCGAGACAACGATTTAAATTGTATAGCTCATTATTAAAGTGAATTGTGCACATTAGATTAAAATATCTGATCGGATAAACATCGGCGATCTGCATTCCAATTTCATGAAGCGATTAAATCGCTTCGTGAATGAACACGTGTGCCTACTTGCGGCGGCGCACACGGTATACTGCGTTCTTTTTATCAGGAACTTGTGAATAGGAAAGAAACAGGCTTACGCAGAGCGCAGCATCTGTAAGAACTGAGACGGAAATAAATACTTTATGAAATTTTCATTTTTATTGATACAAGTTTTTAACTATCATCAACAAGGTTATAGTAAATAAAAAGTGAGCAAATAAAAATCAGTACAAGTCAAGGCAAAACATAAAAATCACGCCAGATAGACCATTGTGTACAACCACGGTACTCGTATGACCTTACCGTACTGACGTGATCCCATGCTGCCTTGCTGATCTTGTATTACAAAGGTGCGTTCGACACGATTTCGTGTCAATACGTAAATACGTTCCACGAATCCAGGAATATCCGCAACGTCTTCGTACTTCATAAAAATGTTTAGAGTTTAGGTCAACGCTCTCTATGAACGTAACTGAACAGTTTGTGTTGATTGGACAAACCTTGGTCGGTGCATGTTCTTCCACTGGATTCCAGCACGGTGCTTTCAGGTACCATCAGTAATTGTGGATGCATCGCAGTTGTAACATTCTCGTGCTGCTTGCGTTTCAGGAAAAAAGACTGGTTGGAACAGTATAGCATAGATTAGTATTGCTTTGAACGTAAGTTTGAGAAGTGACATTTTCATGTTTGTGTAGAACATGGCTTACTAAAGTAGTGATTACCACTTGATTACCATGAGACCACGAGATGTGTCTTATAAGAATCCACCTCGTGAAATCTAGTAGGTCGTGCTGATTACAATTACGATCGACCAGTTTTCACCGTGGTACAAATAGCATGCGATTTATTGAAACCAGGCCAGACTTGGGCCATGAAATGTACAAACTTACATCTTACTGAAAGTAATCTCATACTTTTAAAACAAACGTCAAAATAAGATATGTATGTTAATGTCAAAATATCACAATAAATGTTCAAAATGTCCTTCACCACGGTCCGTAAACTATAGGGTATTTTTGGCGAGTAACCGGTTATATGTGGTAAGGTGAAATAAGTAACCACTCCATTTTTGCGATTTACCGGTAACTGCTGTCATGACGTCACATCCGTTTTTTTTTCCTTTGACCAGAACCCGTCTGCAAAAATGCGCTGGAGGCACTGCAGCAATTTAGGCTTATTGTGCTCGCCCTGGTTCAGTTAACGCAACCATTCAGTGAGGCATGTCCTCTGTACCACCTGGTAGAGGTTTTTCACTGATTGCGTATTGAAGTCTTCAGGAGCAATCTTAAGATGTCCGAATATGCGCTGTCTACGGTTTGCCAGCGCATCACATCTACACAATTATGCATTGCCGTCTCTGGTTCCCTATTGCAAAGTCTGCAGTTTAGATCCCCATTAAATTTACCGATCCTCCGCAGGTGTTCCTTAACAATCAGGTGTCCTGTTAGTAACCCCGTGGTGATATTGAGTTGCGCCCTGCTCAGAAGCAAAGTTCCGCAGCTCTCTTCTTGCAAGGATCTCTAAGGAAGGTCTTGCTATTGCGATGTCCTGGTGTACTTTTGTGTTCCTCGCTTATCCAGTCACTGAAAAAGCCCCGAATAGCTTTCTTGGTTATGCCTAGGACAGGTTCAGGGCCAAGGTATGCCATGCCCGCTCGCTGCCTGATTAGTTCATCGGCCCGTTCGTTACCGATAATACCTTGATGACCTGGCACTCACACTAGCGGAATGCAGTTGTGCTCCGCCAGGTCATTGAACTCACTTAAACATTCTCACACCAGTTTGGAAGAGATCTTTGAGCTTACTAAAGCCTTCAAAGCCGCCTGGCTGTCGATTAAAATGAAGATCAGCCCATTTGTGTAAGACCTCCTATTGTTTTCCCGTTTTCCCACATTGTAATATGGCTTATATTTCTGTTTGGAAAAGAGAGGCAAATTAACCCAACGGGAAGCATAACTTCTCCTTTGGTCTATGCCCGTATATTCCAGACCCGGCACCAGTTTCAGTTCTGGAGCCGTCTGTATACCAAATCAGGCTTCCAGGAGGAATATCGAGAATGTCGAGTAAAGGACCCCTTATGCTGCCAACGATACTTGTATGACCCGTATTTATATTAAGTAGGTGACGTGAATACTGCAGTCATCGTCTTGCCTCTCCCATTATTACAATGTGTAAACGAGGGAGGTCTAGAAGGCTTTCCATTGCAGCAGTGGGCGTTGTACTCATCGCCCCCGTTACGCCTAGACAGGCAAGTCTTTGTATCTTGCCCAGTGTAAGTTTGATGGTCTTCTGCTTGACCTTGGGCCACCACACCGAAGCCGCATAGGTGATTGTGGGTCTGACCATTCTGGTGAACAACCAATGCACCATACTTGTTTTTAAGCCCCACGGTCTGTCATAGGCTCATCTGGCCACCGCGAAAGTGGTCACCGATCGCCTGACTATCTTGTCTAGATGTTGGTTCTAGGTAAGTTTGGAGTCAAAAATCACTCCAAGATACTTTACCTCCCCCGACAAGACTAGCTCGTTTGCACGAAGGTGCAGAGGACCTACACCCTCTAAGTTCCGCCTTCGAGTGAATGGCACAATGGTGATTTTTTGGGGACTGATCCTCAGACCTTCCTCTTCGGCCCACCTTGTTACTACATTCAGGGCAACTTGCATTCTGTCCCTGATAGTGCTATTAAATTTCCCTTGTACGGGTATAACTAAATCATCAGCATACACTAAGGGATCAAATTCTTCACCGCTTAGCCGTCTGAGAAGCCCGTCCATGACGAGGTTCCACAATAGGGGGGACAAAACACCCCCTTGTCGACAGCCTCCCGCTACCCCAGCCATTAGAGTGTCTTCCAGCAGTGACGTATAGACCACCCTTCCTTTGAGCATGCAGTCAATCCACCTGCAGCAAATTTCTTTTACCCCTCTACTCCTTCTACTAGGCCCTACCAGGCCCCTACTAGGCCCCTTCGATGTCTAAAAAGGCAGCTAAGAGGACCTCTTTATTTTCCAGAGATTTCTCCACCCTTCAAGTGAGATGATGGAGTGCTGTCTCAGTAGATAAACCTGTTGAATAGGCAAACTGGTATTGGTGTAGGGGTCTGTAGACCAGAACACCACTCCTTATATGCCCATCAAGTATTTTCTCCATTGTCTTTAATACAAAGGACATAAGACTGATAGGTCTGAAAACCTTCGCCTGAGTGTAGTCCACCCGGCCAGTTTTTGGTATGAATACCACTCTGGTCAGTCTCCACACTCTTGGCAGGTAGCCTAGAGCCAGACAGAACCGTACAGATTCTGGTGATCAGAAGGTCCGAACCCTTCTGCAGCTTGACCGGTATTATTCCGTCCGGACCCGGAGATTTGTAAGTATCAAACGAGTTTATAGCCTATTTGATATTAGAAAACGTTATGACACTCCTGGCAGAACTCCATCCCTCCCTTGATGCTCTGAGAACAGGGGCATCCGGAACCTAGCTATTCCAGTCAGCAGGCACGACGTCAATGACTGTTTACCCAGAAAAATGAACCCGAAACATTTCGGTCATAGTTTCTTTTCTTGTCCTGGTAAATTCTCCGGTAGGTTTTACCAGAGTATTTAGGTATCCTTGAGGGGACTTCGAGAGCATTTTATGTAGTCTGGCACATTCTGAAGTACTTTAAATTTCCTCACAGTGCCTCCTCCACGATGCCCTCTTGGACCTTGTCAGTGCTTCACTGTATTCAGTTAGGGATGCTCCCAACTTCCTGATACTTTTGCCTTGTTAAGAAGTTTTCTGACCTGTCGTCTCCTTTCCGTGAGATCGTCATTCCACCGGGAAACTTTCCTGTTAGTGTTCCTTACAGTCATGGGTTCAGTTATCATTGTAAGCAGAAATGATTGCCTCAGTTAACTGATCTACACTCATGTCCAACTCAATATTGTTGTTAACCGTAGCCATTGTTCCTGCGAGATAACAATCTAGGTCCATCCTGTAGGCCTCCCAGTTAGTCTTACGCGGATTACGTTAGGTTTGTCTCACACGGTTTGACCCAGTGATATCAAAACAAATGTATCTGTGATCAGAGCAACTCCCCTCATCAGATACATGCCAGTTTTTAGTAAAGTTACTTATAAAAGA
This sequence comes from Dorcus parallelipipedus, assembly GCA_958336345.1. Classification (NCBI taxonomy): domain Eukaryota; kingdom Metazoa; phylum Arthropoda; class Insecta; order Coleoptera; family Lucanidae; genus Dorcus; species Dorcus parallelipipedus. The sequence goes on from OY284476.1 coordinate 41,357,106, forward strand.
ACTACCTATTGTTAGATTTACGACTGCCTGCCTTTGTGCCGTTACAAAGTGGGTTTATTGCCCATATTCAGTATGTTCAGATTGTTTGCCATAGTGAATTGTAAGATGCTCTCACCTCTAGCATTGGTGTCCTGGCTTCCCCAGGTAAAATTGTGAGCGTAACAGCCGATGATTAGCTGGGATCCACTTGCTCCACAGCTTCTCTCCAACTCGCTCACTTCCTCAGGTGGTGGCTGTTCTGGTTGGTCGTAAGGTAAATAGGCTGATCCAAGAACAATCTCCTTCAACCCTTCTCCCTTCGACGCCACTTTCACTGCCACCAAGTCCGAGCAGAAGTTTGTTAGTGGCAGTGCTTTTATTGTTTTCTTAAACAATATACAGGCCCTGGGTCTGTCAGATGTTCTGCTGTATATCAGCTCCCCTCCGACTATCCCAAGGCCTAACACTTTCCCCTTGCAGACCCACGATTCCTGAATCAGGGCGATGTCGCGCCCCTTCATTAATTTACAGAGAGCTGCCGAAGCTGCTCTACTGTGATAGAGGTTCACTTGAACCACCCTCATCCTTGTTGGTCTTAAGAGGCTTAAACGTCACCGTTCTAAAGCCATAGAAGGCTATGAAACGGACCTGTTTAAGCTCCCTGAAGGATGTATCATCCGTAGAGAAGGCTAGGAGAGTTCCTTCCTTCTCCTGTTTTCGGCTGAGAATGCGCCAGTCTGCCGTGTTGAACTTCGGGTTTTGCACCCCAAGATGGTTCCTGGCGACTTCAGCTTCCACCTGGCCCGGCAGCCACATGATAGCCTTGGGTCTCTTAGGGAGGCCATTGGACTCAACCGCAGCGTTTTGTGGAGTTGCTTCTGTGGTGAAGGAGCTGAGGAGTCTGAGTGCGGTCTTTTGGTGCTCCCACCTTCTTTCCCCTTACCCTCCACTTTCTTAGTCAAAGGCTTCTGCTTTGTCCAGAGCGTTTTCTTCGTTTTCTTCCTTCCGGAGCTTCCTTCGTTGAGCCCCTGAGAGTTTTTTGGATTGCAGTCCATATTTTACAACCCCTGCAATCAACCCTGGAATCAGCGCTTCTCAAACGTTTTATGTAAAAACTATCGGAGTTATTATTGATATTTTTCCCAAACGTATCTCATAACTTCGCTTCTTTTCTTGTGTATGTATTTCTTGTGTTACAGTATGTTAAACTTATTCAAAAAAAAATTAAATCAAAAAAATTAATTTAAGATGTATAGTATTTAAAGTTGAATCCTTTTCATGTTAATGTGTGTTTGTATACATTTCTCGCACTAAGTATAGAGCGTTTGAGAATAAAGTTATTATAAGATTATTAAGCAATCTGTTTATGACCATCATGTACGTTAAGTATTTCATGAGTTCCAAATATTTTGAAATGTTCTTCTATCGATCGCTTGATGGATTTGTAGTAAATGCGAGAAGCTTGTATCGAAAAGTCAACAGCCGAAAGTGGATGTCGTCAGCAAAAAAAAAAGACAAACACATTCTCACAATCGATTTCGCATTTTCACTAAACGATGGAGAAAACTACAACGTTCGCGCATCGTTTTAAAAGATCACGTCCAATCTCCAGAAATCGAGATTTACAACGACAATGAAACAAAAGTGCGACTTTTTCTTTCCCAGTAACGAGAAGACAACCATCAACGTCTTGGAAACTAGTAGTATTATTTTGACTGAATTAAATAACCGCGTAAACGTGACTCCCGTGCAAGAGCTTTGAGTGTTCGACGGAGCTAACTTGGAGCTTCGCGCACGAGTAAGCTTGAATCATGACGTTTAATAACGCGTCACGTAGTAAAACAATCGCTTTGTTTCTTAAAGGATTTAAAGCAGCCTCCCGTGATGAATTTCCCTTTTATTTGTCTTTATTACGACAAAATTTTACGATGAAAATTCTACCGTAGTAAACTCGGTAGAGTAGGGTAAACTACCTACCGTTATATTCTGTACCGGCTACAACGTAACATTAAAAATTTATGTACAGACTTTACGAGTACAAGAAAAATATTCTCGACTAGCGAACGGGATATTGCGAAACATAAAATAGGAACTTTTCGTTATTACTTTTCAATATTGCAAGCAGAGAAAATAATACTTAGCTGAACTTTAGATTTGTTAAATAGGTAAATGAATGTCTTCTATTTTTTTCGATTAAAATTCTAACGTGATTCTAACTATGGCGAGCAATATTTATCGCTGCTGCCTCAAATTTAAATTAGATTTGTACATAAAAGAAGTTTTCTAATTTTTTAAATTATTTTGTCTTACTCAAACTTGCGATTAAAATTAAATTTTGTACTTGAAGACATGCTTAGAAGAAAGTGCACTTAAAACAAATTAAATTAGCAACATTAAATTGCTTACGTTGGATCATGTTGAAGTCTAAACTTAAAAAAAAGAAATTGATATTCCTGCTATCTATTGAAAATGATTACAAAACAAAATAGTTGGGAGAAATTTGCATAGGTGGCGCTACTAAAAGTGCTCATTTTTTTTTAAAACAAACATGAGTTAAAACGTGCATTAGATCACTTTAAAATTTCTTAAAAATTGATATTCCTGCCGTATATTAAAAATGGTTACAAAGGTTCAATTGGGAGAAAATTGCATAGATGGCGTCACTAAAAGTGCTCATTTTCTTGAAAAAAAAAAGCAGGTACTAGGAATTTGATATAATACAAACAAAAATCGATTTCATTGCGAAAATAATACTAACCAACAAATTAATAATTTTTTCGTAATTGGTATTGTAATAGGTGATTTTTAATATTCGAAATACGCTAAATTTCAATCTGAAAGTAAAAAAATTCTATCACGTATAAATTTCGGAGTGGAGTTACGACGTGTGTCCAAAAAGTTTTAAAAAAATCCTTCAATCGCTAACTTTTCTTCATTAGACATAAAACGTATAAAAGTAATTCTTGAAAACATTGAATAGATAAAGTAAATATTAAAAAAGCAATTAACATAAATCTGTAGATGATTAGTTTGTGCATATGATGATTTTCGTTTGATTCTGGATGACTCTCCCTCATAAGAAACCAGCAGTAATCTCCGGCCATTGCGAGGATGTTCGTCATGCGCAGCAAAGTTGAGTAGACGCGTGTGAGCTGGCAGTCGATTTATTTCAAATTTTATTGGTTTTTACTTAGCCTTCCTTTTCTCAAGTTATATATTTCGTTACGTATTGTATGTGTTGTACAGCACAACAGAAATCGTGAGTGATCTTTGGAAATCGTTCAAAAAACCCCAAATTAATATGTCCAATACACGTGCTGGTAAAGTAAAAGATGGCCTACAGTCCACTGTACAAACATTGGTGTCCAACTTGTGTTCATCTGAAGAATTTATTAAATCTATTAGTGTGGCATTAACCGAAGCCGTTTGTGCAAATATTAAATCACAAATTGATTCTTTGGAAAAGGATGTTCAAACGTTAAAGCTTTCATCCTCTAATCACCAAAATAATATGGCCAATCATGATATAAAATTTGATGATATGGAGCAGTATTCCAGAAGGAACAACATAAGAATTTATGGGTTAGTGGAAAAGGTTAATGAAAACAACGATGACCTTGTTATGTCGCTTGTTCACGAAAAGCTTAGATTACCTATTAATTTAACGGACATAGACAGAAGTCATAGGAGGTAGGAAAAATATGTCCAGGTAATGATAGAGCAATTTTAGTTAAATTTGTCAGTTATCGGGTGCGGCATTTGATTTTCAAAAATAAAAAATTATTAAAGGGGACCAAAATTACGATGGTCGAAGATTTAACAGTATCCAGACTCTTATTATATAAATCTGCAGTGCGTAAATTTAAACAAAGTAATGTGTGGACTGATGATGGTAACATTTTCGTGAAGACGGGTACTTATATTATGCACATTTCTCGTGAAAGTGACATTGATAATCATCCTTTGCTTGTCAATCGTACAGCTTCTTGATTGTTATATCATTGTTACATATGTATCTGCATCCTAATTTCTAAATTTTAGTTAACTCGTTCAAATATTTGCTGTAATAAGTATTTATTTATTTTTTCTCTTATGTTTTGAGCCAATTTTTTCATAATGAATGTAGGTTTGCTACTCATTTTTGCAAATGTATGTTTATTTATCTTTTGCTCACGCATGTTTTTTTATTTTTTTTTTGTATTTTGTTGGGAGAAAGATGTGCATATTAAATGTTCGGCTCCGCTTGCTTGCTCGATACATCCTTGCTGCTCGAAGGTCTTTTTTTTTGTAAGCAAACGCTTGTCTCTGACGTGTATTTACTTTAATTTTGTATTGTGTTTGTAGCACAGTAGCGCGTTCTTTGACGACTTACTTCGACATATTTTTATTTATTATTTATTTTAACTAATTTTAAAGTCTTTTTCATTTCATTGTATGATTTTGATATGTATAAATAATGATGTTAATCTGAACGAACTATGAATTTAAATATTAGATCTCTGTTATCTTCATTTCAGGAGTTTGTTCAACTAATAGAAAAGTTTGACTATGATATTGTTGCTTTGACTGAAACTTAGCTCTCTGATAATGTTAGAGATGAATTTGTAAATATTGATAATTATTTATTATTTCGAAAAGATCGTGGATCTCGCGGTGGAGGTGTGGCTCTTTATATAAAAAAAAAAATTTAATGTTAGTATACTTGACTCAAATGACTCAATTGAACAGCTTTGGATCTCAACAGTTTTAAATAATGTTAACTTTGTTGTTGGTGTTATTTATAATCCGCCTCATAGTAATTTTAATCAATTTTTAAACGAAGTTGAAAATAATTTATCACAAGCTATTCTTATCGCAGATCATACTCTCTTGACAGGTGATATTAGTATCAATCTATTAGATATAGATAATTCACAATCGAGTTCCTTCTTGAATATGTTACAGTCGTTTGGTCTTGAGCAACTTATTGATAGTCCTACTCGCATTACTCAATCATCATCATCCTTACTTGATATTATTTGTGTCTCTTCTGATTGCCGTATTTTTGAAGTGGGGTCAACTAGTGTATCTGATCTATCTGATCATGAATTAGTTTTTTGTAAACTTGAATTAGGGAGCTTTTTTAGTGAAGAACAAGTCAAAAATTTCCGGAGTTTTAAATACTTCAACTATAATCACTTTCTACTAGATTTATATAATATTCCGTTTTATTTCATATACGACATGAAAAATATAGATGACAAGTTAAACTTTGTAAGTAGCAATTTACTTGATCTGTTGAATTTTCATGCTCCATTAATTAAACGTAAGTTCATGAAACCTCCAGCGCCATGGTTAACTAACACTATTAAATTAATGCAAAATTTGAGAGATAAGGCACTGACTAAATTTCGTAAATCCCATAACATGGAGCATTGGAATTATTACAAAACACTCAGAAACTTTACTTCTAATGCTATAGCTAAAGAGAAAAAAGCTTTCATGGAAAGCCAAATGAAGAATAATAATAATAATACTTGGAAGACTTTACAGTCTTTGGGAATTCATAAGAAAAAAGGATTGAGTATTCCGGAGCACCTAAAAAGTTGAGGCTATTAACAATTATTTTATTAATTATAAATTATTTTATTATATTATAAATTATTACATTTTTATCAAAATAACCAACTTGGTAATAATAGCTTTTCTTTTAAAAAAAGGTAGCGAAAACTGTATTTTTGATAAAATACTTTCTATTAAGTCCAAAGCCTCCGGTTTAGATGGTTTAAACAAGAATTTTATTGAACTATACTGCCCTCATATATTACCCTATCTAGCTCATATAATAAACGCTTGTATTGAAGAAGGATATTTTCCGTCTAGCTGGAAATATTCCTTAGTTATTCCCTTCCCTAAGAAAAGTAATCCTGTAGATAATAAAGACTTACGACCAATTAGCATATTACCTATGCTATCAAAAATTTTTGAAAAAATCATTGAAGAGCAATTAAGAGAATATTTAACACTTAATAGCATACTCCCACTGGAGCAGTCCGGTTTCAGAAAGGGATACAGTTGTGCCACGGCACTAATGAATATTGTGGATGATGTCGTCGCAGCGATTGATAAAAATCAATTAACGATATTATGCTTAATGGATTTTTCAAAAGCGTTTGATACTATTGATCATACTCTGCTCTCCGCAATTTTGCATTTTATTGGCTTAAATAATAAATCCATAAGTGTCTTAACTAACTATGTTGTGGGTAGGAAACAGTCGGTCATCGTAGACGGGTTAATGTCAACTCTTTTATCACTTTTAGCTGGAGTACCTCAAGGGTCTATTTTGGGCCCTTTATTATATACTTTATACACTTTTAACTTTAAATCTGCTGTGAAATTTTGTAAATGTCATTTTTATGCTGATGACACTCAGCTTTATTATTCTTTTACTCTTGATAATGCTTATGATAGTTGTACTAAAATTAATGCTGATCTTAGCTCCTTGGTTAAAATCTCACAGCAACATTCTCTTCATTTAAACCCTTTAAAAACAGAAATTATTCTATTTGGTCCAAAAAAAACTAAGAACGACTGCCTTAGCAGCAAATGTGTTGAATATTTATATTAATGGCCAAAAACTTTTAAGAAATCGGTGATTAGTTTGGGGTTGAATATTGATACCCAGTTGAAATTTGTAGAACACATCAATAAGTGTACTCAGAAAGCCTACGGGGCTTTGAAATTTGTCTACTCCAATAGAAAATTCTTTAGCAAAAAGACAAAAGCCTTACTTTGTGAAATGTTAGTTTTATCAGTTTTCAATTATTGTGACACTGTCTTCAGTTCTTTCTTGGATAGCTCTAGCATTAGAAAGATACAGAAGCTTCAAAATTCATGCCTCAGACTAATTTTTGGTGTACAACGTCGGACTTCCGTTAGTAATAAGCTCATTGAATCTAAATGGTTAAATATGCGAAGTCGCAGGCTTTTACACTGTGCATGTCTTTATCATAAAATTATTTCCTACCAGAAGCCAGTTTACTTATATAACCGGACCACATTTAGAACTGATGTACATAATCTTAACATTAGATTTAAAGGTAGTTTAACACCTCCAATTCATAATACTGGGTTTTATGAAAAGGGATTTTCTTACCAGATTTCCAAAGTTATAAATGGTATTCCGAAGCATATCAGAGAGTTGAAATCTATAATTTCATTTAAGCAACACTATAAAATGTTTTTGCTAAATTTACAAAATAATTAACAAACTTTCCTTTATGTTTAATATGTATTATTATTATTATTATTTTTTCTTTGTTTTTTTTTTCTTCTCTGTTCAGATTTGCATCTGTCAACATTGAGCGCGTTATTGCAGTTATTGTAGTTAGTGTAGTTGCCAATCTTCGAACATGTTTCAATTTCAGAACAATGTTTTTTTTTTCTTTATAAAATGTGGACAATGCTTACAATTATTTTTTATTTAGTTAAGTGTTAGAGCAGGGAGCATCCTAACGGATGTAACTTGAACTCCGCCATTTTTTTTCCTTTTTACACTGTAAATTTATATGTACTTTTCTGCTGTATGGAAAAAAAATAAAGAGCTATTATTATTATTATTATTATCTTCCTCGATATCGCTGTTCCGTTATCAAAATATTCCGATGGCAGCGTTCCCCTTGCTCATCGTCGACTGCGCCTAAATTTTACAGGAAAAAGTCAGATGAGAGTGTAGAAAGTGGATTTTCAAAAATTTTCTGTGGCCCATTTTATGGTAAGTAGTTCTCAAGTAATTCTTCAAGCAAAGTTTCGTATGTATCTGCCTTTTCATTACCTAAAAATTATTGAGTAACTCCTCCGAATGCTTTCCATGACCTCAGTTCAGCATAATTTAGTTTTCCCTCAAAATCAAAATTTTCCTATTCTGAGGGCCAACAAATTTATCTTCCTTCAGCTTGGCGTCACTTAATTTTGGAAAAATTTACTTTACATGCTTAAAAGCGTTACCTTGTTTATTGAACGTCGTAACAATTTTTTTATTAATCCTAACGGAGGCAGCATGTTACTGTTGAAAAATTCATTTAAGTTATTCATAATAATATTTGGCTATCGCCCTGTATTTAAGCGGCAAGTACGAGTTCAAAGTGCCGGTCGTCACATTTCTCAATGTTGCACAGTATTATATCAGAAACATCCTACGTTGTTATTTAGTCCTACAGTATATCTCCATTTCATTCTGTCGTCAGGTTAAAAACCGAGTTCATTCGTAACGACTTCCGTCTCAGCGCATAATGGAAAGAAAGCCGCACTCGTCTCGCGGGAAGACTTGCCTCAGCGCTCGTGCCGTGCGCATCTTTGTGTTTCTCTCATAGAATTTAGTGATTGGAACCGGAAACGGAATCTTCTCCGAGATTTGTTAAAACACGCCGAGTAAATTTCAAGCTAGTTAAAAGGCTTTTTGAAAGCCTGTCTTTGAAACAAGGAACAGATATGTCTTGTGGACATTTTATGTTCCTGCTGATTTGTAACGCGTATCTTTCTTCCTTTAGGCATTTAGTGGAATGGTTGCGAAAATCGTCATTCCTTGGGTGGAAAGAAAAGGCCGGAATCGGAGTTTGAAACGTATAAAACCCCCGGCATTCCTACCCACCCTTGGTCCGTGAAAGTGGATCCGACCGATCTGCAAACACGACACCGCTTGATGACGTAAGACTTGCATCGAAGTATCGAATTGACTGACTGCACTTACCTTTATTGGAGGGCGCTCCCTCACTGCTGACAGCTGTCTGTCAGTACGCTAGATTTTGATTACCAGGTCGGAAATATTTTAATTATTTTTACTGACTTATTTGTATTGACTCGTCTTACCGCGGTGTTATTATTTTTATTTTTTTTACTGATTAATCTAGTTAATTTCTTTAATTACTTTATGCGATAATTGTAAACGAAGAACAGATCTGTTGATCGGAGAAAATCTGACCTGTCAGTTTACTTACTTACATTTCGTGTTCTTTCATTGGGACCCCTTCTGGGTCGCACTCGATATTTGTGAAGTATTTTCCTTTTCGTTAACTATTTTGAGCGTTTTAAATAAAAACAAGAGTGCTCAGCTGGTGATTTTTATTTTATTCACTTTGCTCACCTTTTGCTTTGGGGTTTCGTCGAACCCTCCCATCTCCAAGAGCTTAGCCGAGCGGTGCTGGAGAAACGTCAAAGTCACTCGCACAATTTGCTAGCCTTCAGGTAGGTAGCGAGCAAAACAGTTTTTGAATCAACTAAAGGTAAGTGCATCGCACCGTGACGTGAAAAAATAAAATTTCTCAATAATTGTGACGATTGACGAAATTTGGTGCTTACCTGGATTCATAAATATTCTCTGCTTTTAAAAAAGCAGGCACGCGACAGAAAAAATTACGCAAAACAAAACATTTTTAAGGGTATGAGTTCGCTAAAGAAGAAATGTCGAAAAAATGAAGTGAAGTTTCATAGCTAGATAGATTCGTTTTCTAGTGGCACTCGCACTTAATTAATAGAAAACAAACCTAGTTATTTCAAAGAAGTCATTAAAATTACTGTACCCCAGATAAAATAAATCAAATTAAATTATTACAAAAATCTTACGTGATGTGAAGTTTTTTACACTATATTCCTGTTCTCGATTTTCACATTAATAGATAATGAAACCAATAACTTTGCAATCGCAAAATGGCTGTTAAGTAGTGTAATTCAAAAAAATCGAAACCGTCAAAAGACAAAAACAAAATCGTAACGAATTTTAAACATAAGAAATTCGAAATGAATTTTAAGAATCGAAGCGAATTAATCTTGAAAATTCGAAACAGTTAATAAAAATACAAAATCGAAATTTTATATCATTTTTGATTCGCATGTAACGTTTGTTATTTAACTGACGTTATTATTTTTGCCACTGATAAAAGGTAATCAAAATTATATTAGATGTCGGGAACCCCTGGCCCGGGGAAGGGCAACAAAGTACCGTAAGACATCTCCAGGCGATTTCAGCCAAATGTATTAATTCGCAAAGCACACTCAAGTGCTCCACCCCACAATGAGCCAGGAAAAACTGGCTAACGTACAAACGTATTCGGTCAGCGCATGTAAAATATCAAGAGGGGGTTGATAGAAGAAGAGAAGTAACTCACATCAGGACAGAGGGAGTTGGCAGTAAATCCGTATCGCGTATTGCAGGCCATCGTTTAATCGGCGTACAAACGAGTTGCGCATGGCAGAATAACGGTATGTTCCTTTTATTTTACAATACAGGTTCACTGACAATACTAAAATGGTTTTAACGGAATTTTCAACCGTAACAAACTATAGACTTTTAACAAAAATCCAAAAACAGGTCAATTTATTTTTTAGATTATAGACTTTTTGACATTCAATTTAAATATACAAGGCGATACATGCAAAAGTTATGATTGCATCTCTGTTTTCTTTTTTAATGAGAACCCCCCCGTAATTTTTGTTGATATTTTTGTAGGTCATGTATCCGGCAATGAAACGGGATAATTTGAAGTGAACTTTAGAGCTCGTAAGTTGGTAGTGAGTACGAATGTCTTTGTCCCCTCACCATCAGCACAGCCTACCGTTCAGTAGACAATTGTAACGCGCCCGTTTTCAAACCCTTTTTTATTTACTTTTACTTACAAGTAAACACCTAATAAAATTGCCCAAACAAATACAACTTAAACTGATTACCAATCTAAACAGCTGTACCGAGAACTTATTCTCGACGAATTCCAAGAATGGTCATCCAGACTTTTCTACGACAAATGCATGCATTCCTAGGCGTCCTTTCCGGACGGTCACTACCTGCTAGTGCCTAAAGACCTACCGCCGGCCCTCAAGCTAAAAGGTTAGTTTTTACTGGCCTACATTCTGTTTACAGTTGAACGACCCTTTGGAGAATCCGCTATAATTAATAATACTTTTAATTATGGCTAGTGATCGTTGCTAACAGGAATCTACCTTGTGATAAGCCGTTTTTCTTGGTGCATACGGTAAAAACTCGCAAGAAAAAAGAGCGGATTACATTAATAAAAACACGAAATTAGATTTAATTAATTATTTATTGCAAAAGAAAAAGGAAAAAACTCCTTGTACCAGCCACTGCGGGGTCTGGAATAATGAGCGAAAAAATCCTGCGTTGAAATTAAATACAAACGAATAAAAATTACGATTTTCAGAAAGTACAGTATAGCTAGCTTAACAGATTTCACTTTCGAATATCGGCGCGATCTATTTTCTTTCGATTCACACCGTTGGTGGTTTAACGTCTACACAGATATTTGTTGGAGAGCTCTGCTCCTTAATTAGCTTAATTAATTGAATTTCAATTTAGCTCGAGTCTTGGTACTAGTGTGTACTAGTTGTTCTGTTTAATAAACCAACGCACAGTGTGTCACAGTGCAACTACAGTGTACTTAATTAAATTAATGGAGTTAATTAATGAATTAATCAGATGTTCTGGAGAAGTATGTGATACAAAATGCCGCCCTCGGCGATCAATTTGCAAGTAAATCAGTAGCGATCACCTGTTTTTCAGGGACTCCTTTTTGAAGGTGATGGGATACCCTAACACTGGCTAAACTAATTAATTAAGGTCGATGAGTAGGGTCCCTCCCAGCTACTTCCAATCGCCTTGAGAGTGGCTCTGTGGCACGTTTTTTCAAATCTCTCTCTTCGTCGTTTTTTCGGCTAACCGATCGCCTATCTAACTAAATTATTGCACAAGAACCCAGAATTGACTGTTTTTCGACACTACACTATGGATGTTTTTGGCCATTTCGGTCTCTTGGCGAACGCTTCTAATTAACCTGCAAATCTTTCGGCAAAGACCACAATTCGGTTCATACACATTCAGGGTGAAAGAGAAACTTTACTAAGAAAATGGCTATGAATATGCAGTTCAAATTGTTAGGCCTCGTAGTTTCACGAAATTCGTAATGACAATTAATTGGCCTTGATTTCTTTGTTTATGTTATGTTGGCGCACTTGGTTTCGGTGGCAGATATAATTGCCTCACACCAGTGATCTAGGTCGGCGACTTCCCTGTACAAATCGAAAACAACCGTTAGCGTGTTTCCAACTTGCCGGAGAAAATCCCCAAGGGTAGAATGATTTCTAAGAGTACACTGTATTGAATTCCCAGGTAGATGTGGTGAATAGTTAATTGCTGCTGGTTGATTAAAAACACAGAACTGGCCGAATAATTAACGAAACAATGACCAACATAGTTTTCTAAGATGAATGTCTCTAGTGAGTTTTAATACTCGCTTCGATGTCAATAAAAATAGTTTGATTAAAGTTATCTAAATGCAACGGCAATATGAACTTTACTGACTCTTTAGTCACTAATTAATGCAAATCAAATTATCCCTACGCAATTGTTATCACCAAAGATGCGATGAAGAAATATAAATAAAAGTCAATTGCCTACAACCGGTTAATCCGTGTAACACCCGCGCACTTCTCACTCTGATTTAATCAATCGCGTCGCGACACACGTGTTTGGTTTAATTGCCTTCTTAACACACTGTGTTTTAACCGTACCGAAATAAATGATTTATCTAGAAAATGAGTAAATGACTGCAAGCGCTACAAAAAGAAACCCTAAGTCAGACTTTAAAATTAGTCGACTGTTCGTTCGAGAGATTCAAACGTTTCTGCCCGTTTTTCCGCGTCCCGTCCTTTCAATAAAAAAAATTAAAACACACCAAACGGACCTTGCAGCTAAATTTTGAAATCACTTCGATCAATCATAGTCGTTGCATTAGTTCCCACTCACGCCTATTCCAGATGTCCGCATGTATCAAGAGACACCCCATTAGCTTATCAGGAATACTCGCTGTTGTCTGTCGCAAATGAAGCACACATAACTTTAACTATACAAGTGCACAAGCTGACATTTTTAAAGTCTGCTGCCTGCCTGAAAGAAACCAGATTACAACGAATGCTCCACTCGCATTGTAATTTGATATCTTTACCCACATGGAAACCTCGAGGAAACTGGATCGACGACCAAAAAAAGAGGTGGGAGTGCAAGAACAGTTCGAACCCATAACAACATTTGAATAAAACTCTCGTTATTGTGATAATAGGCTCTCATTGCGAAACTGCGTTGCTCACCCGTCCAACGGTTCATTGTCAACTGAACGGTAGACTGTGCTGATGGTGAGGGGACAACGACATTCGTAGCACCCACTCCCAATTTACGAGCTTTAAAGTTCACTTTAAATCATCCCGTTTCATTACCGGACCCTGTATAAGAAAATTATTAAGAAAACTTATACTGAAATTCAAAAAAGAAAAAACTTTTGAGCATTTACTATTTTGTTTTTGCATTTTGAGCAATTATTATAATTTTGATGTAACAACATTGTTTTGAATTAGCTATTACATATTTTTCTACATTTAATCGATATCTTTCAATATTTCCGTAAAAATGAAAAGTCAATTTTTTGGATTTCAATATAAATTTTCTCAACATTTTTAAAAAATATTTACACAGCAATTTTGACAGATACATGTCCCACTAAAATATCAACAAAAAATACGGGGTTCTCATTTTAAAAAAATGTCGATGACATCGTAACTTTTGCATGTATCGCCCTGTATATTTAAATTCAATGTCAAAACGTGTATAATTTAAAACAAAAATTGACCTGTTTTTGGATGTTTGATAGGAAGCTCAGTAGTTTATTTTTTATCGAATTTGTTCCTTACTTTTTTCCACACTCTATAATAATAATAAAGTTGTTGAATTTCTAATTTAAAATTTTCAGATTTCAGCAAATCCATCTAAGTGTAAAAAAGTATCCAATATTTATCAAACTCAAATTAAAATTCATAGTATTTAATAAACATTATTATAATTACTATCTACGTAGTCATAATACATATTCAGTGAAAAGATAAATTTCGCTTTTACTTAAAAAAAAATTCTTGTTCAAAATACTTCGAATGCTTCCGTTTATCTCAACACTACTTCAAGTTTCTGTGTAATTTTTTTTTTGCCAATTTAAATATTTACTTGTGAAGACGACTTAACTTGTTACTGACAGATAAAATTATCACCTTCTCCGCCATAAACTCAAATTCATTTTATTGACTCATTCTCATTACTCGAATGAAAATAACTTACGCATAACGTTGTTAGAAATTTGATGGTGATATTCTTCTGAGTGGTTTTTTTACTTTGCTGCTTTTTTCAAGGAAATTTCCCAAAATTCAAAACTATAATGATAAATTCGTTTCGGCATTATTTGAGGCCTCGTCAATAGAAGAGTAGCTCGAAAAAATTAGCCACGAGATGTCGCGATCTAAATTGTTATGTTTATAATTTGAGATGCTAACAAATACACGGTGATTCAGAATTGTCTCCCAATATCTTCAGGGTGAATAGACCATCAAAAAATAAGATCACCTTTTTATATAATTTTATCTACGACCACTACTGTAAATGACGAATTACGTACATCACATAAATTAAGTAAGCGGTTATTTACAAACGTCGTGCGTAAAGTAAGACAAACGCAGAACGCAAACGCACCTACTTTACGCACATTTGCAGTTAGATCTACGTAGCCGCATCATGTTAGATTGACAGTCGTCGAAATTGCAAGTGTCATTTCTGATTACTTTGAACGTAATTTTTGTGGTCGTAGATAAAGTATAGTACAAAACTCGAGTTGTAAAGCAATTACGCACTTGTGGAATTACTTGCATTCGCCGCTGCGCGGCTCATGCGTAACTTTTCCACCGTGCGTAATTTGCTATTTACAACTCTCGATATGTAATATACTATTTTTTCCAAAAGTCAATAATAAGGGAGTTATAATCCCCTGAAAAAGGGATGAAACGTATTTTTCTTTTGGCAATATCTTTTGGATCCCTTAAGTTGTCAAACTAATATTTGATACTCAGATATAAGGCACCTAACTGGAATGATCTTCGATACTGTATAGTAACGTAATGCAACAGGTGTATGCTAACTTTTAAACCTCAATTACTCGAAAACGGTTCGGTTTATCGAAATGCAACAAGAGAGCTTTTTTGTGCCAAATAATCTAAAGAATATTCTCTCTCTCTTTTTGATGAAATTGCCAATAAAACAACGTTTTTCACCCCGCTTTCAGGCCTTATTATTTACTTTTGGAAAAAAAATTATATTAAAAAGGGACCTTATTTTTTAATGTTCTATTCACACTGAAGATATCGGGAGACAATTCTGAATCACCGTGTATAGGTAATATCAAACAAACAATTTGGAGGATGTGTTTATAATTTTGGACGTTAACAAATGTAGCTTCATATTGCTATTCATATTGCAGTGTTATCTGGACCCTTCCCGATTTTAGCTTTTGTTGTAAATTTCCAGATTTTAGCTTTTGTTGTAAATTTCTCTTTCTGGCCCCACGTTGGTGAAGCCAATTTTATGCAATGATATGTCTCCGGCGCTTTCTGCACCGATATTTATATTGAAAAACAATTGAATGTGACTTTTGATTTTGCGCGCGCTCATTTGCTAGCCGGCTGTAATATGAACAAAATTGTGGCTGTTTAGAATAATGGAGCAGCTTGAACGAAATTGCTACAATCAACTTGTTTACTTGAAAATTCAATGTAAGTAGTTTGGAAATACTTGTTTTATATTATTTTGTCTCACAAAATCTTTTAACCGGACACTAAATCTCGCACTATATACTTAACGTTTCACCGTCGTTCGACAGCTTAAATTATTAAATTATTTTGTCGTTAAATGAATTAATTTGTTTCATAAAATCAAATCTTCCGTCGCATAACCTAACTTTCTAACTTCGTATCCTCAAAAATAACTTAAATTCTCCTGTTTTGTTAAGAAATTGCCAAAATAAATAAAATTTTGTCCTAATAAAAGTATTTTCATTTTCTAACTAAAAATTTACCTTAAATTAACTTGATCCACGTTTTTTTTAACTTTTGTGTAATCTTTTTGATTTGTTTATGGCCGCTTGACACCACAACAATACTTTTAAAACCTCGAAAAATACTTCACCGAGCACTCACTTCACTTCCTTCGGACCCCGTTCTGGCTTCTCCAGTTGATAGCTCATTTTTACTGCACTGATAAAAGTTTTTGTGTAAATTTACTGTAATTATCGGTGGCTGCCAGTGACCACCGATAATTGTAGTAAATTGAAACTCATAATTACACATAACTGTGTAAATTTACGCATAACTGTGTAAATTACTATAATTATGAGTTTCAATTTACTACAATTATCGGTGGTCACTAGCAGCCACCGATAATTACAGTAAATTTACACAAAAACTTTTATCAGTGTGGATCACTGGTTTCTGTTACCTCCAGAAGGACCTCGTCAACCAAAATTCTATCAAAATTGCTATGCTGTCACCAACCTAACAAGATTAAAATTTGGATGCTTTGATGAGGTAATTTATGAATCCCAAATGACTTTCGTGAAGTAATTTATTGTTTTTTTATATTTATGTTATAGAAATGAATAGTAATTCTGAAATAAAATTTAAAATAGCATCTCATAACTCTAAGTTTATTCCTTTCTGAGTAATACTTCACTGTAACACTCGAGAGAGCCGATCCTAATATATCTTCCGTTTATAAAAAAAAAAAATCAGCGCGAAGTTTACGCAAGTTTTTCTCAGTAAGATTATTTGCGTGAGTGCGTATTTATTAAATTCCCGGATAAAAATTTATTTCGAACGGTTTGGAGATTCGAAAATATCCTTTATTTAATAAACTGGAGTATTTTTGCCCCGACAGCCGGATTCAAGCGCTCGTGTAACGAAGGTAACTTTGAAATTCGCTAACACGCAGAAGTACAAACTTTGCGTTAGGGCGTTAAAGGCGGCCTGGAAAAGTTTTGACGGAATTTTGCCATGCGGAAATTTCAAAAACAGAAGAAGTTAAACAATTTCAAATCAAAATATTACGTTTGTTTTCCGCCCTTCATCATCTTGTCATCTTCAATAAATTTAAAGCAGAATTTTTTTTTTCATCAAACTTTTCAAATTAGGTTACTTTAATACGCTGCTGGGCAGTATCGTACCTATTTTAAAAATATGACTGACACTCGATTAGCTCGAAAGCAGATCCCATTAATGGAGTGTGTACGCGCAATTCTGAGACGAGTTTGTTGATAAATTGACCGCAACCGTACTTCATGCGGAAAAATGCCTCTTGGAAATCCGCTCAATGAATTTTCAACTCACGAGGAAGTTCGGATCAAATTCACCATTGAGAATTTAATAAGCCCCCTTCGAGCACGTTTTAATTACTTATAAGAATTGAAACTCTCGGTCTAAAATTTAAGAAAAAAAAAACAATTTCCGCCTGCCAGTTACATGCCGCATTTTTTATTTCCGGAACCGCAGGGTCTTTACGGTCGAAAATCGTGTGCGAGATTGAACTTTTTGTTATTCTCAAGTGGACGTTGTTGTGCGAAAAGTGATTTCTGTTTTGCTGTTATCATTTTCACGCACGGCAGAATTTTCATTTTTTTATACGTACGAGATTGGTAATATTGGAACTGGTCAGAAAAATATCCGTCAGATCTCCAATCACAAAATTAATAAATATAAAATTGTTAACGCATGAGATGTTCATTGTTAAAATCTATGGTAAGTTACTAGTAGATATACTATGGGGGTTCCGGCTCACTTCCTCGCATGTATGGTTGCCTATCGTGACTTTTGCTAGGCGGTGGTAGTAAAAAAACAGATAGCAGTTTTCAAGTAACAGGTAGAAACAGGTAGTCATTATTCATCACATTGTACACACAAATATCTCGACACGTATCTGTGTAGGCTCCTCTGAAGCAATAAGTTAATTACGACGATTAAATGATTAGATGGAATCACGTTAACAGTAAGTTTTGAAACGTGAAAATTAATTGTCTTTTAAAAATTCCTGCGGGAAAGTGTTTAACATTCTTAAAATTTCCGAGAAAATTTAAAGGCCTGAAACTTGCGAAAGTTCATACTTTCGCCCGCCCACCCTCACCGCGAATGTTATTCCACAGTAGCGTCAGGAAGCGAACATTAAAAGAATTAACCGAGTTTAAGCTGAAAACGACTTTTGCATTCCCTAAAAATACAATTGTGCGTTCTTGTTTTAAACAAATTCGTTCTTTATTTAAATCCATTTTTAGCAAGTTACATCAAAGTTTTCTTTCTTAAGAAAGTGTCAGATTTAGCTTTCCACATAAATATTTAATGAATTTTATCAGATCGAAAAGTTGTAAAGAAAGAATTAATTGAAGGAAGAAGCTCAGTTCAGATTCAAAAGAAGAAAAATCAAAAATGAATGATTTGCGTATTGGTTTTTCTTGTTTCAAAAAAGAAATCATTCGACGTGTAAAAAAGCTTAAGAAATGGAGGAATAAAAAGGTAATTGGAATAATAAGATGTCACCAAATTTTAAATTTAATTTACTTGCCTCTTACTTACCACAGACCAGATGACAAGCTTCTGCTGACGAGACCGTATCAGCTGAGCCCCAGCTAGCAACTGTGAAGAAAGGGGCGGGTTAATCAAGGTGGTAAAATTATTAAGAGCGCCAGAAGACAACTCTTCAGCTAAACGTAATTGATCAGTCGACGTCTTCAATCGACCAAATCGTGCAGAAAATTGAATCAATAATAAACAGAGGCGAGACTTTACTCACTGATGTGCGTGAAAGTTTAAACAATAACACACAACATAAATTATAAGCGTTTAATTAAACAATTCAAACACACAATTACAAGAGGTTGCTTATTCAATAATAAAGCGATTTGTTTGATTTAAATCCGCATAAAGAAGCATTAATTCGCTCTTAAAATGCATACGCAATAAATTTAAATGGTTACCTCCCGACCGATATCTGTCAGTGTACCATCTATGCCGTGAAGTTGGCTGTCACCACGCCATCTAGTGGTCCTGTCCGAGCCGGTAACTGATTTGGCTAGGGGAAACGTTGACTGCAAGATGGCGGACCCACGCTACTCGCAGAACGGCAGACTACAGCTGGAGTTTGTCGTGGCACCATAACTCAATACAAACGGGAAACCCTCGCGTGAAAACTTGCGGGGATTACATAAGCCTGCGCTAAAACTTGTGCCCAAACAGAAAAGCCTACATAGAAGAAAGGATTTTTGTTAGCGGCCATGTTAGCTGGTTCATCGGCGTATGTCGTCGTAGTTTACCTGAGAGGACTGGAGCACAGTATAAGTAATTACCCAGTAGCGTCACTTAAACGTCAGTGTCAAAAAATAAACGCCATTCTATTTGATACCCTTATGGAAATGCAATGTAATTTGCAGCTGGGTAGGTATCAAACAGAAGAGTAAATGTGACAGTTATACTCCAGTGACGCTACTGTGTGATTCTTATACTGTGACTGGGGTCCCAGGCTTGGCAAGGAGATTATAAACTGTCCCCAAGGATGTTCGACGGTGTCAATGAGTCTTCCGGCACAGCCGTAAATGAGTTATTCCTCCCAAAGAGCGAAAACACCGATAATTTCACGACACATGTAAATTACGTAGTAGTCACGGGTAGTCACATGGTGCCTTCATAGCATATGGATGTTGAGCGTTCGCATCACGCAGGTTTCCCCTATAGCGATGTAAATGAGAGGGAACAGTGTAGTCAACTGTGTTAAAACGCAGTTGAATGATACTGTATCGCCACGATGTTTTGGCGCGAGATTTGAACGTAACAAAGACATCATTAAGTTTTAAACCGAAGAAGAAATAAATTAAATGAATTGTCGAGATATTTTTTTACTTGAGAGCAAATTTAGCAATAAGTACCGAATCAAAATAAATAGTTGAAAACAAAAATCAAATTAGGAAAGAAAGACAAAGAATCATTCAAGAAAAAGCGACTTTTTTTCAAGAAAGCCAAGATTCAAATAAACAAAATATTGGATTGTATTTTAATTTGTAGTAATTTCAAGGTATTACTTGCATTTAAATTTTGAAGTATTTTTAAAAATAATGTTGTCATATCTAACACATTTGGACTTTACATAATAGATTTTATTTTCCTTGCCAACTAAATTCAAGGCAGTTTGGACTTTATTCCGTTTTATTTTATTTTTTTATTTTGTTATGAGCATACATACAAATGTACCCAACTAAAAATTACCTCACAAAACTCAACACATAACTCAAAATAACGATCGTCACGTCCGCTTTTACGACGACAAAATTTGTAAACATATGCCCAAAGCTACCATTACAGAGAAAATATTTCCATCCATTGCGGTCCTAAATCCTGTTCCCCGTATCTCCTGCAGGAGCAGTCGGGCGTAAAGAGAGAGACAGGTGCTGATAAAATACGCGAACCCTAAGTATCCCCAACGAAACCGACGGAAGCGCACAGCATTATCTACGGTCAAATTTCTAATAACAAGAATGTTTTGTTGTCGGCAATAAAATTTGATTAGGGTAGACAGAATGCGGCTTTCGGGAAAACTTCTGGTCACAGGATGAACAAACGTGATCGTTAAGGTGAATACAAAATTTTGAAAATAAATCCATTTCAAATAAGAATCAAAATTTAAATCATGTAAAAAAAACCGAATGGTACTAGATTCATCTTTGTCAAATGCATTCACCTAAATTCAAGATTAGTAGGTGTGTAAGTACATATTTATCTATTTGGTTTATTTACCGTAACAATATTAAATTGTCACAACATTGACAACCTTGTCTGCAACCACGCTGGGTATGTATTATACTATGTCGTGCTTTCTTTTATACTTGACGAAAATGAGTGCAGCTTCATTGTTCCGAGTGTCGTAAGTCCTGTTAGTTTGCTTCTTATGAAACTCAAACGCAAACCCCAACTTTAAGCTCGTAAAAGCAAGTTTAAAGCACGATCGCCCTAAATTCCTAATGTAATGAACACCTACCCCCACATTATGGCTATCTGAAATAACTAAAATGCGAATTTGTATCTGCACGAATCTCTGGTCGGTCTGAAATGTTGTTTATTCTATCCTGAAACAACAAGACTGAAATTAGCATCCTTAATGCATCCATTAGTATTGGAAATTTCATTAAATTTTCTTGTTAAGTCAGTTTTGATGTATGTAAGTTGGAAACATTTTAGGAATGCCGAGCTTTTTCAGAACAGAAATAGAAAGAAAAACGTGGATGGATGAAGATCGTAAAAAAATACTTACGGGGAAGGAAAAAAGCGACAAAAAATTCATCCGAAACAAATAAACAAGTTTATAAAACATTAAGAAGAAATGTTAAGCAGATATATAAACACAAGAAAAGGAAATATTTTAAAAAAAAAAAAGAGAGCGACTTTTATTGAAGATGTGGTTGACTTCTCATCCTCTCATTACTTACATCCACAGCAGATTTTAAGGTAACAGAAGTACTTCATAGGATGCTACCTACCTGAATGGCAGCAAATTGCAGGAAGGCAATTTAAGATCTCCAGCACAGCCGCCTAACTCCTGGAGATGGGTATGGGTCAACTTAACCCCAAAAGCAAAGGAGCAATAAGAGTTAAATAAAATAAAAGTCACCAGCTGAGCACACTTGTTTTTATTTATGACTCAAATCAAAAATTTAATTAAATTAACAAACTACACGTAACGCGTCAAGTTAATGTTAAAAATAAACTAAAAACAATTCGAAAACGCTCTTTATGATTTAAACAATAAGTAACAAAATGCAACATAATACATAAACAATTGAAATAAGAAAGATACAAATCCCAACCTTTGAATATCCAAAGTACAAACGTCAAAGTAACATCCGTCGAGGTTAGGCGTAACAGGAGCGTCGCATCACTCCGAATATCAACTTGGCTTCAGGGCAACGAAGTCGAAATATAATGGAGGAACGGCTTTTAGTTACCACGGAGTGCGCTCTCCTGTGGTTTCTGACTCGATGGCACAAAAATTCAAAATGGTCGACCAAGATCCATTTACAACGTCTCCATTATACTTTTCAACAAGGGCATACCATGAGGACGATCGCCAAGCAGCTCTTACTCGCCGGAATTCCGTCAAACGTATTGTCACGAATACTCATTGGGGACAGCTGTATATAATTGTTAACGGGTCACTTTGCTGAGCTACGGATAATTAATCAATTGCGCGGGACAGTCGATTGGGGACCGAGCGTGAAGGTGGCAGCTCGGCAAGGTGGCCCCATAGCGTAGGGTGCTCAATAAAGCCTTAAAGTGGTGTGGTGGTTTTTCTGAAGAGGACCTTCCTTTTTAGAACCGAGAACCGGGACAAGGTAAGATAGTCTTTGTTATTCGGGTAAACTATCCCCTAGTGCCTTTAGCCCATAAGTAGCCTAAGAGTAAAAAAAATAAATGCCTAGATAAAAGAGAACACAAATTACGAACCGCCCGTCGCACGACGAAACTAAAAAACATACCTGCCGTAGATGCAACGGAACAAGCTTGGAAAAGCCTCGAAGAAGGCTTCAGTTTTCGTCGCAAACAATGTCACATCCGAACCCAAAAGCCCGTTTACTTTTCACTTCTGAACAACCCAGTACGGTCTGTTCGCAAACGAATAGTCACATCGACTGAAAGGAATTTACGTCGAAGCGTCGATCAACGCGAACGTTCGCGGGAAGGGGGAGAGATCTTTTGACCAATGACAGACCTGTAATGCTTCCTACTCTCGACGTGGGCCAGACTCATTATAAAAGAATAAGGTCGTTCAGACTCGTATAATGTTTTAACGCGAGATTTTAGGACCAGTCCAGTTACGAGATTAAATTTCGACATAGTTACACTTTAGTCAATGTAGAGGGTGACTCGAGAGTTAGAAAATAAATTCAACGAAATTGTCAACCGTAACAAGGATGGGATTATTCAATTTTTTTGACCGATTGCTTCTCGACGCGCGTAGGTGACAATTCTTTTCTCACGCACTCAGGGTTTCTTTATCAGGAGTTTATTTATTTTAGCACGTCTGAATGGCCCTCATCTTGAGGTAAGTCAGTGTTTTGGTCAAAGTTTGTCGCTTGGACCTCGGAACTGTTTACATTAACAATTAAAACGTGTATTACTTTCGTAAATAACCCTGAGGTAACTCAAAAGAAGAAAGATTGATCTGACTTTTTAGATTGTAACATAGGAAGAGACAAACAAAGAGAGTAACTAAAAATTGGTGACTTTTAAAAAATTTTGTTGGGGCAAAAAGAGATATCGCGATTTAAACTTTGCATTAAAAATTGGTGATTAGACTGGAGCTGCAGAGAACATTACAAAAAAAGGAATGAATTGTTCAATAAACCCTGAATCAGTAGGCTTTGTATATACATATTGCTATGTTATTTTGGTTTTGAAGTTTGAAAGTTGTTACGGGTGAAAATTCCGTTAAAATCCTTTTCAGTTTTTCGAGTCACCCTGTATTGCGTAGGAACACGAAAAGACCGTTATTTGCCATGCGCGTTTAATTTGTGTGCAATTAAACAAGAGCCTTCACTACACAACACGGAATTGTTTTGGTCTCCCTCATTTCCTATGCGAGTCAACTGTGTTCTTCTATCAACCCCCCTCTTTATGTTGCCCGTCCACCTTTACATGCAACGAAAACTCTGCACGCCTTGCCAGTTCTTCGTTAGAACGTAGAGGGTGTGCGCTGTGGTGTGGTGTTTTGTTTTAAGAAATTCAACAAGCCGAAAATGCATTGGTTGGAAATAAACGTCAAATATTTTACCGGGTTTTGAAATCGTCACCCCTGCATTTATAAGCACTGTTAATGCTTGTCGAAGTCTAATCCCGGCAAATTGAGATTAGGTAAATATGGCGAATAACTGGGCGTGGTTCAGACCGTAACGTATTGCTATGGTATTGGCATATAACCTTTTTGAAATAATTTTGATCTCAGGGCCTATTGATTGAATTATTAAACAAGTTACAACATTACACGGGGTTCCTACGCAATGAAGTAATTTAAAATAGCATTGAAACTCTGTAAACATTTATTGAATTATTTTGTGCAGATTTACGAGCAAAGTGGTAACTGGGGTAAGTAAAAATCAAATATCTTAGTGACAAAATATATTGTTGGTAGTATTGAAGTTATACATAAAATGTCAAAATGACGATATACACATAACCAAGTTGTCATCAAATGCAAATGGTACATAAAAATTATAATCTAAATTTGCCACGACGAATTGAAGTTAGTAAAGTCTACCTCACATTCATCATGAACAAACAGGTTTGTTATTTTCAGTGACCGCTAAGGTAAATAATACCTAGTTCCGTGTCCCCAAAAATTCTAAAAATTGTTGAATGCAAAGAATGAAATGTGTGTTGTTTTGAATTATTATTTAATAAGCAAATTGAGGTTTGTTGAAATTCAGTGTGTATTTTGGATCCGTTATAACAAATACTCAATGTATTTATACCATTTCGGATCTCTTCTCTGAATATGATAATGTTAAATACCAAAATGTGTTTGTGATAAAACAATCTAACTTCGTCATCAAAAGGCGGCACGTAATTATTCCGTGTCGTCCTTGTTAACAACAAATCTAAACATACCAGGTTGAATGAGAATTCTCTCTGTGTATGTTACGTTAAATACGAAAATGTGTGTGTTTGAGGTAAAACTTATAACTCTGTTGTCACAAATCGGCAGGTAATTATTCCCTGTCGTCCTTGTTAACAACAAATCTAATCATACCAGGTTGAATGAGAATTCTCTCTGAATATGATACGTTAAATACATAAATGTGTGTGTTTGAATCAAAATCAACAACAATAATATTAATAAATTTCAAACTGTTTACCATTTCTAGAAGATGTTTTCACTGTCACAGACCAAGGAAGACTTAAATCTACTGAAAAATTATCCCACTTACATAGGGAAATAAGCTCACAAAAACATGTCCCAAAAGAAACTTAACCCTAAAATACAAAATTAAAATTAAAAATTCATGGAAATTAACTAAACAAATGCAATTCTGTATACTGTAAGAGTATGGAAATTAATTTAGTTCTTCCTAGGCCATCCAATTAGCCCCAGACGAAGTGCCTCCACCTTCAACATCTTTACTTTCGCCCCATCAGGAAGGTGCAACAGATATCGGCGCTTGTTGCCTCTTCGATCTTTAAGGAACACACGAGGAAGCTTTTTGACTGCTTCCTTGAACTCAGCAGCCTCCATCTGCTGCGGGGCAGGGGTTTGAAGATCTGGCAACCCAACCTCCCTGACCGATGTGCTCGGGACCTCAGGCATTGATAACACAGGCCTAGCAAGTGGTGGAAGGACATCAGGCATGGCCTCTGTATCGGAATCTTCCCCAAAAAGCTCAACGAACTTGGCTTTCAACCAATTTGCTGTGTTTGGGGAGTCGAGACTCATGGCATCGTCTTCCAGGTTACGTATACTCTGCATTTTAACAAAATAAATATATAAGTACAAGAAATATTGTAATGAAAGTTTAATTTTTAGAACTCTAAGGGACCCTGTTATATAAACATGATAGAAATGTGGCACCAAAAACCAAAAGAAAAAATCATACATCAAAATAAAACAAATTCAACGTGTGTATCCTGTTCATTTAAATTTAATTACTCCTAGAAAAGAAAATAACACAGTAGTATGTTTTCTTTTCTTATTTACGCTTTTATTATTTTCTGGATTTCTGGCTTTGTTGTTAACGTTAGTATTAGTATGTCTACTACGAGTACTACGATCATCCCCTTTGGCTACCCAAGCCTTCGTGGTGATATCTGGGGCCAACCATCTTGGAGTTATCGCAAGGTCAGTTCGACAACGCCGGTTACATTCACCGCCATTACTCCCCCGTCTGTCCGGACTTGAATTCACCCAAACGCTGTTGGTGTTTTTCGACGAGAGAGGTTGTTGGGAATAGCGACACGCCTTCTTGGCTTCAACGACCCTCTACCGAATTCTATACTCGCTGGACATCGATGTCCACAGCTGACGCGCGGGGCGCGAACGATGAAATCAAGGTTGGAATATTTTTATGCGACATTGCGGTAATGCACGCTTTCAATTTACTTTTCAAATTAAACAACTTTCTGTTAGAAAATTACGTTGACTTTGTAACGGAAAATCGGTACCGAATTTTCGGGCTTTTATATTTGACAACCTCGTTGCATTATCTTTGTTTTTCTAATTTTTATTTTATTTTATAGCGTGGTACATATTACCACAAATAAAGACAATTGTGCTGTATTGGTGAATTTTATTTTATTTATTAGTAAAAATTAGTAAATGTCCCTGTACTTTTGGGGTTACGTACGACCCATACCCTTCTCCAAGAGTTAGCCGGCTTGGTTGGAGAACTTAACTTACACTCCTTCAATTTGCTGTCCTTCAGGTAGGTAGCAAAATTGTTGGTTGTAACAATATTATTTGTATTTGCGATTTTGATGTGTTAATTGTAATTCATCATACATCAATTAAAGTTTGCATTTTAAAGAAATAAATCTGATCCCAAGGTATTTCAACATAAATGTTGCTATTACTGAAACACAAATTTCTGTTAAGAAAAACGAACCTGAGGGGAATGATTAAAAGATGCAGGCGCCATCACCAGACTGACACACATACACACCAGTCTAAAAGCAGTTCCGATGGATGTACGCCATCGTGGAGGATTTGTAGTTCTTGAAGGCATCCCAGAAGCCAGACTTCTTAGAACAGGAGCAAATCCAATGTACCCGATTTAATAACATGTGCGGTTTCATTTGGTTGACAATTAAAATCAGAATTACCTGGCGATTCATTTAAAATCAAGCACGAATATCAGGGACAAATAATAAGAAAACTATTTTTTATATCAAAATTTAATTCGCGTTGTCACAAAAAAATGTTGTTCCCCATTCATCATTGTATGATGCGTTACAGTTTTTTAAAGACAGTTTATAAATATTTTTTCTGTTTTTCCTGTCACGTTTCGTTTTAGGAATACGAATATTTTCTAATTAAATTTCGCTCATTCTGATTCCATAAATGTGGTGATTTGTGTATTGCATGCGTGTTTTAGATCTACTTAAGAAAATGCTATCTAAAACACTTATACAACAAATAACTATTGATTCCTAAAGTTCGGTTACTTATTTGAATTGTTCCTATTTAACAAACTTATTGAAATGTAATAATTTCCTCTTTTTGATTGTTTCTAATCACTGTTATCGCCTTTCAGTTAGAATTTCGCTTCGCTATCTTTTAAATGAATCCAGCCCAACAAGACGTCGAAAGTCACCGTCTCGAAACGTGTCTCGACGCAACAATTAAGTTAATTAACGCGAAGGGCGCCCTTAATTATTTGTTTACCTAATCGAAATCTGATAGCGTTCATCCCGCCGAGGGTTGCTCGGAAATATGTCTGCGATATTCCGCACGTAAATTTATTGCCAGTCACGAACCTCTGCGGTCCGCTGAAATTTGATCTGCGCCTTGATGAAATCGTCCTCCGAAACGACCTACCCTCCCAAACATCTCTATGTCTACATACCCCTTCGAGGTGGAACAGATGATACCGCGATCGAAGAATCTAAAGAGAATCCACAACAATGGAACACATCAAATTTAATTTTATAATACAACAATGTCACGATAGAATAATTATAATAATAGGACAGTTTACAATTAATGTGAACTGCTGGACACGATACAGCGGACGTGGTGGAGGAAACACGTTGGCGTGACAATAACGTTGATATTGAGATAAAAGTAAAATCAAATTTTGCCTTCCACCTCACTTTATTCGCTGAACTCCTAATTTCATGCATAAACACTTCAGTACATACAATATAACATTGACAGTTCCCTAGAGCTTTATTAATGCGTTCACAAACAGGACCAAAAGCAATTAAATTTCGATCGGCCAAGTCTTGAGCGTGTAGGCGTAGATGTGATGTTAGGGAACGGAATTGAAATTTCATTGAGCAAATCCGATACAACGTAACCCCGATCACTTGAGAATTTGGAGCACATAACACTTGCACGCGAAATCATGGGGTGTCGTGGGCGAAAGCAATTTTTTTTATACATACTTACATAATTGTGTAGTAGACCGTGAAATAAATATAATATGTGTATGCTTGATCCTTGAAATACATTTATGTATTAAAAATATATCCACTTGTCACTATAAATCTCACTGGAAAAGAAAATTAGACGTGAAAATCTACGATAGCTTATCCGAAGTCGTAATGAATACAAATAGAACGGGTTATAATAAATAAATTTATATTGAGTGCAAAATTTACACAATCATTTCATTTAAGGTAGACGAAGTAACCTTTCCTTAATCAGTTATCATTAAAGCACGAATTTTAGTGCATATTTAGATTCTTTTTAGTCAGGCGCACGCGTTGTGGAGTGATGACTCACGACCTGTGAGCACCTAAATCCGTGCTTTAATTATCATGTCCTATGATAATGCCTGCCAAATGCGTTTCATGTGAACATGCATTATTTACATGCATTATTTATATCTCGGCAATTTTCGCATGACTGCGCAAGCATGAAATAGAAAATAAAACTTCATGAAATATTCCCACCCAAACAGCAACAATGTAGGTATAATAGTCATTAATCCTAAATTATCTTACTCGCAAACAAGTGAAGCTGCACGTTATATATCACAGTTTATGTCCACCCAGTTTGCATCGTGCTGTTGAAATTTCATTTTGCACATCTATGGAAATCCCCGGAGATAATTTAATACACACTCCGAAAAAAAAAGCGTCCATAAACTCTTTCACGGTTCGTTCTGTTATGGTTTCGTTTATTATCTGTGCTAATTAGGGATTTAAATGCAAGCATCTCCAGTAATTCCAGAATATTGCACTGACATTAAAGTACGTAACGTAATTGCAGAGCATTGACGTCAGCACTATCCAATATCCATTGACACACACAATAACGAGCTAGTCTCAATTGCGGTCGTATCGTTAATTTAAAATTGCCTGTAGATTGTCTATAAATTATCAAAAGTTCGGCATTAAAATATGTACAGATGTATAAAATCTGCTCATGAAAGTATTTGTGCTTTAATTAAAAATAAATTAATCAAGAACGTTTTCAGTACGTTTAGCATAATACTTTCTAAAATCATTTTGATAATTACAATTACCAATCCATAGTAATTACTAAACATAAGAAATGCAAGTACTTTCTACTATTAAAACAGGAGAAAACAGGAAAAGTTATCTGATTCATTGAGACGTACAATAACTACTATAGTATTCAAGTCTATTCAAGAATCAGCCCGTATTTATTCTTCCGGATGCGGGCCCCTAGTTCACCTAAGTACCTACAGTAACAGACTTCCCAAAACATGGAAGATATGTTAAAAAAATTCTATACAATAGTTTATAATTACTTAAGAATTTACCCACTTTATATGGAACGAGATTTTAGCCCTTGCCCGCCGCTATATATTTTTCCGGGATTGACGAAATTACGTTCTTTCGTTTAGAATGAAATTTAATTAAAAATAAAGAGAAAATCTGTATAAACGTATATATTCAAAATAAATAAAAACAATTACAACTCGATTTAAACATTTTTAAAAATGATTACGAACATGTATCAATTTAGTCAATTTTTTAGAGAACACATTTTAGACAAATGTAAAATTTAAATGTAATTACTCATACTCATACTCATACTCATATTTATTTCCGGTAACAATAATAACATTGTATGGAATATGTCAGCACAACACTTCCTAAAACTAAATCTTAAGTAGAGAATGCACATAATAAGAGGTACAAAAGTCATCATATATCGTAGCTGAACAAAGTTCATTGTCAAATTGATTAAGACAAAGAGAAGATGCAAAGAACAAGAGATCAAGATCATAAAATGCATCACTCAAAAAATTGCTTTAGAGAGTAAAGACATTTACCTAATAAGTATTTTTTAGTAGATTTTTAAATCTAACTAAATGAGAAACATTTTTAATTTCAGCAGGTAAGGCATTAAAGACTTTCAAGCCTATGTTATCAGGGAAGTTATTGGTTACAGAGAGTCTTCCAAACGGAATATGATAATCATCTTTACTTTTAGTATTGTATTGATGCACCTCATTGTTCAATATATAATTTGATTTGTTTTTATATATGTGTACACATAACTCAAATACAAACACACCATAAATAGTTAAAATATTATATTTCCTAAATAACCCATTGCAGGAGAAAGTGGCAGGGACATTAGCAATTGATCTAAGTATCCTTTTCTGGGCAATAAAGACATCTTTTATGGAAGGTGAACTTCCCCAAAAAATAATAGCATATCTCAATCTGGTTTCAACATGAGCATAATAGAGAGACACCAGTTGTTTTGTTGTGAGAATGTTTCTTAGAGTTTTGAACAAATAACAACTAGAATTTAATCTGGAAACCAAAACACTGCCATGCTCGTTCCAATTTAGGTTCTTGTCAAGATGAGTCCCAAGAAAAGTAGCACTGTTACAACTACTGATTATTGCATCATCTATTTTCAAATCAATTTCCATTTGCTTCTGCTGACGAGTTTGAAATATAACAGCTTGAGTTTTTTGTAAGTTTAAGTGTAATTTATTAGAAGTAAACCATTTATGTAATTTTTCTAAGAATGTATTGCATTTTCTTTCGGGATTATTTGCAGATACGTCTGACAAAACTACACTAGTATCATCAGCATAAATTGTAAATTTCACGTCAGGGTCAACAGAGGAAATGTCATTAACAAACAATTAAAACAAGACGGGGCCTAAGTAGATATAAAAAACAAACCACACCCTTTTTTCCCCATTTGAAATGCATTGACTTCCGGCCGAGTTTTCTGCCTCATCTGAGCCCGTGGTAAAGAGTGAGATGGAGCTCCAGAGAGAGAGAGACGGAGACAACGTAGTTCGGGCGTCCGTCCGCCAGATGCCTGCGGCGCTGCTGCTATTTTCGTTAGTTCGGAAATTGTCCGCCAGATGGCGGTGGCGTTGCGCCGTCGGAGCGTTAGTTCGGAAATTGTCCGCCAGATGGCGGTGGCGTTGCGCCGTCGGAGCGTTAGTTCGGAAATTGTCCGCCAGATGGCGGTGGCGTTGCGTCGTCGGAGCGTTAGTTCGGAAATTGTCCGCCGGCTGTCGCCACCGGCGCTTCGCTGCGGAATTTTTTCCTCCGTCCTGAGAGAGATTCGAACCCGTTCCTCGACGTTCGTGAGGCGTCCACCTAAGCCGCTCGGCCGTAGAGTCAGTTGTTCGTATTCGTTCGAGATGTGTAATATTAACGACGCGCGCGGCGAATGATGTCCTTATATTTTTTTTCGTCGAACACGGATGCGATGCTGGTTGCGTCAATTTTTTTCCTCCGTCCGGAGAGAGATTCGAACCCGTTCCTCTGCGTTCGTGAGGCGTCCACCTAAGCCGCTCGGCCGTTGCGTCAGTTGCTCGTATCGGTTCGAGATGTGTAATAATAACGACGCGCGGCGAAGGATGTCGTTTTTTTCGTCGAACACGGATGCGATGTTGGTTGTGTCCGGCGGTGTCCATCTGCTGACGAATTGCGAAAGGACGATCGCCGGCGTCCATCTCGGAGACGTCGCGTCGCGTCGGTGGGTTTCTGTAAAAAGAATGGCGCGCGCGCGCTGGAGCATATAGATCGCTGCACGCAGAGCGGCGGCGGCAATTTCGAAAAAGTGGGTCCTCGGGGCGTGCGCATTTCCGTGAGCGGAGGCGGACGATACCGATATGCGTATTAAGAAATAAAAGATGCGTTTTGCTTACGTATGTAGTTTATTACTATGAAAAAAACTTATATTCATAACTTGATAATACATATTTACAAATTACATTTGCGTTAATCATGGAACAAATACTGTAATTGTTTGTGTGCAAGATGAATTTCTTTTGTTTAAATTCGGACAGTCAGGATCGGATTCCAGGTTTACGATTTCTATCGCTGGCAAATGCTCTTGGAGGAAATTTGCTTTTTGGTGACCTTTTACGTAGATTCGCTGATATCCGTGTGTAAATTGATGAAGAATATTCTTCACTTGTCTGTAAGGAATGTAACCGTCAGAGTAGCGTAGATAATAATAATTATTTTCCAACCAAATAATTTGTCTTTTATGTTCCTTTTTTAATTTATTGAAAGGAACGTCGGATGGACCGAATACAAAATGTGCTATGCCACACGCGTCTCTGATTGCCATTTCTTTTACCACAAAACGTTCCAATTGGAATCCTTCTATGTCAACAACTAGCGATTTTACGTTTGCTTCTTTCTTGTACAATTCGTGCTTCCGGAGTAGAATAGGGTCGAGAATTTTCGATAATTTCTTAATACGTTGACGGAAACGGATTCTGTCGCGTGCGTTTTGCATCCAGTTATTGTCTAGCTCTTCTTCTTCATCATTCGCGTTAAATTCTATTACAACGGTCGGTTCTTTGGCAAATGTTACGCTTTTCTTCATAATTTCGCGTACACTCACCGCTCGATGATGCAAACGCAAAGACTGAGCGAGAAAATGCACTCGGCCTCCTTTCGTTTAGAGTGGAGGAGAAAATAAAAGCGCTCATTGTTTAAAAAAATATATTTCAGATAATTAAATACATAAAATAATATATATTTTGTTTAAATTATATCTCTAACTATATTCGTTGCAGGGTTATATTCAACGATCTTGTCGTATGCGACCATATCCGCCTTAAATTCCTGTTCGCTCTCTAATTCTAATTTAATGTCGACAGTCGAAGATTTTACGAACTCGTTCTGTTTCGAACAGTCTATAACGTAGAGAGCTTTCTTTTTGAATTCCTTAGAATCGGTTCGTTGCCACGTCCGTAATAACTGTTTTGAAAATCTGCGTACATCAGATAAGCAATGCCAAATTTATTTTTACTCATTTCGAGATTTAAATTTTTATACGGATAACTTTCAGAATTGAGATGTAATTTAATATTTCGAATGTGTGCGTGATCAAATTCTGACGCGTTTTTAGTAGGTTTGTCTTTTCTAGCGTCTTGGAAAGCGACGATAACATACCTAGATTTTTCTAAATTCGTAGACGTTCTTATTGGCCACACGTCATTAAGGGTTGGGCGCATGCTTGGTAATTCATGTAGTTCCCATTGCCGATAAGGAATGAAAATAGATTTTGACTCTTGTTGAAACTGTAGCATTTTCAATTTCATCTCGTCATTGAGCGTAATGTGCGGCAAGTGCCATTCGATTTTTTCTAAGCTTATGCTTGCCGTTTTCGTTCCCGTACTCATGTAACAATTATTGTCACTTCTGGAACGAAGTAATATTATTTCTTGTTTGGCGTTCATTATGATTTTCTTGTAGTCCTCGCAGAAGCCGAGCAGAAATTTTAACGGTATGCATGCCATAAATTTATCATCTAATAAAGTCGGATGCTGGTCTTGAAAGGGCACCCATCCGGTCACTTGTAATACTTTACTTTCCGCATCGTTATAGGATAGGTACGCCTTAATGGTAGTTGTCACGCCTACATTTCGAACTTTATCTATTTCCTTACCGTCGATTTCGTATCGGATCTCTTCAAAAAGGAACGAATAAGGGTTATTTGTCAGACGACACTCGCCGGTACCTTCGTCGCTCGGGTTGAAAGTTCCCTCGATGTACAGATAACTTTCGTGCGGATAGGTGTAAATATCTTGATGATTGATTAAGATTCTCACTTCGTCGTTGTTGTTAAAATTTTTGTACGTCGGAGAATACCAGTGAAATTGCTTCTTAACGATAACTTCGTCGAAGTCGAGTCCTTCGGATAGATGCAACATTACCGTCGATATTTTTCACTTTATAGCCTAAACTTGGCAAGAACAATATATTGCTCGATGTTAACCTTTGGGGAGCTGCCTTCTGAATGATGAATTCTGCGGGCTTGTTTTGTATATTATTACTGCTGTCGTTATTTTTGTCGTGGAAACGAAGGCCCATCACTTCACGTTTGCTTTTTCAATTCCAGACTGATTCGAACTTGTTCACCTCTTAAATTTATCGACGATCCGTTCTGATCGAGTAACGACAACGTAATGTTATCGATCTTGCGCACTCTTACAGGTAAATAGACGATGTTGCTGGGATTAATGTTTATGCTGTAACCGGGATCGACGGACGGTGAAAATTCAAAAACCGTATGCGATATCTTTTTGTTGTAAAACGAATCGGTAGCAACGTTACACTCCACACGGATTGTCGTCACCTTTATAATTTCCACTGGTAAATCCGATTGATGTAATAGATTCGGTTCTAATATTTTCGGCGAGAAGCCCAACATTCGGCCTATCGAATCTGGTTTTTCAAAGTCGATCTTAAACACGCACTTAATTTCACATTTTAGCGTATTGTTGTTCGGTTTTAGCGAAAGCGTACCATTTAATTCTGTCTGCAGGAATTTCTCCAGATCCTCCACTTCGTAGGAGCCCGTTGGAATTTCGATAATCTTGCCGTCGCCGTAATAAAATTTGTTATTCTTTCGCTCTTCAACGTTAGGCACAGTATTGTAGGTGTAAAGACTTAGTAATCCGATTTGATATTCGTAACGGGGATCCAGTTCGATAGGCGTGTAATAATTTGCCGAAAGTACGCTACCGTTGCCTACCAACGTGAACGTTTTCGACATGACTGCGTATTTTTTTGCCCTCTTTATGTAAAAATTCTAAGCACAGATGTCCACAATTGTTGGCATTGAATTTTTGATATCTCTTGTGATTGTACATTATTCGACTGCCCTCGAAATATCGAATCACTTCCGACGGCGGCGGAAGATTTCCAAAACTGTCGAAATACAGCACGTGTTTATTTCTTTTAAAATAAGCGACTCAGTGCGTTCCGGGACCGTTTTTCGAATCTAAATTTATTATGCCGCTTTCGAATTTACGAGGTTTTCTAGGTAAATCATCACGCATAAAGACGCCTCTGAAATGTGGCACGTTTTTGTTTGCAAATTTCGCCAGATGGAAATCGGTCAGGGCTGTTTGGGGCAGTCTATCAATTAGTTTTTTTGTTGTTTCGGTTGACGAATGTAGAGACCGAGTCCCTTACGATACGGTTTCAGATATAATCCGTCGCCCTTCTTTCCCAGCGCGATGGTCTCTATCGTTCGATTGTGTCGTCTTGCTTCTTCCAACTTCCTTCTCGTCTCCTTAGCTCTGCCAATTGCGTGCGCAATGCTCGCGGATCCTGCGGCAAGGGAACCCGCCGCGCTGAGACCCGCTAACAACGATATGAGAAACGGTATGACGCCTCCTACTTTCGGAACGGGTATCACTCGAGGTTTTCGAATGTTCTTCTTACCACCGGCTTGTTTCAGAGCAACCTTGGCCGATGCTCTCGCGAGTTTTATAGCTTCGTTCGCATTGTCCAGATGATCGAATTTTTTGACATTGTTGCGAATCTTCCTGACAACTTCTCCCAAGGCCACTTTACGAGAACCTCCGCCTCCGCCGTGACCGCTTCCGAGTTTTCGTTTGATTTTCATCGCAGAAGTAACAGCAAGAGACGCTATTCTCTCTCCGGGTTTCGCGTCTTTCGATTTGACGCGATTCCAAGCGCGCTCTTCTAGCTTCTTGTCTGCCAAATGTCTGTTCGGTAAATATTTGTACCTGGAGTACGCTATGTCGTGTTCTTTGCAGGCTCGATCTAATTCGTTAATGTCGACGTCTCCGCGTTCCAAACGCTCTTTTAATTTCGTACCGGGTCCGCAGAATTGATAACCTCCGGGCAGATGCAATTCGAACGGTAATTTATTGATGAGAGAATTTAAGAGACCTGCACCACTACGCGCAGTCATTTGGTCTGAGAGACACTGCGGTCGACAGAAGCAGAAGTTAAATTTATATATATGTGCGCGCGCGCGTGTACGTGAAACATGCGAATTGTGAAGCAGGCGCATAAGCTTCCCGTAATGAATATGAATTTTTTGTGCGAAGAGACAGAATTGAACCGTCATCCTTTATTACCCTCAACGATGAGATGTCTCGTCGCGGGAACGTCAAATTCTGGAAAAACCAACATCGCGATTTCCTTGATCGTCCATCCGAACGGTCTGTCCTTCGAAAATGTCTACGTTTACTCCAAGTCCCTGTATCAACCGAAATATCGAGCGTTGGAGCAAATTCTAAGTGAAGTGAAAGAAGTAAACTACTTTGCGTTCAAGGACAACGAAGAAATACTGAATCCGGAGGATGCAGAAGAGAATTCGGTTTTCATATTCGACGACGTCGCTTGCGATAAGCAGGATAAGATACGAGATTACTTTAGTATGGGTCGTCATAAAAGGATTAATTGTTTTTATCTCTGTCAAACTTACACCCGAATCCCTAAACATTTAATTCGCGACAACGCTAACTTTTTGATTTTATTTAAACAAGACGAGACGAATTTGCGGCATATATTTGAGGACCACGTATGCATGGACATGTCATTCGATCAATTTAAGTCGATGTGTGCTGAGTGTTGGAAGAAGAAATACGGGTTCATTTGCATTGATAAGGAGCATGATATAAAAGACGGAAGATATCGTAAAGGATTTGACAGTTACATACTGATATAAGCGTCGCCGCATCCAGGCAACTAAAACAGTATCGAAACAGCTTTACAACCGGTAACTGATCGGTAAAACAGCTTTACAACTGCTCGGAAACGGATATTAACCGGTGGAAGAACTGGACCAGACAATTAAAACAGCTTTACAACTGGTTTTAACTGCTCGGAAACCGGCCAATTGGTTTAAGAATGGACAAAGAGAAGAAAATGAAATTATAAATTATCAAAGCAAGTAAAGCAATAAGAAACAAGTATCTGGCTTTGAAAAGAGGTAAATTGGAACGAGACTATGAGCTGGCGCAAAAGTATAAACCGATCACCAAGTCTCTCAAAGAGCTTGAGCGAACGGTAAAAACTGAAAAAGATTCCGCTAATTACTTACCTGTAAAGAAATCTGCCGACGATAGCTTGACGGAACCGGAAAGAAAACCGCAAAAGAAAATCGGTCTTCCACAACCTAGTTTTGTTGAATCGGAAGCTGCTGCCGGATATAGTCCGCTTTCGGACGTTGTTCCGCTTTCTTCGGACGTCCAAGAACAACCCAGTTTTGTTGCCGGACAACAACAACGACGCTTCAGTCTTCCACAACCCAGTTTTGTTCAATCGGAAGATGTTGCCGGATATGATCCGTTTTCGTCCGAGGAGGAAGAGGAAATCGATGAAGAGAGAAGACTTTTCGATTACCAAAATTTATATCAAATAATGTCTCTCACTCCTAGAGACGAAAACCTTAAGATGTACGATCCACTTCCCAGAGGATACATTGATGGTTTATTACAAGACGTCAATAATGAGTACGACAATGTGTACGGCATTCGCTATAATCCTGTTACGGACGCTTGGCGAATCGGCGATAGCGACGTGCAATTAAAAAAAAAAGATTTGATAATTAATTGTTACATATATTGGCACACCGGGGCTTTATGAATTACTCTTTAAAAAGTAACCGATCGGTCATAAATAAGAAGGAAGATCTCGAGAACTATCATCATATACTATATCGCACGCACGCTCACAGAAGAGGCAATGATCCGGCAGGGCAAATAAAGGGAAGTCGAAGTTAAAAATACAGAAGTATAATTCAACCGTTGTTCGAAAGAAGATCTCGCGCTAAAACTTGGAGCGGTAAAGGATTAGAAATTGAAAATAAACCGTTTCAGTATATATACTGGGATAACATCAACGAGCTGGTGGATCGTCTGAAATTGTTGAAGGCTTCTCAACAGGCGGGACACACGGGCCATAATAACGAGATTATTGCGATCATCGAAGATGAAAGAAGCCGATGTAATAGAATGAGCGTCGATAAATTCGGCAGACATTTACGCAAAACGAAAACAACTCGAGGACCTCCCGGTTTAGGATTTTCTCTCACAAGTGATAAACATTATGATATCGGGAACAAACGACTGTGCAACGTCGGCTCGAGCATCAATCCAAGAGACGCGACCAATAAAAAATACGTGGACGAGATAAAGGAAAAAATCAAAAACGATTCTAGGACCATACAAAATCAAGTTACGGACGTGAAATCGAAAATCGAAGGAATATTTCGTTCGCAAGCTCTCTATCTCGGCGATCTGAACGTATTTCAAGAACAAGTGAAGCCGATTAATATTAAATTAGATAAGTTGGAGCAGCGGTTCGGTGAAGGGCACAGCAATGAGCCAAATTAAACGTGACGTCGTCAATGAGTTACACAAACCTGCGAGGAAAAATTTCTCGAGGAGATCCATAATTGTAAAGTCTGTGGACGATCTTTGGCAAGCTGATCTGTGCGAATTTATTCCTTATGCACGTGAAAATAAAGGTTATAATTACATATTAGTTGTCATAGATTGCTTTTCTAAGTATTTGTGGACGCGACCGATGAAAAGGAAGACAGGCGAGCTCGTAACTCAAGCTATGCTCGAAATATTGAATACCGACAAGAGGACGCCCGCAAATTTACACACCGACGAGGGAAAAGATTTCTACAACCAAAAGTTTAAAGATTTGACAAATAGATACGGAATAAATCATTACTCAACGTTTTCTCCGATAAAGGCCGCCATGGTAGAGAGAGTTATACGGACAATTAAAGAAAATCTGTACAGAGAATTCAGTATGCGCGGCAAAAGTTCGATTTATTGCAAACGATTGTGGACAAATACAACGCGAGCGTGCACAGAACAATAGGCATGGCTCCTAAAGATGTGAACAAGACAAATGAAAAGACACTTTTAGAAACGGTATACAAAGCGAAATTTCGTGTCGGTGATGTCATTCGCATCAGCAAATATAAAGGAGTATTCGAAAAGGGGTTTACACCGTCGTGGTCCACGGAACTGTTCAAAATCGCTAAAATTCAAGTTACTAATCCCGTTACTTACCTGCTAGAAGACATGTCGAAGCAACCGATTTTGGGCGCCTTCTATAACGAAGAACTCCAACGAGCTAAACACGAAGACGTTTATTTGGTGGAAAAAATTTTGAGAAAAAAAGGAGGAAAAGCCTACGTGAAATGGTTGGGCATTCCTGAAAAATCTTGGGTTAAATTGTCAAATATTGTTTAATTGTATGAACGTATAGAAATAAATTGATTTGCTTTTTTTAAAGAAAAATAGTTTTATTAATTCCTCTTATTTAAAAAACACATTTTATGTGGCACGTACAAATTATCGTTAACAATATATTCAAAAACAGTGCGATACAACTTACAAAAAATGCATGCGAACAATAAGTATTTTCATTATCGTTATACAAAAACAAATTATGGTTGAAATCAATTTGCGTTAAGTTGCCACATTCCGAGTCGAAAAAATAATCTGCATATTCGTGCGAAATATTTAGCGCAATCTTCCAGTCGCTGTCTTCAACTTGCCGACGACCTTGATGAAAACAACGAAGTTTGTAATACAGCAACGCCTGATCTTGATTTGTTAAATTTACGTCGAACATGTTTGAACCTTTCCATGCAAGCTGAATCCAATTCTCAGGCCAAACGCTATTAGCATAATCTGTACACACGTAACACTCAGTTATGTTCGAATTATTAATGTTTATATAAAACGTATTGTTCGCAATTACCGCGAAAACAATCGCGGCAGCAA
The DNA here is from genome assembly GCA_958336345.1 of Dorcus parallelipipedus. Classification (NCBI taxonomy): domain Eukaryota; kingdom Metazoa; phylum Arthropoda; class Insecta; order Coleoptera; family Lucanidae; genus Dorcus; species Dorcus parallelipipedus. The sequence goes on from OY284476.1 coordinate 41,396,723, forward strand.
GGAGATCCATTTTCACACGGACGCACTCTCGTCGTTGTTTAGGCACACAGGGCACAAATGCAGAGAAATCGGAGGTCCGTCCCACTGCGTTTCGCCGGTGTTATAATGTAAATAACAAGGTAATTTACGCTGCAGCTCTTTATCTTGCTTCAAACGATCGGTTAATCGCTCCCAAATATCAATTAAATTTAACGTAGATTGTTGCAGTAAAATGTATCTGGGAATGTAGGGAATTAGATCCGTATCGATATTGCTCAAACCGAAATTTTGATTGTTATATTCCAATATTTTATCCACGATTTCAAGTATCTCTTCTAACGTTTTCATTGCGACTGACCGACGACGGTTGATCCCATTAAAATCGAGTTTCTATATCTTCCCACGTCGAGTTTTATTTTGTCCTCGTGATTTGCCAACAATTCTAGCAAACAATCGATACTTTCTGAATACCATTGCACATTTCCGTCGTCTGCTTTTGGGATTCCGATAATAAAAGTACGGGCATATGAAATTAAGTTTTCATTATCCGGGAGATAAGTGGCGATTAATTCTATAATTTTATTGTAGTAGCTGTTGAACGTAAGTTTTTCGAGCCTTTTGATGCGGTAATCGACGACATGTAATAATTTACTTAATATTTTAAACATAGATTTATCCAATTCTATTTCTGTTTCGCCTTTAATAATTTTCACTTTAAATTTACCTTTGGACTCGATAAAAAATAATTTGATATCACTGTCGCAAAGCTCGAAATTGGAAATCGTCTTCGTGTCTGCACATTGTTGGCACCTCGTACTTTTTAATTTCAGATGATCTTCGATGCGAGGAAAGTATTCGATGAATTGATTCCACTCGTTGCCGTTAAACGTTAAACATTTTGGTTTTGAGCTGTACGTTAGTTTTACCAACGGTTCAAAATTATTCATTACACTGAGTCCCGTTGAAATTTTTGTAGATCTGCTTAGCTTGTAAGACACCTCGCTAACAAAACGAAAATCACTACTTCGTCTGCATTCTTGCAGGAAACTTTCCAGAAACTCTAACGACGACGATGATGCCATTTTCAGATATATACTTGCACTTATTTACGCACGCTGCGAGACTAAACGATCGAAAGCAAACTTGCGCTCTTAAATAAGGAGGAGAGGAAAAAATGTGAGCGTAATTTATTTTAAACCAATAAAAATCGTGTATTATACACGATGTTTCATAACTCGAAGTGAAGAATTAAGGAACGTGTACGCGGTGATAAAAAATGTTAAATATTTTTGTAAGTTATGAAATAAATATTTAACTTTTTTTCATCACCCCGTATACGTTCCTTAATTCTACGCCGCGAGTTATGAAACATCCTGTATTTTTAATTTTAAATCTAATGCGCACACGTAGATTACTCAATGCATTGGAATTTACCGATAAGAAAAATGCGCCGCGAACTGCAGCACAGCACTTTAGTTTGCATCATCTGTCCCTACAGAAAAGAGTTCATTTTGCGTTTTCTCTGTGCGCGTTAATTATGGATACCATTTCGAATATAAATAGTGCTACTTCGTCAAAATCATTACCTATTAAGAAGTTGTCGGAGCTGGAAATCGACCGCAAGTATCCGTTGTCCGATTTAAAATATGTAAAAACGAAATTTGGAGAATCATTGCTGGCGGAACTCGATCAAGAGTTTGTCGTGTTTCTGCCTCGTCGATTTAACAAAGCCATACCCGAAGATAAGATAGGTGACGTGTTGTCTTCACAATGCGGCTTGATTTACAAAGAATTGGTGAAATTAGCCAGTAAACCGCAGCCGGCTTATGACCTTGAATTTGAGAAATATTAAAAATACAAGTAAGTACAAAATTTATTATCTTATTTCAAGTCTCTAGAATTAGTCTCTCTTTTTTTTCAGCTCGTTAACGTAAAAAAATATTAGCTTAGTTATAAACATAATTTTAAAATTAGATTATTATTAAACATTGAAATGGATTTACGAGAATATTTAAATGTGTTTCGTTTATTGGATGAGTGCGCCGATAAATCAGATGCTTATAAAATTGCAAAACTAAACAAAAAAAATATTCAAACATTAAACGAGCTAATGAGAAATTGTCCGTCGGTGCACGATAAGAAACAAATTGAAAGCTTAATTGCAAAATTACATTCATTTGACGTAAAACTGGAATTAAAAATTAAAACGTTGCCGATTGGTCGAGGTTTAAGAACAAGTCGTCGTCCCGGAACAGAACGGAGAATTAATAAAATCAACGGAATTCAGTGGAAGGATGTAAGTTTTAAATTAAATGCGTAAGTATTTTTCTAATTTGTTTTTTTTTAATTTACAGCTGCAATCTGCATTTAAAAGCAGAATTCGTACCGGAGTAATAATCAATAAAACTCATACACAACCGCAAAGCTTTTTCCTAGACGCCTCTTCTCTGATTAGAACTAGAATCGGAAATCAATTGGTGAAAACGCCTTCGATGAAGATAAATTTGGTATTTTGCGGTGAATTTGTAAAACCTCAAACCGATGTCTCGGAATATACGTTTTTCAATACCAAAAATCACGTGATCAACATTGGAGCAAATCTAGACGAAATTTTAAACGAATTGTTTAACGAAATCATGGTGCAGGTAAGTTTAAAACGAAATAAGCTGCCACATATTAATTTTCTTTTTTTCACTTTCTTATCAGCTTTCAGAATTTCAAGAGAGACAGAGCGGCTGGGCGTTATCGGCAATCGTGAACCTGGTCGTGGCGTTTTGCAAGTACACGCCGTTGAGAGGAGGAGGAAAGAAAGATAACGGTAGCACTTACGTGGATCTGCCAGACGAACTTCGGCGAAAAAGTAACGTCATATTGAACATCAAAAATCGAGACCGACGATGCTTCGCGTATTGCCTTTTGGCGCACCTATTTCCGGCGAGAAACGGTCAAGATGCGTGCGATCCTTCTATGTATCATCAAAATATATACGATTTTTTTCATTTTAAAGGTATATGTTTTCCTGTAAATCTGTGCGATTTACAGAAATTCGAAAACGCCAATAAATTTATTTCAATTAACGTATACGGTTATGAAAACAAGAGCATCGTGGGTCCGCTTTATCATACAAGAAATGTCAAAAACTGTCACGTAAATTTATTATACTTAAAGAAAAGTCAACGCGTAGGTCATTTTTGTCTCATTAAAAATTTATGAGAACTGTGCAGGTATCAAATTTCATCAAATATGCGTGTCAAGTTCATTTGCGATCAGATCAGGTCATGTGTCAGATTGCTCGCGTCACGAGGCCGTAAAAATTTAATTACCTAAAGACGGAGAAAACATTGTTAAATTCAAACAATTTGAAGCCACCATGCCTTTGCCGTTTGTCATTTACGCGGACTTCGAAGCTCTAACGAAACCTATTCATTCCTGTGACGATACTTTAGAAAAAGCATTCACGAACGCCTATCAACGGCACGAAGCCTTTAGCGTTGCATGTTTAATAGTCTGTTCTTACGACGATCGACTAAATCATTTTGAAATTTACCGCGGCGAAAACCCGGCTAAGTGGTTCGTAAATAAATTATTAGGAGAAGCAACAAATGTTCAAGAAATAATAAAAAATCACGTTACCGTTCCTATGAAAGATTTAACGTTTGAAGAATCTACGGCACATGCAAATGCCGAAAAGTGTGAGATTTGTGATTCTAATTTTAACGAAAATAATGCTAAAACTTATCACCACGACCATTTTACCGGGAACTATATTGCAGCTTTGTGCAATAATTGTAATTTACAATGTCGCGTTAAGAATATTATTCCCGTGATTTTACACAATTTATCTCATTACGATAGTCACTTTATAATAGAAGCTCTGGCAAACGTAAACGACGAAAATGTCGAAATTTTAGCAAACACAACTGAAACTTACATATCGTTCTCGAAAAGGGTAGGCGATGTGAAGTTACGTTTCTTAGATTCGTTTCGTTTCATGCCCTCGTCTCTTGAAACATTAGCGAAAAATTTGAAACCAGAACAAATAAAGTTCGTACAAAAAGCGTTTCCGAATCCGGATTCTTATAAATTAGCAACTCGTAAAGGATGTTTTCCCTATGATTACGTGAATTCTGTTGACAAATTGGAGGAGACAAGTCTTCCCGATAAATCGCTATTTTATAATAAATTACATGGCGAAAACGTCAACGATGATGATTACCAGCACGCCGTAAACGTTTGGCAACATTTTCAATGTAAAACTCTCGGTGAATACGCGGACTTGTATTTAAAAATTGAAGTATTTCTATTGGCAGACATTTTTGAAAATTTTAGAAAATTGACGTTCAAAACTTACGGGTTAGATGCGTGTGGATTTTTCACAGCTCCGGGCCTATCATTTTCGGCGGCTCTTAAAACAATAAAAATTGAACTTCCCCTTTTACAAGACATCGATATGATTTTATTCATAGAAAAAGGTTTACGCGGCGGTATAACTCAAGTTAGTTCCCGATATGCAAAAGCGAATTCTCTACACATAGGAACCGATTTCGACCCTGATAAGGAAATTAGCGAAATTATTTACGTAGACGCGAACGGACTATATTCTTACGCGATGACGACAAAATTACCGTGCGACAACTTCAACTGGGTAAGTGACGAAAAATTAACGAATCTTTTAGAAATGCTCAGTACGACCGATACTGATTGTTCGATGTATTACGGGGATGAAACGGGTAAATCTTGTATTTTAGAAGTTGACTTAGAATATCCTGAAGATTTGCACGATTTCCATATATTTTTTCCATTTTGTCCGGAACACATATCCACCACAGGTAAAAAGGGCGACAAAAAATTAATGCTAACTTTATGTAATAAAGAGAAGTACGTCCTCCATTTACGCGTTTTACTTCAAAGTTTAAAACACGGCTTAAAATTAAAAACAATTCATCGTGCGATAGAATTTGACGAGAGCAATTGGTTAGAAAAATACATTAAATTAAATAGCGATCTGAGGGCAAAATCTACGAACGCTTTCGATAAAGATTTTTACAAGGGCATGTCGAATATGGTTTTCGGAAAACTTATGGAATCTGTACGCAAATACAGAAATATCGTGTTGACAAAGAAATGGAAATCTGCTGAAAAATATATTAGTCAACCAAATTTCAAAAAAGCTACGATTTTCAATGAGAATCTGGTCGCAATTGAACTGAACAAATTATCCGTGAAATTTGATAAACCGATCTACGTTGGCATGGCAGTCCTTGACATTTCAAAAACAGTCATGTATAGTTTTCTTTATGATTACATCAGAGAAAATGTGGAGCCCTTATTTAATGTCACAGTATGTTACACGGACACGGACAGTTTTATTTTTAAATTCTCTCCAAAACATCCCGAACGCGTCTCGAGTATTTATGAAATTATAAAACGGGATGCAAATAAAATTTTTGACACTTCAGATTACGCCGCAGATAACCCTTTCGGAATACCTTTGGTTAATAAGAAAGTTATCGGTAAATTTAAAGACGAACAGTGCGGACAGATAATAACTGAGTTCGTTGGAATTAGAGCTAAAGTTTACACCATCAGAGTGGGAAAAGAAGTAAAATTTAAAAAATTGAAGGGCGTAGGTCGTTCGGGAATTAAAAAAATAACTTTTCAGGATTATTATGACTGTTTGTTTGATAATAAAAAATTAATGTCAAAATTCAATAGCATTAGGTCAATAAATCATCAATTATTAACCGTTAGCATAAATAAAACTGCCTTAGATGCTCAAGATGACAAACGACATTACGATCTTGTAACGGACATTCATTCGTTGCCGTTGGGACATTATAAATTAAAATGAAATTGTATGTAATTTTGTAATTATGTATTAAAATTAAATTATATGTAACTTGTAATTATATTGTGTGTTAATAAAGCATTTTGTAATATACATCCGTAAGTAAAACGTATTTTTTATTTTTAGAATTTTATTTAAGACGTTTTACAATTAGACAGGCATCGTTTTCGTCCGCCTCCGCTCGCGGAAATGCGCACGCCCCGAGGACCCATTTTTTCGAAATTGCCGCCGCCCGCGCGCGCGCCATTCTTTTTACAGAAACCCACCGACGCGACGCGACGTCTCCGAGATGGACGCCGGCGATCGTCCTTTCGCAATTCGTCAGCAGATGGACACCGCCGGACTCAACCAACATCGCATCCGTGTTCGACGAAAAAAAAACGACATCCTTCGCCGCGCGTCGTTATTATTACACATCTCGAACCGATACGAGCAACTGACCCAACTGCCGAGCGGCTTAGGTGGACGCCTCACGAACGCTGAGGAACGGGTTCGAATCTCTCTCCGGACGGAGGAAAAAAATTGACGCAACCAACATCGCATCCGTGTTCGACGAAAAAAAATATAAGGACATCATTAGCCGCGCGCGTCGTTAATATTACATATCTCGAACGAATACGAACAACTGCCTCAACGGCCGAGCGGCTTAGGTGGACGCCTCACGAACGTCGAGGAACGGGTTCGAATCTCTCTCAGGACGGAGGAAAAAATTCCGCAGCGAAGCGCCGGTGACGACAGCCGGCGGACAATTTCCGAACTAACGCTCCGACGACGCAACGCCACCGCCATCTGGCGGACAATTACCGAACTAACGCTCCGACGACGCAGCGCCATCGCCATCTGGCGGACAATTTCCGAACTAACGAAAATAGCAGCAGCGCCGCAGGCATCTGGCGGACGGACGCCCGAACTACGTTGTTTCCGTCTCTCTCTCTCTGGAGCTCCATCTCACTCTTTACCACGGGCTCAGATCAGGCAGAAAACTCGGCCGGAAGTCAATGCATTTCAAATGGGGAAAAAGGGTTTGGTCTGTTTTTTATATCTACTGGCCTAAGACAGTTCCTTGAGGAACATCGATATTGATGTCCGTGTAATCAGAGTTATAGGTTGTGACAACATCATCCCTCCTAAAATTCATACATACATACTGCGATCGTGAGCATAAGAAAGATTTGATCCAGTCAAGGGCGGCACCCCTCAAACCATATAACGCCAGTTTACTAAATAACATGTTGTGGTCGACACAATCGAAAGCCCTACTGAGGTCACAGAGGATCCCAGCAGGGCATTCGCCTGCTTCCACGTGTTTAATAACAGAATCATAGAAAGAATGTATCGCCGTATTAGTGCTTTTACCAGCAATAAAACCATGTTGATCCCTGACCACAATGTTGTGCTTATTAAGAAACGGAATCAGACGATCTAAGAACGCATATTCATATTTTGAAAAAAGATTTGGATTGTTTTCGTGTTGTAGTGATTTATTTGTTTACCTGTCAAAGCATGTGTTCAAAGTGAGGCCGTTGTTATCCGTATTTTATACAATTTGTACGGAATAATTTACTTCAGGTGATATGCATGCATTTATCAAGTAAATATTTTAGAGTTCGTATTTCAGCTGATCACGTCGATTTCGATTAAGGGTCAAGTTCACGTCCGACGCCGCGCCGCACCGTAACCATACAAATATTTTATTACTGTATTTATTTCATTCATCTGCAGCTCTTTCTTAACCGGGACGTATCGTTTTGGGGATAATTTTTCATTAAATATTTATGGAAAGCTAAAATACATATATATTTTAAAATTATTCCCATGTTTTAGGAAGTCTCTTCTTCCGTCGGTACTTTTTTATCGGCCGATTCAAGAAGCACCCTATATGTTACATACCGTATGTTTCTCTTGAGTTGGAAGTGGGCGTGGCTTAACAAGGACCTAAGCATGGTATGCATTTTGCATTCTCTGTTTCATATTGTAATGATTCGTTGACACCAGCCGGCGTCAGACTGTCTCTTGCGTCACAGCCGTCTACTCGACGCACCTTAGGGGATAGCCGAGAAAGTGCTGGCGGCAGAATAAACTAGATCAGACAGCCTGTCGCCTTCCAGAAAATACGAGAACAACAGCTTCGGTATATAAAATACACGCGGCCGGGAGTGGGCGACAGTTCGGGAAGAATTCGGCATTAAATAGTTTCGCATTAAAGTCTCGCGCTCGGCTGTTAAAATAAATTAGATTGAAGCTTGTAAGTTATTTAGTGTTTAATTTAGTGTAAATTAGTTTATTAACCATTTCGTGTTTTGTTTTAAAATGAAAGTTAATAGAACCAATTAAAATCGTTACAATATAATCATTTCTTTTATGTTTCGGGTTTTCTATTAAATTTCAATTACAAGTATTAAATTACTTAAATTTCACAGTAAAGGAAAGGCACAATCAGGAGGCCCTTACTTAACTTATGCGAGCAAAAGGTAGAAAGAGTCATCAAATCATTATGAAGTTCACTTTTGTGTTGTACACACTGCAGGTACACAACATCCAGTACCTAATTCATTCCATTTATCAAATTACAAGTCATTCGCTTTAATGTAAACAATTAATAAAGATAGTGGATTAGAGATTTAATGAGCAACTACTTGGTCAAAATTTAGTATTTTTAGGAACTAAGGAAATCCAAAATTCACCACCCCTGTTAAGTATACCCTGTGTAGAATTTAACTGTAATTTTGCGAAGACATTTAAATAAACTTAAATAAGTTAACTTTCGGCTCTTTCATAAATTAAACAGAAATAAAGTTAACAACTTCAATTTTTTTCTATGTTAGGTTTATTATAAACCATGTAAAATAATAGTATCTTATAATACAAGTGCATAAGAAAACCTTTAAAGCGTTTAACGGCGCAAGTGCTTTAAAGGCTCTTATGCACGTGTATTATACGATATTTTTTATTATACCTGCGGTAAAATGTGAAAATTAGAACGACATTAAAATTTAAATTCATTTTGTAAAGTTGCCTGTGGATAGCATTTTGAATCGTTAACGTGGAGATTGTATGTATTGTTCCCTAGGCAACTTTAAAACACGGCGTGCTTTAATCGCCCATTTTCGCACGCTTTTTAGTTTTAAAAACAGGGATTTTGATTCAGGTATTGATATAAAGATTTTTTTTAACTTTTTATGTTTTACAAGAAAATAATGTGTCCTTTCTGTTAGGTCATTAATAAATTATTAACTACTTATAAAGAAAAGTTGGAATTAATTTAAAAGAAAACCTAAAGTATGATGATATGAAAAACTGTTACAGTGAAAAAATTCGTTGCAAATAATTTCTCTTCACTCTGTATCTTGGAGAAAGTATAATTGCGTCGTGATTCGACCTTTGGAACTTGGACTGATCCAAAAATGACGCCTAGAACCCTAAACAACCTCGGACAACCCCTTTCTTTTGTAATGAGACTCTCCCACATTGAAAGTGGGATATATATTAAAGACTTGTCATTGGTCAATGGACCTCTCCCCACCCGCAAACTGTTCACGTTGCACGCCGACCCGATGGGAAATTCCACCAGTCTTGTGACCGCGCACCTTTCATTCAGACCGCATAGAGAATTATTCTCGCTTCTGCGTAAATTTTTCATTGTTTGTTTTGGAGTGAAAAAGTGAACGGGTATATTGTCCGATTGTTAATTGTTTGCGGCGAGCCCTAGGCCTCTCCAAGCTTGTCCGTCGAATTTACGGCAGGTATGTTTTTGGAGTTACGTTGTGCGTCGGTCGGTTCGTAATCCGTGTTTTCCCTTTTATTTAGGCTTTATTTTTATTTGGTTCTTCTTCCCCCCATTTATTCCGGGCGTTTCACCGCAGTTCCGTTAACTGGGAGCTGGCGATCTTCTTCGTGGTGTCCTTGCTGAAAAATTTGATGGCATCATTATGAAACGACCTTGGCCGTCCATCTTGGTGTTTGGTAATACGATGGTTCATCACGCCGCACATCGCAAGAGAGTGCACTTCTTGGAACGAAAGTGCTATTCATGTCTCGAAGGCCTTGACGACCGCACAATCAGCTGAAGCTGACATGCATTCACAGCTGCATGTTGAAGGTCGGATCTTACCTTGTTATACATTTTTTTTTTTGTTTAATGTTTTGAACGTATTCTAGTGCCGACTAGGTTGACAGGCAAAGTTGTTCATTTTTTTGTAGTTAAATTAATAATTTTGTAACGAATAAACGGATCCGATTGTTCCGCGTTTTGACGTTTTATGTCATTTAATTCTTGACATTCTGCACTGTCAGATTAACAGACTGCATTTTGTTTGCATTTATTTAACAAACGTTTGTGTGGTGCTTAGTTCACCCCTTTTAAGACATAAATAAAAACAAGTGTGCATTACTGGTGATTTTTATTTCTTTTCGAATTAAATTCAAACCTTTGTAATTTGATTACCTGTGATCCAGCCCATCTCCACGAGTTAGCCGGTCGTGAGACACTGATGGTGGATTTAACAAACGTTACTTAAATTTAATCATCCGTTAAAAGTAAACGTTACTATGATTACATGTGCTGAAGGTATAGGAATGATTATTCTTAATAAATGATTAAATTTGATTGACTTTTGTGAAACCCAGCGTGAGACTGAACTTATATAATTTGCACATTGCAACATTTGTAACCAGGCAGGTCACAAAACTATAGGGACGAAATTAAAATGTTGTACATTTGCGTCATCCCTCGGCCATTTTCTGAATTAACGATTGAAGCGGTAGTTTCTTTACAGCAAGCACTTTGATATTCCATTTCAATATTTTATAATGAATTTATTTTGTTATTGCAGAAAATTATAGACTGGCAATAATAATAAACCAAATGAAACGGTCGCTTAAAATAAAAAAAAAGAAATGGAGGATTGAAGCAACTAATAAGCAATTACACAAGAATCACTTACACAGCGAAGTAAAATGGAACGAGAAAAAAATTGAAATATGATTTCCCATACACCGCGCCGCAAGTAATGTACGTAAGCACCTTCCAAGCAAAACCTAATCTTGGATGCTCTCTATTTATAACTAAACGATGAGTTATAAGTTTATCAAGTTTTTCAAAATCCTTCAACGCATTAGGCCATAAAAATAAATAAATAAAAACTGGAATAATTAATACATTTGTTTATTAAATAATGTATTTTTTAATAAATACGTAAGGCAAGAATTACGTTTTCTTTTTCAACTTCACAGCGATTCCATCACTGTCATTTTTAATATCCTGCAATTTTATATCTTCACCGTGGTAGTCCCAGCTGAAAACAACGGCATATATTAAATTGCTTTTGAGGATAATATTCTTAAGTTCCTACCTGTCACCAAACATATCGCGCACGCTGATATTTTCGATTATTAAAAAATCGCTTAAATTTATGGATGCGGTCTGATTGTTTTCAAGCTCAAGACGCACGAATTTCAAAACGGCTTGCATTTTCCTCGCATCCAAATTGAAATTGTCGTAGTCTGTAGTCGCCAAGGAATTCAGTTCTAAATTCCTTACGCCTGGATCTGTAAGCCTTCACCGAAATTACAACCACTTAATTCATTTAAAGCAAAGGAACTTACTCGCAGTACATCTCGAATTTAACGTGGTTGTTATCATACTGGAGTAACAACATTAAAACCCCCAGAGTTGGCGGGGTTTCCAGCGATACTTTAATAGACGTGTGCAATTGCGTACCTAAAAATAGAAAAGTTGGAGTCCATAATGTGCCTACTAAAGAAAGGCGTACCACAGAATGGAGACGACGATCTAGTGGAGAAGAACATCACTCCACTTCCTGAGGCATCTTCCCCCAAAACACTAACATCCGATTTATATTTTAGATCAAGGGCCAAGGGACTGTCTGCCTTTTCTAAATGGGGAAAACATTGACCCCTTTGGAACGCCGGTAAACCCCCGGGGCATTTAAAAGCTATGAATTTGCATTGATTTTTAAGTTGGGCTTTGCTGATTATCGTCTCCAAAAACAATTCAAACGCCCTAATATGACTGCACGCCGTGTCTTTAGTCAGGGCCCCATCTAAAAAATGAAACTCACATCATTTTAAACTTTTGGAAGACTTACGATAAAACCTAAATGGGTTACTACCACCGATGGGTGCCTGTCTACACAACCAGGTTGTTCTTGCCCACCGTTGGCGAAGAAATCGATGTGGCCGATCGGATCCCACAAACCAAAGCCATCTACGAAAACCTGAAATTAAATAAGTGTACTCTTACTGAGGAGGAGTTCTTCAGTGATGAATTAGGTACTGGGCTAGCGTCTGTGTGTAGCACATCGACGAAAACTGCGTCTCCCTTATCAAGCTTTTTGGATTTCTCACGAATATGATGGTGTCTAAATAGCGGACTCGATGCATCCAGACCTAACAAAACCGGCATTATTGTCGTATGCTATATTTTTATTATTATTATTATTATTATTATCTTCAAGACGCCATGGAATCAAAAATCTTGCTAAGACATGACTTTCAATTCAAAAGTTAACTATACATTGAATCACTTGATATAAAAGAGTGTGCAATGCGAACCTGTTATCCTACCAATGAGATGACGATCTGTCTTCAAAAATTCTGAAGCGCAAGCTGCTACGTGGGCCCCCAAAGAAAATCCAATTAAATGAATGTCCGATGCATGCAGCCCTCTGTGGATCAGCTGGCGTAATAATACCCCCAACTGCCTGCCAGAGACCTCTGTGTTTGCGGCCGCCATTGCGTATTGGGGTCCTCTCGCGGCCGTCGACCAGTCCATTAAAAGTACATTACAATCATACTGCGGAAGCAAATAAAAAAAAATCATTTTCTCTATCCATCTAAAGTATCTAAACAAAGTGAGTCCAAATGTAAAAAGTTATAATTAGGGATCGGAATAATATATTTTGACGTCGTCACCTCAGCGACGTGCGATTCGTGTCAAAAAAGTAAAAGTCTTTCATCTATGACTATGATGTTTTGACTACCTGATATACGAGGTCGAAAAGCAATCGTGATGTGAAGCATTAAATACAAAAATCCGATCCCTGATAGGTATATATATTGCGGTGTTAATGTATACGCGTATTTTTTTGAACAATTCTTTAACACAAGGAAAAAATAAATTAAATTAATAAATTAAGGATAGTTTATTAAATGTATTTTAAAAGATTTATTTAAGAAATAAGTTGTTTTTCCAATTTTCTTAATTTTAAGTAAATATTTTTGGAAATAATCAATTTAAAATCAACTACATATTTATTTTAGATAAATTATTTACATTTTTACGTAGGAATTAAGTTAGACTTGTAAATATTAGGATACTTTATTTAACGTCAAGATAATTCAATGTACCGAGTGAGCATTTTCAATCCGGAACATAGTTCTTTTTTTTTTTTTTAATTAATAATTAATTTATTCAACCAAACCATCAAGTTACAATATATACGCACTTAATCAATTTTCTATGTTAGTGAAATTGACAAAATAAACCATTGGTATCCTATGAAAATTATATAAAGAGAAACAAATGAACTTAACAGTACGTTCATTTAAAATCTAAGTATGAAGTTTCAATTGAGACATGCCAAAGTAAAACAAAAAATTTAAATTAAAAATTATTAAGATTGAACAGCCTTAAACTAACAAAATTTCTTCAAAGAACTTAAAGGTATGTGCATAATACATATAAGGTTGTAACATGGCAATAAGAAACATTAGTGAGTGACCATTAATTACTTGATTAAACTGTGTAAGAGATCAAGAGGCAACACTACCTAAGGTAAGTATGTAACATTTGTATTAGCATTAAACCTAAAATAAAAGTCACCTAGAATTGACGCTGTTAAGATTAGTATTCATAGTGCCTACTTATTATTTGTAAATTTAATAACCTGGAATGACATATGATGAAAAGAAAAAGAAAAACTTACCACTAGATATTTTTAAAGAAAAGTTCACTCTCACGCACCCAGTAACCACATTTTAACTTTCTTCTTCACTTCACTAATAGTTTTTAGGCGTTGCAGAGTTCTAGGTAACATATTGAAAATATTCACATACAGAAGATAGAGAATGGGGCCAAGTATGCTCCCCTGAGGGACTCCACGCGAGATGTTGGTATTGCTACTAAAGGTATCAGAGATTTTCACGCAGAATTTTCTATCCTTTAAATAGTCGGAGAACCAGTCAAGAATCGGCCCTCTGATACCTATTTTTTCCAGGTGGTTCAACAGGAGTTTATGATTGATACAATCAAAAGCTTTACTAAAATCTATAAAAAGTACCAGTACGTGCATATTGTTGTTTAATTTCTGATTTATCAGGTCTGCAAAGTCGTTTAGTAGACTGATGGTACTTTTAGATTTTTGGAAACCGTATTGCCATTTGTTAATGATTTTGAATTTTTCCAGGTAGGCCAAGAGATTATCACATATATATCTTTCCATTATTTTGTCAATTTACTTTTCTGTTACAGGAATGGATAATGTTGTCAACCTGATTTTTAAATGTATTGACAAAATTAGTGGCAATATCAGTAGCGGATAAATTGAAATGGCTTAGTATAGAATTATCCGGATCAGTTTTTTGTTTTTTCCCGAGAACGGAATTAATACCAGCCCATGTTTTTCTAATGTCTCCTTTGCAATTAGCAAAGAGCTTATGGAAATGTTGCTTTTTTGCTTTTAAGATGGCTGCTATGACCTTATTTCGTTGTCTATTGTATAGGCTCCTGTAAAAGTTTTTATCATTTACAGGGCTGTTTTTCCAAAGTTTAAAGAGACGGTCACGAAAATGAATTTCTTTTATTATATCTGTTGAAAGCCAGTGTTTTTCATCTTGGTTTCTGTTTGATCTATTCTTGGAATAATTTCTTACAGTTGCATTATTAACAGCCTTCTGATAAGCTTGACTGATGTGATCGTACATATCATCTGCAGTGTTTAAATTTTTATAGGTACTGGGATGAAGAAGATTTTGTAGAATTTGTTCTAGCTTGTCATAATCAATTTTCTCTCTACAGGGAAATCTAGATTGGTCGTCTGGTGTTGAGGAGGTTATATCTATTGTGGCAACTATTGTATAGTGGTCTGAGATAGTTGATTCTATAATAGTCCCAGAGGACTGGTTAATTAAGCCTCTAATGAAAATGAGATCGATGCAGTTCCTGATTTCTGAATTGTGCTCTTGTAATTTCGTTAATTTTTTTCAGAAATCCATGCGTTGCCAGGAGGTCTTCCATAGCGTGACGCTTCATACCGGTGTAGCAAGTTAATATTAGTGTCACCAATGATCATAAATTTGTTGTAATTCACATTATTTAATAGATTCTCCAATTCATTTAAAAATGGAGCCTGATCTCTATTAGGCGGCCTATAAATAGCAAGAATGTTTAATAAAGCATCAGTATTCGTTTGCACGTTAAAAAGAACACCTTCCCAAAACCGGAAACTGTCGCAGATAATGTTTGCTTTTAGAGAAGATTTTGTGTAAATTAGTAAACCTCCTCAATTTTTATCATGTCTGCATTTATAAAATAATTCATCGCCTTTGATTTTGTAGAGATTATGACAGTTTGTCATGGTATTCGAAAAATGATCCAAGTAAACGCCGTGGCGAATTTGAAGCGCACAATCTCTGTTTGGCCGATTTTTCGATTTCGTCCGAGGGAATGAAGAACTTCGAAAAACACCCTTTTTTGCCTGCTTTAGCAAGTTTTTTCGATATTGCCCGACTCATAGAGGTTTCTATAAAACGCGGTCAACAGGGATTTTAGAACGATCCTCGGATGATTTTTGATGCGATCGACTGTCGCCACCGAGAGATTTGGGAGGAAAAGCAAAGGGGTGTCGACTTGCAGACCACTTTTGTCGAATTTTTTTCGAGCCCTCATCGTCTTTGTATCGCGAAAATTTGGCATTATTATGGAAGAAAGCACCGAGGAATCCGACTGTGTCGCCCGTTTTTCGATCCGGTCGCCAGAGCACCCGAATCGCCCCGGAATCTCGAAAATGACCGTTTTCAGCCCTTTAAAAAATTCCCTCTCCCTTATTTACCGGCCGAGTCAGACCGACCTTGGAATCCGGAACTCTGGATCCTGTCAAGGTCCTGAAAACCGCGATTTTCGCACTTTTTCGAGATATTTTCGAAAAAAATTTTAAACTCTCACATAAACAAGAACTCTCCTTCAAGTACGTAATCCGCCAGGCCCTTTCTCAGGGAAACCGTGTTTTTTGGATCCGGTTTTCCTCCGGAATTAGGATCGGCGAAATGTTCTTGCCATCTGGGGTGAAAAATTCCGGAGAAGACGATGCCGCAGTCCGTTTCGCTTGGGCCTCCGCCCCATAATAACTCGACGCTGAGCTCCCGAGTGGTGCGGTGCTCTCCCACGTATTCCTTATGGGAATGAGAAAAATGATCAGAAAATGCGACGTCTGTACGACATGGACGCCGCGGTATTAGAGCCATAGGGACTAGGTCTTTAAAATTCTAAAATCCCTGTTGAAGCGGTCGGGTGCACAGGACCAGCTTGGGAGGGCCTCGAAGTTGGCGCCGGGTAGATAGCTGAGGGGAAAAATTCATTTCTCGGAAGTCGGAAGCGATATCATCGTGGTGGTTGAATCGGAAAATACCCTCGTCCTTCCCCTTCACAACGGAGGTCGTCTCGTCCGGCTCGGTTTTCATACGAAGAAACCGTGATTATTTAAATTCGGACATTCTAAGTCATGCTAACATCCTATGTTCTGGATTGAAAATTCTCATTCGGTATAAAGGAAATTGTAGGTTATAGTAAGAAGTTCGGAGAATAAACAAATGAGGGCGCTGTGTTAGTGGTCGCGTAAACCTACGACCCGTCACGCTATGAAACCGCCGACAAGCGGAATCCGATTGGTGCAATGGAACCTTTGCCGTATAGAAGACGAATGAGTAAAACTTTTAGGAAGGTTTTGTGAAAAACCCGACCTAAATATTATAAATTACCTTAAAAACCCGAACTTCCTGCAGAATAATAATTAGTTCCTGAAAATTAATTATTTAAAGTGGTGCAGTAAACTGTGTTTTACGTTTTCATTCTACGAAATTTTTTTTACACACACACACACACACACACACCCTCCCACACCCACCCACACACACACATATACAACTTTGACATTAGATAATTTTGAATGTGAAGTGCCATCTACATCCAAAAATTATCACATAAAATATACTCTACAACAAAGAAATTGGTCTACGAGATACACTGCAAAATTCATCATCGAAGAAGAACCCCCGAGAGAAAAAAAAACAAAGTAAGAAAGTAAGGAAGGTAAAATAATTTTAAAATATCAGAAATTTTGCAAAATACCCTGAGATAAACTAAAAATAGTAAAGGAGACTGTGGTTTAAGGAATAATTGAAATTTATCTCCGCCCACAATAATTTTATATCCGTAGATACGTATTTCGGCAGCTAAGCTGCCATCTTCAGTACAATTTAATATTTATATAAAACTACATGGAATCTAACAGCTACCTACCTACCTACCTGATCATATTATCTATACTACTAATACTATCTAAAAATAACAAAATTAACACTAAAAAATAGTAAAAGAGAGACTGTGGTTTAAGAAATAATTGAAAATTATCTCCGCCCACAATAATATTAACAGTCAAAACCTACCAAAAATGCAAATCAAATAAAACGGAAAAGAGTATTGGTCTAATAACCGAAAGCGGTTCTTATTCTCCCGAATAAAGAACTTCTGTAAGCATTTAATTCCCTGTTATTTGATACCGCTTGAATTTATCCCTGAAAAGAAATTATATACCTATATATGCATATGCATGCACCTATATATATATGCACAAATCGCCAAAAAGCAACCTACAGATTAGAGCAGATCACACCCACACACCACAAGTTAAGAGCACTTTACGATATTTATCTCGGAGAATCCTCTCCTTATCACATATCGAATGCAAATGCGCTTAACTGTCTCCTTTATATAAAATTTAACTAATTTAATTAAAAATCTAACCCCTTTATATAAAATTTAGGTCGCGACATCTGGTGGCTGATTTTTGACCTAACAAAAGCGACATCTTGTGGTCGATTTCTGACTCAAACACACACACACACACACACATACATATATATATATATACATTAAAAAAAAAATAAAAAAATAATAATAATAATAATAAATCCGTATATAAAACTTACAAAATTAGAGTAAATCAAACAATGCGGAACTAGGTATTGGTCCATTATCTGAATTCATTAAATTGTTTTTATTTTTTTATTATTATTACCCTGAGATAACAGTGACGGCATAACACAGCATTAAATTGACACCCAAAACGTGGGGCATAACACAGCGGTATGTAACAAAAATTTGAGAAAAAAAAAATTGTGTAAAAAGCAACATGCAAGTTATATCTACGACAATTTGTTGTCCCTTTATGTAAATAGCGCGGCTGCGTAACCTTGGCATTGTTTACGAATTTCATGTTCATGTGTATGTTCAAAACTCGCAGGTGTGCAACTTTGATCTTGTGTACTTGTTATTTTGAATCGATGTTTTCAGAAATACTGTAGCAATTTAAATTTCTGCCGCCGTGAAACAAGACGAGCGTTTTAAATTGTTTTATGAATGTCACACAGGTGCAAAGAATGCAATAAATATCTACCGTAAGTGGCTTCTAATTCTGCCCTTGATCGAAAGACGTGTTAAAGATGACAACATTGAAAGAATGTGCATTTAGCATGAATTTTGAGCTATTTTGATAAACGTTTGATAATGCGGATTTTGCTGATGATCAGTAAACCTTTCTGCATAGAGACGTGCATTTCTTCGACATTCTCCGTATAAAATATGCGTATTCTTGAAACGTAAAATCGCCCATCGCAAACATATAACAACACATACACAAACACACTTACATACACTAATAAACTGTTAAAAATGAAAGTTACAAACTAAATCAAATTCACGCAAATTTTGCTTCGCTTCCGACGTTACTCTTTATAAAAATCTAAAAATCAATCAATAACCAGAACGGACTAAATGTGTTTCATCACATCATCTGAAGCGACATTTTATGAGGCAATAAAACAGTAAACCGATTCTTTTGATGAAGGTTTAGGCAGGTTAAGGATTCCGTTCGACCTCTTTTACAGTACGTTTTAAAAATACGATTCTCCTTTCCTTTCGGTTTTCTCAGAATCTATTCGTTAAAAAAAACTCATACGAAACTTTTATTTCTTTTGTTGTTATCTACCGAGTTTGATACATCTTCATTGAAACAGCCTGTATATTGGACATTGAATTAATTAAAATCAAAAATAATTCATTAAAACCCACCTGATTTCGAATTTTATCTGTCAACTTACATAATCGTTCGTAAAATGTACATACAGGGTTAGTTAAAAGTATGGAAACGGCCATTTATTGCCGTTAATATCCATTTTAAGAAATATGTGCTTTATGAAAGTTTTTTAGGAAATTTTTATCTACAATTGAGAATACTTGAATTTTTTTCTTCTTCAATTGTTTTTGAGTTAGCCCTATCTGCGTAATTTTTTTAAATGGAAACATTCTAATTTTAATATACCGTTCGGTAGAGTATTTTTTTCTCTTTACAATAGTATTCTTATTTTTTTTTAGAATTGAGGGATTTCTGAAAAAAAAAACATTTTTCACTTTTTTGTGAAATTGAAAACACTGGTTCAAATATTTATTTTAGGGCTAATTTCATAATGGAATTTAAAGGAGGCTATAAACTAAGGTCACTTTTAGATGTCAAAACAAATATGAAAACATATTTGTTTACACATCAGATTGTGACTTTATTTTAAAGGTTCCTTTAAATTCTATTATGAAACTGACCCTTAGTTAGGTAGATCTAAGACAAAAGTGAAGTTATGGGTCACAAACAAAACAACAACAAAAACAAAAAAAAACAAACAAAAAACAAAAAAAAAACTAATAACTAAGTAAATTAAATTAAGTGTTCAAATTGTCCTCCATTTGTAATTTGACAATGACTCAATCGATTTACAAAACCCCGAAGAGAATTCTCTAAAAATTCACGGGGAATTTTTTGTATCGTCCTGGTAATTCGAATTTTTAAATCTTCGATGTCATCGGGCTTATCTTTATAAACTTTGTTATTTACATATCCCCAGAGGAAAAAATCTAAAGGGCTTAAATCAGGGGAACGGGCTGGCCACTCAATTTCACCTCGTCTCCCAATCCATCTATTTGGAAAGACGTTATCAAGGTACTGACGAATATTTAAACCATAATGTGGTGGGGCGCCATCTTGCTGAAACCAGATATTGTTATTGGGAAGGTTTTCGTTGTTTTCATGAGGATAGAGCGTAGCACAAGCAGGTATAATTTGATTTTGCAATAACTGCAAATACAGAGCCGAATTTAAATTGCCATCGATGAAAAAGGGACCTATAATATGACCACCTAGAATGCCAACCCAAACATTAACTTTTTGGGGATACTGCGTATGGTGCTCCAAAAACCAAAATGGATTGACAGGTGACCAATATCTGCAGTTATGTCTGTTTACTTCACCGGTAAGGCAAAAAGTAGCTTCGTCAGAGAAAAGAATGTTATTAACAAAATTTTCGTTATTATTGCAAATATTTAACATTTCTTCACAAAATTGAAGTCTCCTATCAAAATCATCTTCCGTCAATTCCTGTACAAGTTGTACCTTATAAGGTTTATACTTTTCACTTTTTAACATTTTAACGACTGATGACTGTGAAATATTGAGATTTACCGCTAATTGGTTGATTGATAAATGGGGATCTTCAGATACAGCCAATAAAATATCCAGCTTTTTATCATCACTGGTCGATGTTCTCGGTCTACCACTCTTTGGCAAATTTTTAACGCTGCCGGTTTGTTCGAAAAGTTTCAAAGTTTTACTAACAACGGATTTAGAAATTGGATTTCTATCAGGATGCGCATCATTAAATAAATAACAAACGTCTTGTAAACTTCTACGTCTATCTCCATAACCCAGCATCATAAGTATTTCAATTCTTTCATGTTCATTTAAATTCGCCATTGTTAATATTAACAGCAGTAAATTACACGCAATTGAATTCGACGTAAACAATAACCACTGATAAAGTTACTCGCTCGAGTTTGTTTATCGCTTACTTAGATGTACCTGACCTGGCGCTAATAAGCGCGCACGACGGGAAATGAATACTTGAAATATTGTTTTTTTTACAGAAACCACTCAATTCTAAAAAAAAATAAGAATACTATTGTAAAGAGAAAAAAATACTCTACCGAACGGTAGATTAAAATTAGAATGTTTCCATTTAAAAAAATTACGCAGATAGGCGTAACTCAAAAACAATTGAAGAAGAAAAAAATTCAAGTATTCTCAATTGTAGATAAAAATTTCCTAAAAAACTTTCATAAAGTACATATTTCTTAAAATGAATATTAACGGCAATAAATGGCCGTTTCCATACTTTTAACTAACCCTGTATGTGATAACTATGAATCATTTTCAATCATAGATTCAACTTTCACATTTGCTCATTAAACACTAATTAATGTTGCACGTACTAATTAAAAGAGAATTAACAAATTTATTCCTCAGGAAATGGTCATTTGAAAATAAGGAAGCTAATTTTTAATTATTGAAATTAATAAATAATTAATAAAACTGTTAAAACTCGTGGTTTTTAATTATTGCAGTTTTCGTAACGATATTAAAACAAAACGCAAAAAAAAAATTGAATTCCACACAAATTGTTTCTAATTCTTAGTGAATTACTAGAAGAAAATATTATTTAATTTATTTATACGTACAATTTTTAAATATGCGTGCGTTGCATTGAGAGAACCTGAGTTGTCCCACTTTCCCGTGTACCCATGAATAAAAACTTTCAGAGATTGTGCGTAATTGAAGCTAGATTTATCTAGTGAAGTGCCATTATCATTGTAATACAGAGTCTCTGGCTCGGAAAACGAAATATCCCTTCGAAATAAGTAGAATCGAGTGTCTAAAATATTGGGGTCTTCCGGAATTCTCTGCAGAGGTGACCTTGGATTTTGAAGCTCAAAGCAACCCACCAAATCTGTAAATATACATAAATGCAATTTTAGTTTAAATCAAAATACTCTTTGCAGTTGATATGATAAGGTATTGCAAAAAATGTTGTTGGTCTAACTGCCGCAGTAAGGTAACACCATAAATATGACCTTGATTATAATTACATTACAATTCAAATACTTTTAAAAAATCAACAGTTATCCTTGAATTGTAGAAAAATTAGAGAACATATTTAAATCAAAATATTCTCTGGGATTGATATGATAAGGTATTGCAAATGTTGTTTGTCCAACTGCCACACTAAGGTAGCACCTTATATAACCTTGATTATAAATACATTACAATTCAAATACTTAAAAAAATCATCTGTTATCCTTGAATTTCAGAAAAATTACAGAACATATCCAACCTCACAACACCTAATGCACATTTAGTTATTAACGATGTAAATCACGGTTTATGCCAGTACAGAAAAGTGCGCCTTTAATTCAAATTTTAAATATAAACCAAATTTAACAGTTTAATTTTTCACGTTAGAACGTAAAAATCCAAAATATTTTTTATGAATACACTTCAGTAATCAGTAATTAATGAGTGAAAGACATTTGGGGTTGGTGTCCTTATTTCACGTTGAAATCACTCGTTCTTTAACGGGAATATTTCAAATTAATTTGAAAACGTTGAGGGGGAAAAATTAAAGGCTCACCGTAACAAATTCTAGCGACATTCCTGGTTCGGTTGTTAAATCTTTGCCTCCACTGAAGTATCCTTCGTGGACGAGTTTTTGGCGGTCCTTTCTGTCTCCCACACGATCCTGTTAGGAAAAATAACAGCAGCACTTGCACGCACAACACCTTGAAATGCATGACTAGACAGACACAAAAAATTAAATAATAAAATTAGTTTCTTTTAAGCGTGATGCCTCCAAGTGTGCTTACACTTGAGCGGAACTAGGTTGTGCAAACCGTACGGTGCTATAATAATGTTGCGCGAGACGAAAACGCTTTCACTCTCACACTGATAATAATTTAATATCAAACATTACGTATTAGTTGTATGTAGGACGTATGGGAAAATATTAATTTGAAAAAAGTGGCGCCTTAGAGTATTACTTTGAATTTTGACGAAATAAATCAGAAATTCTTTGTTTTCTTTTTTAAATCTAGCACAGGATGTTAAAATAGTAATTTATTTGCGCAGAGTGTTATTAAATCAGTTGTCAATATACACTTGAAGTCCTGTGCACACCATTAATATTATATGCTTACAAATCTCCGACGCATGTTACGCACTGTAAAGGAGCGTTTTCTAAAATGAGAGTTTTTATAGAATCGTAAAATTGAAGAGTATATTAAATTAAAAATAATTACGCCCCCACTGCCGGAGTTTTGAGTTGAATTACCCTCATTTATTTAAGTATGATTTCATTTTCGGAGGACTAAGTTCTTGGACTCAAAAGCTGTAGAAAGTGAATTAAAAATGCAGAAATACGTATATCCAAAATTAAAAAGAAAACAATAGTAAGGACTTTAATCGAATAAATTAAATAATAAATTTAATTAATTACAATGGGGGTCGTGAGGGATACAAATTGTCCCTAACTTTAGCGAGGACGAAATGCAGCAGCAGAACACCTCTTGGCTGTAATTACTCCTTCTTTCAGGTTCTAGTTCAGCCTCCAAGAAGTTTATCGGAACGTAAACTACATTTCTCTGTAGTATCAACTCCAGAAAACAGAGGTACTCAAAAAAGACTAACCTATTCGCGGCAAAGTCGCGGTGAACATTTTGGAACCAAATAAAACACGCCCGCTTTCAGGGTTCGGTGAACATTTATTAATTTTTAAATTCCTCTTACCGCCGAACCCTTGCAGGATACGCCTTACTTGAAATAAATGAGGATTTTTATATAGCGGTAAAATGGAGGAATTTATTAAATTTCATTAATTACGCTGCCACCGCCGCAGCTTTAAGGGACACCGGGCCCCTACACATTTGATAAAGATTATTATTTATTTATTTATAATTTTCATTTTCGGAGGGCGTGTCCTTGGACTCAAAAACTCTTGAAAGTTAATTAAAATACAAAAATATGCCTAAAACAAAAAAAAACTGTTACGTTTCAAATTTGCCGCCAAGAAATCGTGGAGATACAGCTGCGTTTCGACGCAGTTGGCAACATTGATCCCCCTCGTTTACCTCGCCGGAGGGGAAAACTTG
The DNA here is from genome assembly GCA_958336345.1 of Dorcus parallelipipedus. NCBI lineage: Eukaryota > Metazoa > Arthropoda > Insecta > Coleoptera > Lucanidae > Dorcus > Dorcus parallelipipedus. The sequence continues at coordinate 41,420,869 of OY284476.1, forward strand.
CGTGGTGCGAACGCACAACATTCATAGGCCATGGAGCACCATGTGACTATTTTATAGTTCATCATTGGTTACCGTCTGCAATTTTCGCGCGTCTTAACGACCACCACCATCTTCAATTTCGTCGCGATCGTCCTTTTGTGTTCGGACCTTGGTTGAGTATTAACGTGTTTTACGTGTGTTGTGAAATATCGGAATTCTTGCTCCTTGGGAGGAGAAATTCATCAGCGGCTGTGCCGGAACGTTTATTGACACCACCGAACGAATTTGGGGGACAATTTTTACCCTCATACCAAGCCTGGGAGCTTACAACTTCTCAGGTAAAATATAACGACGAACGCCGACGAACAAGCTAATATAACCGTATGTAGGTTTTTCTTGCTGGAAATTTATTGGCGGTTTTTCTTAATCTTCCTTGCATTTGGGACCCGCTACAGGGGAAGAATCGGACAGCCATCATGGCGGACCTTGTGTAACCAGTTTAGACGAGGTATACCGACAACGGACGTGACCACTAGGAGGCGTTATAACCGTCGCCGACACTTCATGTCATAAGGTTTTGACATTATTTACTTTGGAGATGTTAAGGTATATGTAGACGTAGTGCGTTAATGTAAATTTTAGCTACCGTTTGTTGTATACTATAGTCGTACTTTTATACCGAGATATACTAGGATACATAAGGGTACATAAGACGTAATTTTGAATACGTAATTTAAAAATACGTCGAAGGCCATAAAAGCAAGTTACATCCGTGGTGCATAAAAAACTTTATGCACGGACGAAGATTTTTTATTCTTTTTTGATATTTCTAAAATAAATTGAATTTTGCACCCACATTCGCACAAACATTTTGCACAAATATCCGTTGCTTTGATTAAAAGATTTCAGAAACGTAACTATAGCTACGGGTAAACAACGATAACCATATGGTCTAAAATGCTGCTTATGATGCTGCTTGTATTAGGTATGACATCGCTGCTTGACGTTTCATTATAGCCCAGCGGGTATAAAGAGTTCCATGGGCTATAAAAAGACGTTTATGACAAAGAAATTCGTGTATAATTGTCATTTTATGATACATCCGTGCATAAATAACTTTTATTGTGTGTTTGTGTTTATACTTTAACGCACCAATGTGTAAAGTCTCGCCTCTGTTTGCTTTTGATATTTCTGCCAACGCTTGACGATTCAGAGACGTCGTCAAGGTTGTTTAAAATAATTGTCTGACTTGGCGCCCTTTAATTTAATTACCATCTTAATTAACCCACCCCATTCTTCACTGTTGCTAGTCCGGGGAGCAGCTGATACTTAGTCAGCAGAACTTGTCATCTGTCAAGGGAAGTCATTTAAATTATAAATTTGGTGACAAAACTATATTGAGGACAATAATCGAGTATTAATTAAAAAATATGTACCTACAAATGATTCCTACCTTTTTGGGAGGATGAGACGCAGCAGAAGACTCTGTGTTTCCTTGGAGTTTTATAAATCGTCCCCTGGGGCTCTAGGAAGAGGGTGTTCACCCACACCAATAATTTTAGGGACTCAACTCACTTACTTAATCTTCAGCTTTTCTACCTTTCGGTGTAGAGCTATGTCGGAGTTGAGTATTCGGGCGCTGCTCTCTTCCATATCTTCCTCCACCTCTTTCTGTCTGTTGCTAGCTCTTTTATTCTCTCCCACTTTACTCCTCCTTTCTCTGCAGCTAAGCGTACTTCCCCTTCCAGAGTTTTCTAGGCCGGCCTCTTTGTCTTTTTCCTGTTTCCTTAGCTTCAAGCACTTCTTACACTAATCTGTCTTCCCCCATTCTCATTATATCTTATGTCTTAACCATCTAAGTTGTGTTTCTTCTGTTGAGGTCTCTACCGATATGATGTCCAAATTTTTCCAAAATGTTTCGTTTCGTATTTCATCTCTTTTAGTCTTCCCTTCTATTTTTCGAAGACATCTCATTTCCGTACCCGTTAGCTTACTTATTTGTTTCTTATTTGTTGTCCATGTCTCACTCCCATAAGTTAGAACTGGTTTCATGATTTTTCTTATTATTTCAGTTATATTGGTTTTCCTACTAACCCAGAAAAGTTGTTTTGATACTGTTGAATAGCTTACCTGTTTTCGCTACTCTCTCATTTATTTCGTTCTCCAAATTTCCTTTACTGTTGATCATTACTCCCAAATACTTAAAGCTTTTTACTTGTACTACGCGTTTTCCATCCAATTCTATGTTGTGTTTCTCCTCTTTTCTTCCGATTACCATGGATTTAGTCTTCTGTATGTGAATCTTCATGTTTTTCTTTCTAAGTTCTTCTTTTAGTATGTTTAAGTTATTTTGCAATTGTTGTTCTGATTCTTTCATAATGATCATGTCTTCTGCGTAGCATAGTTCAGTTATAGTTACTATTTTCATTTTCCGGAATCCTATTCTGTACTTTTTTAGTTTTTCTTTACATGTCTTGACTACCCCATCCAACACTAGGTTAAATAGCAAAGGACTTAATATACATCCCTGCCTGATGCCTATTTTGCTGGTGAAAATACTCGATGTCTCATTTCTTACTCGTACCTAGTTATCTGTTTGTTTGTATAGGCTTTTTATACACTCGATAAGATGATGTTCTAGGCCTTTCTTTTTTAATATGTTCCATACGTTTTTCCTTTGTATGCTGTCAAATGCCTTTTCCATGTCTATGAAACATACATGGATTTGTCTTCCCTCTTTGTTAGCCTTTTCACACATCTATCTTACTATGAAGATTTGATCTATTGCACCTCTATTTGTTCTAAACCCGCTCTGGCTTTCATCTATACTGTATTCTAATTTTTCCCTTATTCTGTTTCCTAGAATCCTCCCGTGCCCCCCAACGTAATGCCTCTGTAGTTTGAACATTGTTTACTGTCTCCTTTTTTGTATATATGCGTGATAATACCTAATTGCCAGTCATGTTGGGTCTTTCTTTCTTTCATTGCTTGATTAAATACGGTTAGGAGTTCTTTTTTTTTCTCCGTGTTTGTATATTTAATCATTTCTACGGTTATTTCGACATACCCTGGAGCTTTTCTAGTTATTGCTTCATTGAGTTTCCCCCATGTTATTTCCCCTTCTTATGTCCTTCTTTCCTTCTTCTGTCAGATTCGTCGTATATTCGCTTTCCTCCTCTTCTTTTCCTTCGTTTTCATTATCTTTTAAAAGATCTTTGAAATATTCTTTCCATCTTTCCATGATATTTGTTTCCTGCATTAGAATAGTCCCGTTTTTGTCTTTTAGATTTTGCAGCATACTCGTTTTAGGTTTCCCCATTTGTTTCATTGTGTTGTAGAACAATTTCTGGTTTTCGTTATACGTCTTAGTGACTTTATTGCCAAAATCTATCCAAGTTTTTTCTTTGCTCTTTTTTATTAGATTTTTTACTTTTGTTCTCTCGTGTACTTGTCATAATTTTCGTGCGATCTATTGTTCATATACTCCTTCCACGCTACTTTCTTTCCTTTGACTACCTTCTCTATCTCTGGTGTCCACCATGCTGTCCTTTTTTGTCGTTCTGTTTCCTATTTCTGTTGTCCCACTCGTTTTTGCCGCATATATCAGGCTTGTCTTATAATCCTCCCATCTTTGTTCCAAATTTTCTTGTGTTATTATCTTTTTGATACTTTTATCTTGTTACTTCTTCTTTAAGTTTATACAGTTTAATCTTCCCTTTATTTATTTTTCTTTTTTGTCTTTTATTTCTTCCGGTTCTATATTATATATCATTTTGGCTAGGTAGTGGTCACTTCCGATTTCTGCACTTCTTTTGACTTTTATGTCATATTTCCATATTTAAGTACTTACTAGATAATAATCTAATAAACGCAACTCTCGTCGTCGCAAAAAGGGTTGGCGATTAATTTAAACAAAAACTTTTGAAGATGAACAATAAAAACTATAAATTATTACTGCTGTAATAAAAGAGAAGAAAGAGGGAGACCCGCAACCGTTCGGTGAACATTCCAATAAAATCTAGAGTCTCAAATGGAAAACCCAAACGTTCACGAAATGACTGGGCGAACATTTAACCAATTTTCGCCGATTGCTTTTCACCGCTCTTGGGAGCCAATCAACCATTCTCACGCATCAGGGTTCCTTTATCGCTGGTTTATTTATTTTAGCATATCTAAATGGTCCCTATCTTAAGGAGGTCTTATGTTGAGACTAGTCCACTTCCACTGCCTGTGATCGCCTGAGATTGATTATAGTAACAATCAATGTGTAATATACTTTCGTGAATAACCCTGAAGTAACCAAGCATTTTGATCAACCGTCCTAAAAATGCAGGTGTATTTCTCATGTGTCGAGTTTTTTATCGTCAATTATTTACTTTAACATATCTTAATGGTAACTTATCTGAAGGAGGGTCAGTACTTAGGCTAGGGCGTATCCGCTCGAGTTCGTTATCATATGAGAACGTTTACGTTACAATCAAAATTTGAAATTCATTCCTCTTTTAATTTAATTAATAATTGTTGGAGACTTTAATCATCACATTAATCTATTTGCATAAACTACTTAAGCACAGTTTATTACTTTTTATTTATCAGTAACAGGCAAAAAGAAATCGAAAGTAATATATGAAGTAAGTTAGCTATTTAGCTTCTTTGTACTGCTCATTTATTTTTCTATGCCATTCCAAATTTTGCTTCTGCAAGGATTCTCCTCGGTCATGAGCTGCCTGTCCATCCCTCGCCACGAAGATACTAGCTATCAAGCTAAGGACCATTATGACGTTCACCAGGAAAATTCGAAATTTGCTTCGAGCCTTTTCCACAACACTAGCTGCAACAAATTGGGGCACCTCTCTGAGATACCTGTACTTCCCCGTCCACACGAGAAATCTTTTATCTAACTTGTTGACCTTATGCTTGTACGAGATAGATCTTTGTACGCTCTTGCAGTGTGAGATTATTCGACGGTTGAGTAAACAGGTGAGCAAAAACATATTAACGTCAAAGTTTAGTTTTTATGTCAAAATCTTTGACTTACGCAATAAATCATGACCAACTTATTCTTGTTCATGATTTATTGCATAAGTTTAAATTAAAAAAATAAAATATGTACTTTTTTCTGTTCGGGCAAAAATTAAGAAAGAACGAACATTTTTTTATAACTGAAAGATTTATTCGTTATTTGTTAAGTACATAATAGGAGGGTCTAGCCATTTGAAAAGCTATCTTAAATACTGATAATTTAGTTTATTTTTAACATCTATATTTAACGTGTGCGAACGCGTTTCGCTCCGTTCGTTAGTAGACAGACACTTACTGGAATTTCTTCCAATTTAATGAAGCACGGAATTTTTTTTTGTTTTTTTGGATTTGGATTGCGAAACCGAAACGAAAGCTGGAAAATTCGAACGAGAGGACAACGGAGCGAAGCCCGTCCGCACATCTGCATACATAACAATTTATAGATTCTATAGATAGAGGAAATTCTACAGAAAACCTGCTAAAACATAAAGATCGCGAGGGTTTAATACAAAAATTGTTCTAAATGGTTGATTTTTGGCGACGACGATGAGATCTTCGTATCGAGATGGCTGTGGGCAGCAGTCCTTATATTTTAGCAAATCTCACAAGTTATGGAATGGTCGAGGCATGACATTATTATTATTGTACACACACTTTTTGCGATCCAGTCATGTAGGAAAGTATAAATCGTATGATATGTGCACACAACATTCGAACCTAACTAACATTTATCATTCATATAATTTATCTGATAAAAACTTGCCTGGGTATGAGAATGAGAAAATTGTCTTTTACAAACAAAAAATACACCGTTTCGTTTTTTACTGTCGCAGTATTCATGAGGGTTGAAATGAAATTCTGTTTTGTACATGTGTATTTTTTTTATCAGATAAACAATAATTTATAGCCAGTGCAATTATCCAATATAACAATCTAAAAATTTAACTACCTCATCTAAAATTGACCAAACTTAAAATTGACTAGTGTTCTCTCCACAGCACACTTCCTAACATATACAGAGTAGCCACATTAACTATAGGCTATTTAGGCAGAGTGGAAGGTATATATACGATATTCCTTGGTCACTCTCGTTTATATATGTGCAACATCAAAACCTATTACCTGCTTGCAACTAGCACCAAATAAAAAACAAAGACGACGATCAAAATGGAAAGTAAAAACGCTAGTACAGTTTTTATTTCCGGTTATTGCTATACAAGCATTTATTTATTGTTCAATGCAAGTCTGTGACGGTGTATAATAAGATTATTACAAACAACGAGACCACTTCTTCTACGCTACGAAATCGAAATCCATAAACGATTGTATGGCAATAAATTCAACAAAATCACTATTAACTGTTATTATCATTATTATTATTATTATTTAGTCGCTGTACAATTGCTTCGACTAACTATTGTTAGTACGAAATAAAAGTCATCTTACGCAGTCGCACGTTCATAGCTCGGTTAACTATTTACAGAGTATCTAGTAAAATTCGTAAGTCATAGAAAATTAATTAATGGAAAATGGAAATATTTCATCGGCAAATACGAACATTAAGTACATTTACAATCTACGATTTTATTTTATTATCTGAAGCGGTTTCTATTTTATTAATTATTTATACATTTAAACACATATAACTTAAAGCCGAAGACGTTTCGTCTCACACCAAGTTGGCAATGAAAGTATCCATGTAATAAATAACTGCCTGGAAGACCAGAGTAAGATTAACTATGTATTATTGTTATCAACGAATTTGAAAGCTAGGATTCCCAATTTTTTTTTAATATCTTGGACTAACGAAGTACCTGTAAATATTAAAACGATAATTCTACTTCTTCAACAAGTGATTTGTTAAATTAAAAAAAAAATGAGAATCAATCAATGAGCTTTCAAAAGTAAGTACATAGTTTTATTTCGATGAATCGTAAGTACTTAGAGAGTTATATACCTGTTTTAAGTGATTGCAGAATATTTGCTGATGAAAGATGTCCAAGCGTTATTCATGATGGTGATACATCACAATGACAATGTCTACACCAGAATCGAGCTAAACAAACAACTTCTGCAGACAAGAATCGTCATTCGGGTTATTTTACAAGCAAGGAGATGTCACAACAAACCATAAATTATTATATCTCATGCTAAAATTATTAAACAAACAAATTCTCTAGTATCTTATGTGTAACAACAACAAATTAAATAAAATTATAAAGTTTTCGATGCACGTCATATATTTGATTCTTATTTTTCTGAGCACGAATATAATAATTTCGATATACCCAAATTTAAATCAAGGTTTCAAGAGATTTTCATTTTTCTCTTGAAAATGGCGAAGGCCGAAACCGGTCGAGATATAACAAACAAAAATCTTCAATCTCTTACAAATGGGGAAGACTGAAGCAAGGAACCCCAATGATTCACCAAGAGAGGTTTTGTTAACGAGTGCTGTATGTGAACCGACACTTCTCCTTTTTTAATTTTACAACGTTCGATTTAAAAAGCAATTTTAAATCAAACTAAATTGAAAGAACAAAGAAGCAAAAACGATTTCTAAGTTGAATTACGTTTCACTGGATCTTTTAGGTCCTTGGGGCCTACTTTCTTTTCCAATGTCAAATCGACTGCATTTATATCTTGTATATGATTAAAAACAACTTAACTCAAACTTAAAAGTTTTTGTTATAAAAACAGAAAGTAATGTGCTTCAAGCAATTTATTTGAAAATTTTGTGAGAAAACTTTAAACGGTCAACCGTCAAATTTTTATTTTTACCATAATTTATTACTCCTTAATATATTATTAACAGACTTCGGACATTTCAGAGCGTTGCCATGGTTACTCAATACGAGGCCCGATGAAAAGTGCCCATTCATTGCACAGCCACGGCAATGCTCCGAAATATCCGAAGTATGATTATTAATAATGAATTTTTCCAGTGCAAAATGGCTAAATATAAAAAAATATAATATACTGTGTGTTCTCTGGATGGACCTAACTATACTTGTAAACTTCCTTATTTTGCTTTTTAGGAAGAACAGTCACTCTTCATAAAAAGTTTTGCTTCTTCTAGCAAGTCCTCAGCCACTACCAAAATTTCGAAATAACGTACAGGGTGGTTAGAAAACGAGACAACGTGAAATGTGGTTAAGAATAAAGGACTTTTTATTTGAAAGGAAAGTAAAAATATTACTGGAAAAAGATGTTTGTAATATCAATAGAAGCTCAAATATCTAATCTGAACGTTGTATCTTAAAGTTGATTTTTTTGTCTTCATTAAACATTATTCAAACATTGACTGACAATTAGATGACATGAAATCAATCATTTGAGATGCATTTGTTGTCATAGATAAGTGCAATATTGACGTTAGTTAAATTTATACTTATTACATATTCATCATAATGAAGACAAAAAAAATCAACTTTAAGACGTAACACAAAATCTTTTAAACGGACACTAAATAGCGCACAAACACTTTACGTTTCGCTATCGTTTGATAGCTTCTTCCGAAGAAGAACAATTTTCATCGGACAAGAACCAGCTTTAATTAAGATATAACGTTCAGATCAGATATTTGAGCTTTCATTGACATTGCAAACATCTTTTTACTTTCCTTTGAAATGAAAGGTACTTTACTCTTAACCAAATTTCCCGTTGTCTCGTTTTCTAACCACTCTGTATGTTATTTCGAAATTTTGGCAGTGGCTGAGGACTTGCTAGAAGAAACAAAACTTTTTATGAAGAATGACTGTTCTTCCTAAATGCGAAATAAGGAAGTTCACAAGTATAGTTAGGTCCATCCGGGGACACACTGTATAAATAAACATAAAATAACTATGTTCAGATAAGGCGAAAATTCTGTCATGTCCTACATGTCTTGTGCTACACATATAGGACAATTTCCGTCTCCCCGAAGGTGGCTTATTAAACCGAAACCAGTTGAAAATACAAAAACAAAATGGTATTAAAAATATCAAAATGAACCAATACTTGTAAACTATATTTATTTGCATTAATTTAATTCAAGTATAAAGCGCATTACTGCCCCGAAAATAATACTACAAGTTTGCTTTTTTCAAATGATAATAAAACTTGATGAAAAAAACGAAACTGTTGGCATTGTATAGGGGTGCCACATGGTATGGCTACTCACGCCAGGAGCTTTCTGCTTGTCATATTCTAGTATTAATTTTACCATTACTTTATCTTATGAATTCACCAAAACCTTCTGTAACATAGCAGTTTGATAATGAGCAAAATAAAGAAAAAAAACTTATTGTTTTAAATGCGTTAATGACAAAGACTGCAATAGGGCGCGTTGCGTATTTCTACGGCCGACTGTTACCTTGTATAATATAATATAATATATATTCCCCCGTGCATTAACCATTACCGTGCAAACAATATGTAACATAAATCCATTTACACATGGTATACAATATGATCTAAAATTCGACTGATAAGAGCTGCAGGCAACACAACGCTTAGATTGAATTAAATGTACAGGGGGGGGGGGGTCGTCTTTATAAATGAAAGGGTTAGAAAGAAAACACAGGGAGATCACCAGGTGTTAATTTTTAGGGTTTTGGAAGAGCTTAAAATAAAAAACTCAGTGTATGCGATTCTTATGTTGCAATTCATTTTATCAATTTATTAATTAACAAAGATCGTGGTTTTCTTCATATCGTCCGTACCCTAACAAAAGTGTGTTTTTTTGAGTTCTATGTGTTTAACAATATGTATAAAACCTTATACTGTCTGTAACATAGTAAAGTTGCTTTTCGGCTAGATGGCCGAGCTTCATTAATATGTATTTGTTTAAAGATTACCTCATTTGCTTAAGTTTCTGATTTTTAAGCCAATAAACGAACTCTAAAGTCATTTATCTCAATAACGTACAAAATGGATTTAGCCACTTTTGCCATGGTAGAGACGATGTAAGAGTAAGGGGGTCATTCTAATCGGATTTGCAACCTAACAACGGTGGTACCTCCTTAGCAACTGGTAAGAAGCTGCAATCTCGGCAACATTCGGTGGTAACAGGATACAGCGTTGTGTAGTCTCGATAATGCTCGCAAGTGGGATCATACCAAGTTGTAACTTGCAACTCCGATTAGAATGACCCCCTAAGACTATGATTGAAAGTAACTTTAGCAAAGGAGAAACGTTGGATGGTATTTGGATGAGGGTCAAGAGGTTAAGTTCACGAAAAGTGAAGACGACACAACGGTTTGCTTCCTTAACACATTTAGAATAATTTATAATTTAAATAATGATTCGGGACCAGATGCACCTCTCCTCACATCAATAATGTTCTCTTTCTCCATTCTAGCTAACATTTTTCTTTTCTGCTTTTAAAACTTGCACTTGCAATAAATATTTGAACTATACAAATTAAGTATACTCAAATGAAACAATGTTATTAGAATTTGAAACCAATTTAATAACAAAATATTTCCTACTCTTTTTTTTAGAGAGAAACGACCAAAAATATTTCGTTTTTCTTGACTTTAAGGATAAAATAACCCGAACTTGATTTCCTGTTCGTAGAAGTAATAGTAAATTAACCTGTTTTGCTCTCTAACTATAAACAGGTTGTTAAAGTACCTATTCTTAATATTATATCAGTATCTACCGTGTAGACATCTGAGTAGGTATATTACGCTAAAAATGAAATCACAATGATGTGACCAATTTCTCTAATTAATTACCTAAATTAACTAATGGATCTGCCTAAATATACGAACGTATGGCAGTGATGTATTTAAACATTTCAGAGTATTTATTTTGTGCAGTTTTATTCTTAGTAAGTAGAGTAACTGAAGAAACATTGATCATTTTATAAGGTATATCGAGTTCGTGAAAGTAAAACTGACGGTACATCTAAAAATTTGTTCCGAAACGAAGTTGTGCATACACATAACAATCATCATCTTTCTAAATTCCACTTAGATACATATTTTATTATAAATATTTATTCATCTACTAACTAAAGTCGTATAATATAATCAATATAATTTATTTAATAGTTAACAATGATCCTAATTATTAAGTTTGATTCTAAAAAGCAGACATATACTTTATTTCACAAAAGTTGTTTTTCTCTTTCGTATGTTTGTATGTATGTATATTCCGAGTTTACGTTACAGTGTGATAATGGTAGTTTACATCGAAGTGATACGAGCTCTTAATGATGATATTAACCTAGGTTTGTCTTTTTTTCGTAGTGCTGCCACGTAAAAAGTGTTTTGTGCCTCAATAATCTCCGTCCGTCCTGTGGGACAACTTAATCACTTTGTTCTCCATCTCCTTCCACGTCTTTTTCGCCGACTTCCCTCGTATTACTGTCTTCAGTTTCGATGCTGCTGGTAGGAGTCGGCGTGTCTTCCACTCCCAATAAACTGCTGCTTTGTGTCACGTTTGGGCTTGTATCGTAACTTCCGCTCGTCTTCCCCCCATCTCTACTTCCAGGACTGTATTTTAGTTCCGAACCATACCCAGCCCCGAGGTAAGAAGATTTATCTTGGTACTTGGAGCTTAGTGTACCATATCTTGTGTCCGAAGAAGTAAACAAGGAGTCTGTCGGTTCGTAAGGGCTTTTCGCACTGATTGTTGCATATTTCTGTGAATCCTGGTAGGTGTCCGAAAAAGAGAACAGTTTTGAATCCTTCGCTGATCCAATCGTGTTAAATTTGTCAGAGTACATTTCGCTTGGCGTGTAATTCATGTACGCCCCTGTCAAAAAAGGGTTGGTACTAGCGTACGTGGTAGGTTGGGCGTAATTCAAATTATAGATGTTGTTAGCCGTGGTGTTTATGTTCGAGATTGTCGATTGCAAGCCCGTAAGTGCAGTAAAAGTAGGAGTGGTCGTCGTCATCGTAACCGCAAGCCCCGCAGAGCTGGCCTGCATGGCCGGAGAACTTGACCGTGAAGTAGTCGTCGGCATGAGGGATGGAGATGCACGACTGAGGCTTGTTACCGAGGGTGAATTACGAGGTCCCGGCGAGTTAATAGTTACCGAAGATGGCGAGTTGTGAAGGCTGCTGGTTGTCGACGGTGAATTCCTAACGCCTGGCGAACTAACGGTGACCGATGGAGAGGTGCGCATTCCGGAGGGTGATCCGCGGATGGCGGGTGAACTCACGCGACTGGGGAGGCAGTGTTTGACGGAGTCGGAACCGGATTGAGAATCGCTACTGCTGCTTGGAGAACCGGGTGAGGACACTATCACCTGACGAGGTCTGAGTCCTCCCGCTGCTTGTGGGCCTACTCGAGGAGATAGCGGACGGTAAGGACCTTTGCTTACTGACGATGGGCCCTAAATAAATTCCTGTTATAGTAACCTTTCATTTCAAATGTTCCATCGGAGGTCCAAATTTAAAAACTTCAATTTGCTGAGACCAAAGTAAAGCGTTTGCTTGGACAGTAAAGAGTAATGGTGTGTATGTGTAGATATGTCATTTTTCCCCAAAAATAAAGAAATGGAAACATATAGGAATTGTACTTACTAGTATCTGCTGTGATGGGACCGGTGGCACAGGGCCGCGTGGGCCCAATGCTGCTGAGCGAGGAGGAGGAGGAAACGGAGCCACTGAGGGCCGAGACTGCTCTCGTCCCGCTGCTCCCGGAGGACACACACTGCGACTGTCTCCACGCGGCCCGGGTGGCCTGCCGCGCCGACCTGTCTGAAAAGGTCCCCCTCTAAATACCAACACCACCCCGACACATCGATGCTAACTACATTTTGTGGGACAAAGTAGCAACGAACAAGTGCGAAAATTTTTGGAACAATATTAAAAAACATCACCAACAGATTTTGCAAATTATCTTAATGGTGAATAAAATTTGCCACAAGGAGAAAATTCCGTATGTGCTAAAGCTTTTGAAAACTCGAGTGCGAGTAAACAACACATTACCTGAGTGATGTTTGGGTGTAGGCCAAATTTGGAGGAGATACTTCAAAACACCAATCGGTTGGGTATAATCAAGCTCCGTAGATTTGACGACGGGGGTGCCGGTTAAAGAATCCGCCGTCGAATGGAGCATTAGGGGTGGAGCTAGCGCAGTCGCCAAATTCTGAGCGGACATCTTATTTCTATCGGAAGCGGAAACGACTAGCGCCAAGTGGTCCATAAGAAATATAAGCGTGGCCTGTAAGCAGGGGCGTTTCTGGAATCCATAAAATAAAACGCAGGAAATCCTTACCCTGTTTATCCTCGGCAGACAGTCCAATATCGAAAACATAAGCTTCGCGTTTCCTTCGGGATCGTCTGGCATGCAAACTCCCAGCGCGTCCACCATCATCTGATAGAGGCATTTGGTGAACAGGGGCTCCGGTAATTCCCTTAAATAGTCTTTCAGGACGCCTGTAATCACATTAATATCGGGGACGTTGTCCGGCGTCAAATCTACCGATCGGCTGTTTCTTTCGAACGCTTCGCGCAGTATGCGCTTCTTCGTCGCAGATCCGCATAATCTGTATAAGCCTATTATATCCAGACCTCTCCTTTCAATTTCTTCCACGCATCGTTTTATTATTACAGGAATTTGCTGACCTGCCGACACCAAACCGGTCGCTACTCCCCCGGGAACACCACCAGTCTTCATTTCACGATTCACCTTAATTCATTTCGACCACAACAATCAACGCCAAAGTACAAATAAAATATAATACGTACCACACTTTCTAAATCCACCCCAAATAACGGGGTCGTTCTAGACAACGTCAAACTAGACAATCCTCTTCTCCTATACAATTGATGTGAATCAGTGTGTCGTAACCGCAAGTATAAAGTACCTTTTTATAGAACAACGGATTTCAGAGCATATGTCATAATTTTTGCTATGTACTTTACCTCTAGGTTCAATTTTAAGCGCCAGTTGATGCAGAGGTCCAGACTTCAGCAAAGAGGGCAAGTGAACGGAGCCCTTGTAGCACAATTTATGGCGATACTGCGGATCCCACGAGTATATCAACAAATCTAACTCGCGATTATTAACCAGGTCCAACTCGAAGCTTTCGTCCCAATCGAAGACCAGGTCGCCGGTTCGCACAACCGTTCTGGCCTTGTGCACACGATCGCATTCCAGCACGCAATACAAATCACGAAGACCTGTCGAGGCTTTCGCAAAAGAAAAATCTGATAATTTGGGGGGACCATGAAAATGGGGGGTGCGTACCTATGTTGGGGGCACCACCACTGGGCGTGACCGGAGTCGTCGCAGCGGAAGTTCCACTGGAAGCCCTCAAGCCTCTCCCGGCGAGCAAATGAACCCAAAGCAAACCACTCACCGGTTCATCCACCGATCCTAAAACACCCTGTGCCCCCGTTAATCCGGACAAACCCGACAAGGACGAGCCAGCTCCCGTTGCTCCGGTTTTGTCGATTTTGTACTTGAGAAATTCTGAGAAATTTTGTCGCTGTATGAAGTGCCCTAACGATCATTGGAATGATTACCTGCGGGGTTTATATCTAGCTGCCTTTGACCCCTGGGTAACGTACCACTAGGAGTCGGCACTGGACTTGGAGCACCAGTTCGAACGGAATCTAAATCAAGAAGTTGACGCATTCGACGCATCGATGGTGAACGGGATGAACCAAGTGCTAAATAGGGAAAATGCAATGAGTCGTCACAGTTCTCAGAGTCTAATTATTTAATATTTACACCCCTTTACAATCCCAATCCCATTCTCAATCCGTGGTAGCCGTACGAAAAGTTATAACTAAAGCACGGATTTGGGTGATGAGTCGGGTGTACGCATATGCACCTAAAGTCCGCGCTTTAGTAATAACAATACGACACTTTTTAGAAGGAACTGAAATTCGTTGCTGTATTTAGAAAACCCATTTATTTAGAATATTTTCTCTAATATACCTGATAACGATCATTCACACAGCAATGCAATTAATTTCTAACCAGAAACCAACCCAAAAGAAACAAAGCAAGCACCAGCATGAACTAAATAATTGTGCGTTCGTGATCTCTCAAGCACGCGATGATAATACGCAATGCGATAAGTTGCAGGACGTGATCGCAATCTCCAAAGCAAACGCACAGTATCAATTCCCTTTCACAGCAGCACTTCCGCAGTAAATGTATCGAGAGTTTACTACCTGATGTAGATGATGTGATGTGTTGCGATGATAATGATCGGGCGGGAGTTTGATGCTGGGACCTTGTGAAATGTCTGTCTAACGTCGATGTCGCTCCTGGCCTTCCGTATGAGCTATAATAACCTCCTTCTGTCTAAAATATCAAATACAATAGCAAGTAAATACCTATATGTGGAGATTTCAACTTGGAAATTTAATTTTTATTGTTCATCGTCTTCATGAATAGCTAACACGTTTTATGTTGTTATAAATGTTAAACTTTATTTTGGGTGATATCTTATGATCTGGTCCTTGTCGTGTCCCTCGTGTTGGGCACCAATTAATTATTGGCAGTTTTGCTGGGGTAGCTAGGGTCGTTCTGTTTATTGTCGCCGCTTGTTTGCTGCCAATTTATTGTAATGTTATTGTACTTTGTTTTATTTATTTCGTTATTCTCAAGGCGATGAATTCGTCGGTGAAGTTCTGAACTCGAACTTATAATTTTTAAGACATATTTTATCGTGCTTTCGTGTGTATTTGTTCAAAATTTCTTTATTACTGTGATCTTGTTCCTACTCGAACTCACATACCCCATGTTAGGCGGCAATTATGCAGAAATGTTGTGAGCTCACAACATTACTGTATAATTGACGCCCAACGTGGAGCGACAATAAACAAAACGAGCAAACGCTCCCACAAAACTGGTGCCCACCACGAGGGACACGACAAGCATCAGACCACAAGATATCACACAAAGGCACCCCAAGTAAAAGGGCAAGAACTCACAACATCTCTTCACTACATACACATCACAAATACCTTCTTATTATATTCCTAACGCACAAGCAGGTAAGTACTAATTCAATGAACTGCTGAATTTTAAACTGGTTCTTCATAAGTTTAGAAAGTAAAAGGAATCTTTTGCAGGATTCTTACCACATATGTTCAACATTCTCTAAGAATTTTGTACTTAAGCGATGTGAATGTTTAGTTTGAATTAATTCTTGTAGGAACATTTTTTTAATAAAGGACATCATGCCATGCATACTCATAACAGAGACATGGTGATCATTTACAAAGCAACTGTAAATGCATTCGGCTATCAACGCATTAATTGCTGGTTACCTTTGCGAATAGACTTAGACGGATATTAACGATGTGATCAGTTAAAGTGTCAGTATCAATACTGCTGTTTATAGCATTTTCGGTTTACTCAAAAAAAAGTATTTCATGTGATGTTTTGTGGTAAAAAAATAAATTGTCCTCGTGTATATTTAACATAAAATTTATGACTTACATCTTTGAGCGCTGCGTGTATATTTTCGGCGCTGTACGTGAATCTTGCGGCCCTTTGTTGGTTTAAAACATCCCTCGAGGCTCTTATTTGCTCATATATGGCGGAAGTGGATGGGGTGCGACTCAACCACTGCCTATATTCATCTGAAGTGAATACACTAGGTGACGAAGGTATCCGCCCTTCAGTATGGAAAATGAAATACAATGCAGGTGAAGAAGCAGAACGTAGCGAAATAAAATCAATCAAGTCATAGCAGAAATCATTCGAAAGCAAAAGCTGCGAGGCGCAAATTACGAAACGCGCAAAACTCAATTAACGAAAATCGACCGCCAACGTGTGTAGTGGATACGTGATTCGTGTACGTGTCGAAATTAAATCGGGCGATTCAGATTGGATGCAAATGATCTGAAAATACGATGTGAATGAGGCGAGAGTTCTTACCTCTGTGCCGGATCGAAGGCATTTCGGGTGCCGAGAGGGCCCCATCCGCATCATCTTGCAGCAGGGTAGAGCCCCTATCCCCAAATCTTTTATTCATGGCCAATCTGAAAAACGCGTTACGCTGATGCGTCCATTTTTTAAATTTCCCTAAATGTCATCTCACCTAGTGGACGCCCTCGTATCCCTTGGTAATGAATTAAATTTCGTGCTGATATCGGTCGATGTTAGCGAATTATTTCTTCCTAGCGTCGGTATTGTGCTGTGAGGGATCGCACTTTGATTTCTACTGCAATCAAAAAAATATATTCTCTATTTTAAATCCAACGAAATTATAAGGCCATTGATATTTGCAGAATTAATTCCTTACGTGATGAAGAACTTACAGTATTAATAAGTGAAACTTATTCGATTACACCCTCTATAGTACAGCGACGGGACTTTTACGGACAACTAAATAACCAATAAAACTGTCCAAACCAAAAAACAAATTAAACTTATTGCCAAATTAAATAACTGGACCGACAATGTTTACTTATGAAGAAATTGCAAAGAAGGGTCACCCAACGGTTTATTACCGCAATTTCATGCATTATCCTATCCGTCTGGGTCGACTACAGCTACCTGCTACTTAAGATTTATGGCCGGCGCTAAAGAACTATTCCACTAACCTACTTATTTGTTTACGTTTTGATGTGACCCTTGCGGAGAATCCGCAATAAAATAATATGGCTCGTGATTGCTGCAAATCTGGACTTACGTTGTTGTAACTCAGTTCTTTGGTGCGTCGGTGAATACTTGAGAGATCAAAGAACTAATTACGTTTGAATAAAAATGCGGAAGTTAGATTTAATTGACTATTTATTGTAAAAAGAAAGGTAAAAACTCCTTGTACCAGCCACTGAGGGATCTGATACAATGAGCGAAAAAACCCTTGCGTTAAATCAATACAAAGAAACAAATTTACGGTTATCAGGAAGTACTGTAGAATGCCCTTAACAGATTTCACTTTCGAATATCGGAGCGACCTAACTGACTTCAAATCACACAGCTGGTGGTTTCGTGCACATTCAAATAGTTGTTGGAGAACTCTGCCCCTCAATTAAATTAACAATTAATTTAAGTTCAACTTAGATTGGTCTTGGTACTAGTGTTTGTCACTTCAGATCGTACTCTAAGACTCGTTCTGCTCAATCAACCAACGCACAGTGTAACACAGTGGGTCTACAGTGTACTTAATCAATGGAAGTAATTAATTAATTACTCAGACGTTCTGGGAAAGTATGTGATACAAAATGCCGCCCTCGGCGATCTATTTGCAAGACAATCAATAGCAATCGCCAGTTTTTCAGGGACTCCTGTCGGAGGTGATGGAAAACCCTATCGCTAGCTAAACTAATTAATTGAGGTCGAACGGGTAGGATCTTTTTTCGCTACGTCCAATCTCCTTAAGAGATGGTACTATGTACTCCTTTTTTCAAATCCCTCTACGTCGTTTTTTCATCGGCTAACGGCCGGTATTACCAACGTTTTATGGAGACCTTAAATTTAATTCGTGTTTAGAATGTGATTGATATTATACAAACCAAGCATAAATGTCACAAATTGACTGTTTTCGGCACTCCACTATGGGTGGTTATGGCCTTTCGGTCTCTCGGCAAATCACTTCTAATCAACTTGCAAATCTCTCAGCAAAGACCACAATTCGGTTCACACACTGGAGTGAGAGAAACTTTATCAAGAAGATGGCTATGAATAGGTGGTTAAAATTGTTCGGCCTCGTAATTACGGAATTCGTAACGAGCAATTAATTGGCCTTGATTTCTGGGTTTTAGATTGTGCTGGCACACTTGGTTTCGGCGGCAGATATAACTTGCTTCAGACCAGTGATTCAGGTTGACGACTTCCCTGTACAAATCGAAAACAGTCTTCAGCGTGTTTCCAACTTGGCAGCGTGTATCTCCAAAGGTAGAACTACATACTTTCTAAGAGTACACTGTATTTTAGTTTCCAAATAGATTTGAGGGAACAGTTAATTCACGCTGGTTGGTTAAATCACAGAACTGGCCTAATAATTTATAAATGACCAACAAATTTTACTAAGGTGAATGCCACTTGTGGAGTCTTAATGCTCGATTCAAATGTAAATAAAATAGTTTGATTAAAATTATCTAAATACAACAGTAATACTAAACTTTACAGACTCTTTAGCATTAATGCAAATTAAATAATTCTTAACCAATTTATACCACCAAATATGTGACGAGAAATACAAATAAATGCAAATTACCTATCCGCGTATCCGCGATCCGCACACACTTCACCTCCCGCACTCTTGTTTAGGCGAATCGTACATATTCGCGGGTTTGTTTAATTGCCCTTTCTATTAACACACTGTATTTTAACCGTACCGAAATAAATGATTTAGCTAGAAAATGAATAAATGACTGCAAGCACGAAAAGAAACCCGTTAAGTCAAAATTAAAATGAATTCGACCGTTCGCTCGAGAGATCGAATCCTGTCTGTCTTCCCAAGTCAAAATTTAACACAACCCCTCGGACTTCGCAAGATAATTTTTGAAACAACCGCGGCCAATGATAATCGTTGCCCTAGCACCAACTCACGCCTACTCCAGATTTTCTGCACGCATTAAGCAACCCCAATTAGCTTGTCATACAGCATCGCGGTGGTCTCACCATCTGCAACTACTTAACTCTACAAGTGCCCGGGCTGAAATTCTAATACATCCTGTGCTTGTTGAAACAAAACAGACTAAAGCGAAACACTTTAACTTGCAACGTAATTTGATCTCTTTTTCTCTAACTGACATATCTCTAAAATTTAGTGCAACACAAACCCATATAAATCTGAACGAACACAGAGCAAAAAGGTTACTCTATGACAGGTCTATGATACTCTGTGAAACCGTAGTGCAATTTGAGTGGTGCCCGACGTTATGGAATTTTAAAGACTCGCTGGGTGTTCCATCCCCTTGAAAGGGAACGCGGCGCCATGGAGCATCCGGCCGCAATTTTTACTGCGTAAAGTCCGAAGCGGCCGAACACGTTTTGGTTATTTGAAATTAAACACGCAATAACCGATTTTGTTTTGAAAACAAATTCCGCGACCGTTTCAAACTCAAACCAGAAACGTACAAACAAAGCAATTGCGACTTGAGTCTTTTATCGCTTGATAAAAATTTAGTAAAAGGGTTAGAAGAAGACATGGGAATTGTTTGTTTATTTCTGTGTAAAAAAATCTACAGTTTTGAATTAAAATCATAGATTGTGGGCGTAAAAACCGCACACTCTCGTCGTGGTAACTAGAGGAGCCTTGAAGAGGCCTATAAATTGATATATTCGAAAGTGTTGGATAGTTCATCCCCTTTCTTTTATCTTTTAACCCCGGACCCTTACAAATCTATAATATATTCACAAAATCTTTTAACCGGACGTTTCACCGTCGTTCGACAGCTTCGTCAGAAGTGAAAAACATAAACACGTTGTCAAAATAAACAAGGTTGTCAACGGACAAGAACCAACTTTAAATATAATATCTTCTTAAAACAATGTAGTACATCCCTCTGTGGATCCTTATCTGTACTGTTTAACAAATCAATGAGTTCCGGTGAATGTCCATCCCATCCCTTTTTATAAATCTGATGATCTCAGTGATGTACGTAATTATAGACCCATTAGTACATTATCTGCTATGGGTAAACTTATGGAATCTATTATCTCTTACTTGATATTAAATAAATATCGTAATACCATAATAGATGAACAACATGGCGTCTACCCGGGTCGTAGTACAGAAACAACCTGTTTTTATACAGTCAGTGCCTAGCTAAGTCTCTTGAATCAGGCTTCCAAGTACAGAATTCCATAAAGCTTTTGATCAGGTTGACCACATTCTTCTATTAAAGAAACTCGAGTTTTATGGTACAGACATACACGCTTGGTGTAGCTCTAACAATGTTATTGTAAATGAAAATAAGACTCAATACTTGCACTTTCATCGCAAACCAATCACACCTTGTATTGTTATTAAATTTTTGGGCATTTACATTGATTCTAATCTCTCATGGGAACCGCATATTCAGGTTGTATGTAAAAAACTCAATTCTGCTTACTTGTTACTTGCATTGTTAAGGCTGAAAAAGTCGCTATATACTACTAATAACCTACTCCAAATTTATTATGGTTTAGCTTATCCTCATATGTCATACAATATCTTGTGTTGGGGTAATGCCACTGATCTACGTAGAGTACTTATAACTCAAAAAAGATTAATTAGATTGATATTTGACATTCCATATAGAGGAACTTGTAAAGTAGCATTTATTAAACACGAACTACTGACTGTGGTCGGTTTTTACATATTGAAATGCTATTTATTTGTGCACAAACATAAGAAAGGTTTCCTAAAAAATAATTTTCATCATGAGTATACTACACGAAGTCGAAATGATTATCTTACAGTGAAACATAATACCTCACTCTATGAAAAAAATCCAGCATATGCTGCTGCAAAATTCTACAATAATCTTCCACAAGAACTAAAAAGCTGTGACAACTTTAAACAATTCAAATTCAAAGTTAAAGAACTCCTAGTAAAGAAGGCTCTTTATTCTGTTACAGAATTTATGAATCCTGGTTAGCAATATTTAGAAAATTATATCCTTTATAATTTGTATCATAAAGCTGATGTCTACAAAGGTACTCATGTTGTTGGTAACTGCTGTTGTACACTTTTGATGTTACCTGTTATGTCCAAATGAAGTGTTAATTCCATGTCATTCTTTATAAATAATGATGCATGTATGTTTATGACTAAGTTAAACATGTTTGCCTTTCACATTAATTATTGTGATATACTTATTATTAGATATACCTACATGTAAAAATTGACTTGTCCTATCCTTCAGTGGCTTCACAGGATAAATAAATTATTATTATTATTATTATTATTATTATTATTATCATTCAATCGTATTCAAGTATTCCGATTTACCAACAAAACATTTTACAACATTACAGTGACATCAGGTGTACCTCAAAGAAGTCACTTAGGTCCCATTCTATTTTTACTGTTTATCAACGACATTACTTTCAATTTAAATTTTTGTAAATTTCTTCTTTTCGCTGATGGTTTAAAAATATTTTTAGTTATTGAACATCATCATGATACATCAGTAGTTCAAAGTTATATATAATGTATATATAATGTATAAATGCAATATACAATGGTCTCTTGATAATAAAATGGTCCTTAACATCAGCAAATGTAAAGTAATATCTTTCTATAAAAACGAAGAACCATTACTATTCAATTATAAGCTTATTAAAATTAATTTAGAATTATGATTGATAATTCTTCAAAACATTCTTTTTCCTTACTTTCATAAAATAATTTGTTTACTTGCACCATAATTTCTTTAAAGTCAAAATTATACACTGTGATCAACAATGATTGATGATGTGCCGCTCTGTAATAATTTTTTATCGTCCGCACGGCGTTGTGTAGAAATTATTTTTGATATCCTTACAGATAACAAATAGCTGTCGCTCGTGATAATATTTCGGAAATATTTCAAATGCAAACCTTCAATCAATGAAATGCTAGACACGATTTTAACACTTCGATTCAGATCTACCAGTTTTATATTTGTTACCGAATTGTTTTCATAACACGAAAAACTTGAATTGTTTCCCGATATCTCCGTTTTAATTTTCTTTTTACTGTAACTCAGAAAAGCACGAACGTGAACGGCATAAGTTCCACAAATCTAACCCAACCGCCGCGATTTTCCAAGAGAGCCCGGAAATGCTTCCTCGGTCGTCGCCACTCACCAACAGATATAAACAAAAGCCCGCCATTCGCACTTGTTCGAAGCGTCTTAAAGGACGATAAGTCCTTGCGGAAGGGAGGGGGGGCGTCTTACCGAAAGTGTATTCTATTCGAAACAATGCCAGCTCGCACAACTCGCTAATTCCGCAATTATATATCACTGTATAATTTCGCACTTTAGAAGAAAACTTTGCAAATCGAGCGAGATTTACGACGGCGAGGAACTTCGGAGGCTTTCAATTCAAGTTAAAAGAGGCGGATGTATTTCAAATTATTATTGAAAATTATGTCAATTAGAGAGTCTCTGATTTAACCCAGATTGTTGTTGCAGCTAATAATTACTTCCCCGCTAATACGAGCAACATTTATTGCAAGTTCAAAAACCTGTATAAATTGTTTATTTCCCCCAATTTTGTCACACCGCTCTTGAAAAGGCAATCGTGCATTCGCTGTCGTTTTCTCTGATGGGGGGATGTGTCTCGCAATTTCTTTGCGCTTTCTTATCTGAAGCACAAGAGATTGCGTTCGAAAAACGTTCGCATATACAAATATGAAGCTTTCCATTTCTGGCCCGACGATTGAGTTTGAAAGATACTCAGTGCACACTCGTCCTGGCCGCAGGAATGTGCATCTTGCCGACAATGACCTGGCTAAATCGATTGGGCGTGCAATTCCGCTTCCTTCTAACCGGGTTAGACGTTTTCCTCTTATTTTCGAATTATTTAGAGTTTCATTTAACTCGTTGTACGCGAATTTCCAGACCGTTTATTACTGTACGTACAGACCACAAAATAATACATATAATAAAATATATGCGACTGTATATTCATTAATATTAATTAATTTTCGCTGCGCAACAGTACTTGGAATAGATTTCCATAATTTTAACAGTTTGAATCAATGAAATTCCACTGCAAGCAGTTTACAAGTTACAAATTGCACTTACCTATAATAATAGTAACTACTTCTAGGACCAACTGTAGCCTCTGTGTCACTAGAGTAATCTAAGCTGCTCCTGTTTCTCCTGGTCAAAGTCCCAGCTGCTGCAGAATACTGACTGCTACTTGGCGGGCCATATTTAGATTGTCCTAACTGTCCGGCGACGGAGGGTTGATCGACGTACCTTTGATTGTACCTACTTAAAGTCGATCCGGATTTCAAACTGGATCGCAGGAGGCTATGTCTTCCAGCTGGGGTTATGCTTGTGTAATCCGAGTATTCGGTGTGTGGAAGATGCTGATCTGAGCCTGACCTCGGCATGATCCTCCGAGATCCCGTGCCTGCGTGTTGTACGTAATAATGAGATGATGGACTCTGTTGCGAAGATAATCTGCAATCAACGATAGAATTGTAATGAAAAGTTTTCATCCTGCGATCGTTTTTTGACCTAACATTAGGATTGACAAATTGAAGCCGGTTTGCTACATAATAAGTCATTCCAAGGAATCCACTGCAATCAAAACCGATTTGCAACAAAAAAAAAAGATAGGATTTCCTCACCGTGATGGTAATGGTTGTCCTCCTGCTGACATCCTTCGCCCGGGTAGTCCAAAAGAATGCACCTTCTCAGCCAGGCTTTCTAAAGTGTTGGGGTAATTCCTTTCGTAGGGCTGAAAGTGCTGCATGTTGGATTTCGGTTGTTCTGTTATGACGGGCGGAGGGGGTTGGTAGCCCCAGCTGCTGGAGTCGGGTGGTCGCGAATTGTAGTAGAGATCTAAGCCGTTACTGTCTTGGCCGGTGTTCCTCGAATCCATCGACGACAGTCCCAGACCCAATCGGGATCTCGACTCGCTCATCTCTCTGCCATCCCCTGTGTGCCTTTGCCTCATCGATTCCCTGCTGAAATAAAATTCAATCTAAGCGAAATTCCACACACGCACATTCGACAGACACTTGAATTATCACAAGTAACAATACACTACGTTGCAGAATCGAAAACAGTCTTTAGAAATGATGTGTAAAACTTTTACCCTTTTTTACTCATCAAATACTTTTTAATACAACTTAACTTACAAATTCGTTGGAACTAACTGAACTATACAATACCGAATTTATGTAACACTTTAAAAGACGAGTTCTGTAATTGATTCTGGATTTACAGATTGCGGATATTTAAATTCACGTTTTATTCAAATTCGTAATTCGATGAAGTGTGATTGGACGAAAAATCCTTATAAGACATGCAGGTGCATTTAAAGTATTACTATATACTATATTTTTTGTTGAATTGAAGTGCTACTATTTTGATCCAACAAGTCATTAACTTTAGCAGTGCGTGAGCGCAGTTTTTACTGTTATCAATAATTTTTTTCTTGCTGGTTGAACGCATTTTCAGTTTTGAAAATAATATTCAAGAGATTATAAACTGTGATCAACCGAAGAAATCGTAATTTTTTTTGTTAAATTCTCAAATTTGTTTCTATTACTGCAAATAAATAAGTAGGAAGCAAACAAAGATTTTGGCCGATCTTATAAGGGTGCCCTTTTAAATCGTGACCCCTTAAAATTAGAAAATAGGCAACTCAATTTACTTCGGTGTTTTTAGTACATTATGAAAACACGATATTATTTCTGATCTGATTGATGGCTTGCCTATTCTAAAAACCTCCAGGGCTCACGATTTAAAATGTGCACCCTGTATACGAATATAGGCCATAAACAATATGTATAGGCAGACAAATTATTATATTATGAAACAATTTTCGAAATTCAGAAAAACACAGAGCTTCGTTTTTCTAGTAACTTCCACATCAGATTCAAATGAAACTTGCACTTTTCTAGCCAGTCATGTGGTGCGGTAATGCAGATAAATCGACAGCCATGACGAATAAATTATTTTTGGCCAATCATATTTCTACAAAAAATAATAACGCAAGTAATCATTTTAATCGAAGCTTAAAGTCTAGGTCGGTTTGTTTACCAGATTATGAGAGGTTTCATAAATTACAAGTAAATAAAACGAAGTATTTCCTCAATTGTTTTATTTTTTTTAATACCACAAGGTTTTTATTATTTATTTTATTACGTCGAAAAATTTCGAGCTTTCGAGTCACCCTGTATATTGACAAAAGTGCAATTACGCAGAAGTTTGACCTTTGGAACTTGGACTTCCCAAAAGTCCGCTTTAAAATGCTAAACAAACCTGGGCAATCCTATTCTTTGATAATGAGACTGTCCCATGTCGAAAGTGAGATACATTAAAGGCCTGTCATTGGCCTACAGACCTCTCCCCCCGCCCGCGAACCATTTGCGTTGAACGTCGCCCTGATGTAAATTTCTTTCAATCGTTGTGGTTACTCGCTCGCATTGCGACCGCACTGAGAGTTGTTTTCGTTTTGTTAAAACCTTGTTTTGAAGTGAAAAGTAAACGAGTATACTGCCCGGTTGTGAAATTGGTTGCGGCGAGCCTAAACCTTCTTCGTGGCTTCCCCAAGATTGGTCCGTTTTATCTACGGCAGGTACGTTTTTAGCGTTACATCGTTCGGCGGTCGGTTCGTAATTCGTGTTCTCATTTATCTAGGTTTTTTTATGTATTTTTATACGGTCCCCTCCATTTATTCCGAACGTGTTACGATTGAAAATTTCATTTAAGTTATTTCATAATAATTGGCAGAAACCCTGTATTTTTACGGAAAGCTAAACTTCAACAGCCTACGTGCCGGCCGCCATATTTCACAATGTTTCACAATATTTCATCGGAAAAGACTATACGCTGTTATTTAGACCTACTGTGTATCTCCATTTCACTCTGTCGCCCGGCTAAAACTGAATTCATTTGTAACGACTTTCGTCGTAGCAATAATGGAAGGGTACGTCGTGCTCGTCTCGAGGTCACTGGTCGCGTTCAGGCAGAAAACTAGTTGCAGCGTTGCAGTACATCGTAATGTAGCAGCGCTTTAAATTACCTGAACTCGTTTTCAGTTGTAGAGGTTATGAATTCATTACGCTGTAATGTAGCATATAAAGACTACGCTTGATTAATGGCGGCCTCTTAAAGAAAGCGCTGCAAGCAATGACGTCACATGTACCCCGTTCAGGTTTACGCTTTATTAAAGCAATGCAGCTTTGGAGTTACCTGAATGCGACCATTCTTTCAACAGCGCTCGAGCCGTCTGTATGGTTTATTTGTGTCTTTAATCTTTGTATTTCTTTCATGGAACTTGTGATTGAAACCTGAAACGGATTTTCTCGGAGATTTGCTAAAGCACGCCGAGTGACTTACAAGCTCGTTAAACAGCTTTCCGAAGGCCTGCCTTTGTGAAAAGGAACAGGTATGTCTTGTTGGCCTTTTTATGCAATTGATCACCGTGAGTAACGCATGTTTCTCTCTTCCATTAGGCCTCAAGGTCTAGCTCCAAGTTCTAGCTTTTAGTGGTAGTTTTTACCTTGGGTGAGAAAATCGTCATTCCTTGTGTGGGGAGAAAAGACCGGAATTTGAGTTTGAAACGTATAAAACCCGGGACATCCCGGCCTACCCTTCGTTGGTGAAAGTGGATTCGACCGACCTGCAGAAGCGACGCCGTTTGATGACGTAACACCTATGTACGTCGAAATACGTCATTGACTGACTGCACTTACCGTCGTTGGAATTACGCTGTCGCTGATTACAAGGTCGGAATTATTTTTAATTACCCTTTTGAGTTGATTCACCTTCCGCGGCGTTGTAATTTTTATTCTCATTTAGTTGTTAATCAAGTAAATTTCTTTAATCACTTTAAACGTTAATTGTAAACGAAGAACAGATCTGTTAGTCGGAAAAATTCCAACTTGTCAGATTATTTATTTACTTGCGTGTTCGTTTCACTGAACCCCGCCTGGGTCATATTTAACTTTGTAAATTGTTTATTATTTTTACCAAATCTTTGAGCATTTTAAATAAAAACAAGTGTGCTCAGCTGGTGCTTTTTATTTTATTCACTCTGGCCACCCTTTGCTTTTGGGTTACGTCGAACCTCCCTTCTCCAAGAGCTTTGCCGAGCGGTGCTGGAGAAACGTCAGTCCCTCGCACAATTTGCTAGCCTCCAGGTAGATAGCAAACGTTTCATCAGAGTTCCGTTAAGCAAGAGCTGCCTGGCGAACGTCATCGCGGTGTGCCCTTGCTGAAAGGCTTGATGGCGACGTTATAAACGGATCTTGGCCGACCATCTTGGAGTTTGGCAACGCAGCGGTTCATCACGTCAGACACAGCAAGAGGGCGCGCTCCTTGCGACGAATGTTGTAACTGGAGCATTTCTCCCAGCATATTCCTATCTCGTTGGGCTGAGAGCCAAGATGTTATTTGGAATGACGCGGCGCGGCGCTCCTTGTTACACCTAACTTAGACGGACGATACTTTGACGTTTGCTCCTTGGACAACCTTGTTTATTTTATTTATTTTATAGCGTCCCATTTTAATATTCAATGTTTAAACCACAAACGGCTCTAGTTTCGAATTATTGTGTTCATTTTAGTGCGTTTTGTAAACGGATCCGTAAAAGAGTATTTTAGTTTATTTTAAACGCTGACTTGATTTCCCAATCTGCGTACTGGCTGATATCTTATACAGTCTTTTAAGATCGTCAACTTACTTTTTTGATTTTTAACTTAAATAAAAACAAGTGTGCAGTACTGGTGGCTTTTATTCCTCTCGGATCTAAATTCAAGCTTTTGTATTGGGATTACGTTTGATCCACCCCATCTCCACGAGTTAGCCAGTCGTAATTCGCACATTTCAACTTTTGTAACCAGGTAGGTCATAATTTATCAAATTTTCGATTATGAATCGTCCCACATATAATAATAAAATGTTTTAAAAGTGCAAAGAAAATGACCTGCATAACATATTTTTTAAAATTTTCTGATTCAGATTTGTGATCTTTTACGGGGTTATCAGAAATGATTTCAATCCACATGACCAATTTGAATTAGGTTTTCTTTTCTAGAATTGGCAACATTGAGAAAAGTGAAGTCGCTGTTCTGCTGTATTTAACCAAGCACTCCCAGACGCTGATGTAAATTACGATACCTTTATAAATCGCAGGCATTTACATCCTCCAACGATTTAACACAAAGTAGCGCATTGTTACCAACAGAGTATAATGTGTTGCCTATATCGAGGGGTCACGTGGGTTGAAATCATTTCTGTCTTACCGGTATAATAACGCGCGAGCAAATATTCCGTTTACCGCGCCTGAATGCGGTCTTGCATAATTGGAAAAAGCTACATATTTTACATAAATTAATTCAACGCTCAAAGTCTGAAAAATGAAAATAAATCGTGCGTTTTCGAGAAGTACGAATTCTTCCTTTGAAATATTTAATTTTGTTGCACGAAGAGCTCACCTTTAGCCTTTTTTTATTTTGCACAAATAAAATTGAGTAGGATTTTTTTCTGTTGCATTCGCATTCTTTTGTAACTTTGTAGTCTGGTTACCTACTACAACATGTTAACAAAACCGTAATTAATTATTTGTTTAACAATAAAATCAATGAAATATTTACATATTCACCTTGTCGACGACTTTGTACTCCCGCTCAATAACATTTACTCTCACTGTCGACAAGAACTTGACCGTCTAAACCAACTTCCACCTCCACTCAGCACCATCTCATCGACATTATTTAAAAGGCTACTGAAATAGTGATGAGTAGAGTACCTTGTCAGCAGAATTAAAACGATTTGCAAACGCGTTACTACATATTAATTTAACAGATCAAGGGCGATAGTAAATAAACGACGTTTCTTCACCCTGTATGGTTAATTTGATTTTTTTTTTTGTGTTATACGTACCTGTGTTGGCCGATATCTCCTTCGTCGGTTTCATCCTCCCTCAAATCCCGTTTGATGACGACGACTGGCGGTGGTTTGTGCTCCGATCGTGGTTGAACACTAGGTGAACCCTGTCCTCCTTTGCTACCCTTGCGTTGTCTCGTTGCCAGTACCAGTCTTCGCGGTATCGACATGATAATGACGACGTCGTCCAAGCTCATTCGCGTCACGTCCACCAAGTTTACGGCGAGGATTTCATCTCCGACCTGAAATCACAGGGCAGCAACGTCGCTTACAGGGGGCACGCTTTTTTACGACCCGCTCGCTCGTTCGTTCCGACGCCGATAAAGTTTCGGCGTTTTGATGATCGACGGCACGCGTCGATATCTCGCAGGGAACGACCGGATCGCAGTGAGTTCCGGAGCCGGTTTTACGGTGCCGCAAATTGGAGACGTCAGATCAGATTTATGAGGGCTTCTTAATTACTGAATTTCACGCCGCGAACGGATTTATGAATATTGGGACGTCTACGTTAAAAATTATTAATTAATTAATTAAGAAGACGACGCGACGGAGATATTTTACGAGACCGAAGAATGTCATCTAGACAATTTATTCTTATAAAGAAATTTTTACTTACGACAATTAGGTACTTGATTTCAGTTTCTTGTTTTTATTATCTTCATACAATATACTTCGGAGTGCCCCAAAGAAACTTTCTTGGACCTTTATTTTATGTACATATTATATACAGATACACATACATTGTGTACTACCAGTTAAAAAGAATATATTTATTTAATCACTTCCAAAACTTTTCAGTTCGACCATGTATGTATGTATATTGCAAGATGACGGTTTTTATTCATTAATTTATAAATACCATAGTTTGACTCTGCATTAAAAATGCAAATAATTCAAAAATAACTCTATTTCTCTTCCCAGCTAAGTACTGTAATCCTTGAGCATTCGCGTGCGTAACGTACAATTACGTGAAAAATTAATGACTTCTTTAATAATCCGCTTCCTAGTGCGTAGCGCAACTTCGTAATTTCCTGACTGCACGTTCCTGTATCGGTTACTGAGCGCTCGGAATAATTAAAGAGCAACCGGCGATAAACAAACCGGACGAGAGCACCGAACGTGAAATGCGATTAAGGGATTTCCCTGCGTGAAACACCCGCCAGGGCGATTAGGTACCTTTAAGCAGCCACTGTTGTAGACCGCCGACTCGAGTGCTATCCTTGATATGAACACCCCGTCGCTCCTGTCGATTCCGTTGCCCTCCCTGATGTAGAGACCCAGAGTCTGGCCGGGTCTCTTCACGATCTCTACGAATTGCACCGTGTGTTTCGCATCCTGCATCGCCGTGAAGCGCTTCGCCGCGTCGCTGGCGGATCGGCCCAGATGACGAGATTCGAGTATCCTTACAATCATTTCACCACGCCTCTCCACATGCTGCAAAATAAATAGTAACATCTTATGGCCGTTTTACATTATGCTAAAATTTGATACAAAGTGAGTGAGAAGTGCCAATTCAAGCAATCAGAATTCACTGTGGTAGCTTATCTCTCTCACTTTGTACCAAAAAATGTTATAATATAAAACAGCCTTTAGACTAGTTTCATAATCAAAACTAAGATCCGAAGTGGAACGTTTCGTCCAAAGACCTAGAGAACTTCTCCAACACTTGAGAGCAAATGAACAGCTCATTTGTTGTAGAGTATTTATTATTGGTCCTTCATGTCCATATACATACTGTAGTGTTGCTTTTCTTGTAGATGTGGTAAGTATTGAACTTGTGTATTTTCTCTTTTATTTTAATCTTTACACCACATCCACTACACAATTACGTAGTCTAGTAGTCTGATATGATTTTTATTTTATAATGTCAAAATGACATTTCAGGGTGGGAACTCTCAATGTCAATTGTAATCCAGTTATTTATTATAATTTTGAAGAAAATTCTTTTGAAGATAAATTGGTGAGTAATTTAATTGTTTAATTTTGTAATGTATGTCTAAAATTCTAAAGAAATACAAGTAATCCCTCGTTTGCCAAGTGTTGCTACCTGTTACGCCCAATCGCGAAACAAACGATATGAATTCTATGATACTTTAGAATTTTATGAAGTTTATATGTAGTGTGATGTTGAATTAGAATTTTTATTTATTATTATAGATAGAGCCTTGTTTGCCAAGTGTTGCTACCTGTTACGCCCAATCGCGAAACAAACAATAACTCTTCTACAATAATAAGAATTCTTTGTAAATGTGTGTTGATAGTTCAAGTGATTGATGAATGACAAGATGTGTTATATGTAGTGTATTTTTTTAAAACCAAAAGAATTTTTAAAATCAAAATAGACTTACTTTAATGTTACGCAGTGAGACATTCCTGGATAAATTTTTGATAATAAGATATTAATGAATGAAATAGATTGAAAATTTTAAAGTTATATTCAATTCAAGATAATTCAATTATAAGAGCAAATTTTGCTCTTGATATTGAAAGGATATGTAAACGTTTTGTGTACATATCCTCTCCATTACACCTCGGTTTGTTTATTCTCTTAGGTGATCAACCCCTCCATTTTATTTATAAATACTTCACTCAATCCGACAGTTTCTGTCACACAAAACGTCAATCTGACAAAAAACTTAAATATTTCAAACTTAAAGTTAAACTAAGTAAGTATATTTCATTTTATTAACATTTCAACTATATTTTAACGGTTAACAATAATTATAATAAAATTCTAAATATTAATCTAACTAATCTAATTTTTTAAATGTTTGCTACATAAATTTTGATAATTAATTATTCTGTCTGGAATTTTATGACTTTTTATCCTAAACTTCCTACCATCTTTCATATAAACTAATCTTTTATTCCTTTTAGATGTTCTTTTTTCTTTTTGGATCGGCCAATGCCTCGCCGTGAGAGGATGTTGCAGACTCAGGCGGTTCCCGTGCATACGCTCCATCCAAGTGGAAAAATCCATCCAATCCACAAGACTCAGAAATGGTAAATTACTTTCCAGGATGCTAACTTGGAACTTTTCGCTGTACAATGCAGAGACTCATTTGATTTGATGTTAGAAGACATATTTTGATGAAGATCGTTGTAATTTGTAGGAAGTTATATGAAGAATTTGTGGTATTTTGTATACTTAAGGAATATTATGTGAAGAATGTTTTATTTTGGAAATTTTTATAAGATGTGAAGTTTGTTGGAAACAGCATACGATGAATAAACTTCTGGACATAGGTAAATATCACTGCAATACGTATATTTCCAATTTTCTTTCCCCCAAAAATCTTCCTGTGTATTTTAATTTCCCATACTTCCTATCTTGCTTGTTTTATTTTGCAAAATATGATCCCATACAAAACATGGCCACCAATGGCCATCCACCAATAGTCCATGTTTTGCATGAGTCTATGTCTTGCGAAATAAAACAAAGAAGATTTTCTTTCCTTAAGTATTTTCCTTTCCCATGCTTCCTATCTTACTTATTTTATTTTGCACAACAAAGATCGACGCAAAACAGGGACACTTCTCCGTCACTGTCCAGCCACCAAATGTCCATGCTTTGCATGGGTTCGTGTTTTGTAAAATAAAATAAGTAACATAGGGAGCATGGGAAAGGAAAATATTTGTGGGAAAGAAAATTGGAAATATATAGACATGAATCAGAAATAATAAGCTGAAGGAACATTATAAAGAAGGAGTCATAAGATGTCTAAGATTGCAATGGTTAGGACACTTAAAGAGGGTGTCTAAAACACACAAGAGTGTCCAAACTACTAATAATATTAATACCACATTTATTTCCTAATGCCAAAAAGCGTGGAGTATGTCAAATAGACAAATAAAACAATAATAACATTAATAATCACACCATTAGACTTTTAGAACTTTTAGAACTTTAAGTTCTTGTGTCCGCGGTATTATGATCATGTTGGAGTTCATAGAGGTGCCTAAAGTCATTAACGAAACACACGCACTCCAAAATGTATAAACAAGGCACGGTAAGTACAGAGTTTCTCTTAAAAATATCTTTACACGACTATCTTCTTTTTAGATTGAAGATGCTTGTTACAGAGCTTGAAGATTCGAATAGATTCAGAAGCGTTGCCCCAAAAGATGATGCCGTAAGTTATTCGCGAATTTACAAACGCGTAGTATACACTTAAAGCTGCTTCCAAACTAACGGACTGAACTAACGCCAAAAGGTCCAGTGGTAAGAGGACCGGCCTTGCAATCGCATGGTCGTCGGTTCGAACCGCACTCGGGATTTTTCTCGGAGGTGGTCGGTATCGACTTCAGGCACCCTTCAGTGTTGTAAAATTCGACACTGCTTCCCCTTAAACGGCGAGCAGGTTGGAAGTAACAAAACCACTTTACACAGACTCAAATACACCCCCGCTCCTGAGGTCCTGACAAGTCTTTGACTTAGGACCCCGTTGGGCGACCACCACAGATAAAAAAAAAAACTAGATTCCTTAAGGCATAGGTGAACTTGCTTATTTTTCCAGCAGTTTTCTGAATATGGAAATTGCACTTCAGAGTTTGATCGATTTCAATTCCCTAGACTTGTATGACTTTCCGAGGGAAGTATTTTATTATTATATTTAAGATTGAAGTCATGTTCTTTTTTAAGGGAAAACTGTACCATTTTAGTTTTACCAGCAGTAAGTTTCAAGTTATTTTGATTGAACCATTTTTCCATAATAGTAAGATCTTCCGTAATTTTTTCTGTGAAATAGTAATGTATCATATGCAAACATTACGATCAGATCATTCGCGATATTAGGCAAGTCATTTATGTACATTAGGAACAACGAGGACCCTAAGACTGATCCTTGCGGTATGCCTTAATTTTTCTTTCTAAACTTGGATCTAATTTCGAAGCCATTTGTATCTGTAATTTGTACACACTGTTCTCTATTTGTTAGATAAGATTTAATTATATCGTTTTCCACTTTATCTCATAAACGCGACACTCAATTGTTTTTTCGACTACGTCATTGTAATCAGCTTGAAAAGTACTACTAGTTTGCTAAAACCGAATTTGTAGCTTTTATAATAACAAAGTTAGCAATAGTACCGACTTAAGTTTGAACAGTCTGTATACATAATTGTTTTTTTTTCTTGTTTACAGATGTTTACGTTCAAAGGTTCTGTTTTTTGAAATATGTTTATTTGCTTTCTAAAATTTAGTTTTTTAACTATTTTTTACTTTCATTCATAATACCCTCCGCCGCCCCCCGCCCTGCCAGTCGATTTTGTCTGGTCACCTTACATCAAAAGCTTCAACCTTCAAAAAACGTAAGTGGAGAAAGTTAGCTTAGGTGATTCCAGCACCTACAGAGGATGGGGAAAGAAAGAATAACAAGAAAAATATATTACGCCAGAACATTTAAGAAAAGACAGGAAAGAAGACCAAAAAAAATTGGATGAAAAGGGTAAGGAAAATTATTGAGAAGGGAGGCAGGGGATTGGAAGAAGCCAAGACACAACACAATACAAAAGATATATAAAAAAGAACCCTAAAGGAAGATAATTAAAGAAGGAAAAAGAAACACTCAGCTCTGTACCGAATGATATTTTGGTCAAAATTGGACAAGACCCTCCACCACATTTGCAATATGAAATAAAATTTTAATCTCTAATCTTAAAAGTGTTTTAAGTTAAAAAGTATTTTACTCAAAAAGCAAAAAATACTGTTCAAATTTTAATGCAACTGTCACCCCGTTCATTTGAAAACACAACTATTGGAATCAAACGGTGATTAATTCGATAATAAATATATCACATTAAGCCAGAAGTTAAATTGCATGATCAAATCATTCGCTCACGACTGCAATAACTGTTTAGCATAATTCGTATCGACTTTCGCTTAAAGTAACTACCCCCATTTCGAAGTTAAAACGTTCAGATTACGACATAATATTTCCATTAATAATTCATTGTTTCAATTTACATATAGCAACCCGAAGCCCTGTTAATAACAATAATTGAAATGCCGTTTTGGATTATTTTAGTTTAAGCAACTTTATTAACAGTTCAGTTAATTTTCGATCAGTGCTACTCTGAATAATTTTATTTTCGATCGTGTGGTATAATAACACTGCGTAGATTCTCAGGGAGGGTAGCTAGGGAAAAGACGATGTTATTTCCTTGGCGTTAACCGTTCGAGTGAAAACGGAAACAAGGCCCTAAATAACGGAGATCGATGAACGCATACTATAATTAAACTGAAGCCCTGTACCGATTTCGTGCGACGGACTATATAGATAATTAAAGCCCGTGAATATTGCAACGTCACTCTGCGACGCTATTGCCTAAAATTCAATTTTGTGTCCTAATTACCTAGCAGCCCTCCTCCTTCGATTCGGGAAAACACTTTCACAAAATCAACACACACGTGATATCACTTTGGTGTTTGTCATAGAAACACCAATTTTAAATGTCATTAAATCAGAAACACTTTGTAGATTTTGCATGAATAATTATTGTACTTGAAGAAATGTGGATGATAAACTAAATAAGAAAATTACATAAAAAGTTAACAAAACCACATTTTCATTCACCCCCGCATAATCATTTTCGTAGAAACATATGCTTGTATATGTTCATGTTTAGGGGTCACTTCGTACAAATAGAATATTTAAACGTGCAGGGAGAGGAAACAAAATCATTTCCAATTTCTGCTTTGGTTGCGTAGGCTTTTAATCTCGCCGTTGTACATTTTTTAAATCCCTAATTTAATTTTGACGAAGGCGAACAACGGGGGGGCTCTGCCTACACCGCACCACGCCGCTCTTTGCGAAAAATAATTCTTTGTTTCTGCACTCGTTATTGCGGCGCATTGATTTTCAATTTGTAATAATTACTCGTTCGTGAACGAACAAATTGAAATGAAAGAATTCTTTTCATAAGCGAACGAGCTTTATTATAAAATAATAAAACGCGAATTAAAAATGTATGGTGTAAGAATCGATCTCAAATTTTTGAAGCATTACGACTTAACAATTTATTTATTACAATTATAAATTAATACAATAATACTTTGTTACGTTTTAATGAGGTTGTGCCTTACGCAAACTCCTCAGAAATAAGAAACTGCGTAATTAGTAAGATCTACTATACCACCGCCCAACCTGCGGTGAGCTTTAACAAAGTTTTGTGTTTACTAGACTAGCGAACGACCAAAAAGCGACGTCCTTAAATCCTCGAAAGTTGCCACTGCACTGAGTTCGTGAGATAACACGTATAATTAGTTCACTTGCTCTCATGGACCCAAAATCTCCGTCATATGAGACGTTTGCTTTGCGACTTTCAATGACTCGTATTTGACGTCGTTGTACGCAAATGGTTTTAGATACGGAACATCCTTAATAAAAGTCCTAAGTAACTATATCACAAAAGACAAGCGGGTGTTCCGCCTGAAGCAAAAAGTGTCTGAAAACAGTCAAATTTGTTTACATGGGGTGAACACCTTGTATAAATTATAATTTGCTAGGAATAATCGCACGCATTTTTTAAAATAATGTACTAGTACCACCTGTATAGTATAATTATTTATTACTAAAATATAAAACCTCGTTATACAGGGTGTAATCGAATAAGTTTCGCTTATTAATACTGTAAGTTCTTCATCACATGAAGAATTAATTCTGGTTTTGCTCCAAAATTAACTGACCTACCACAAAAGCGCATCGCCTTTTGTTTGAAAATCTCTGCTCGTTCGTCAGTGCGTTTGCGGTTTTTGTAAACACATCGTAAAACGATAAATTTCGTAAATGTCACGGTCACTGGGTCAATGCCGCCCGCAACACAATTCGATAATGAAATCTTCGTCGATCTGTTTCATTACATAACAATCGATAAATTACATCATGATATTCCATACTTTGTAAACAAATAACACACTACGTGATTTAATTTGTTGATTTCACGTGTTAAAATGATGAATGCATGTTTTAAGTACATTGATTTGAAACAAATTAATGACAGGAGAATTTTGCGGATGCGAACTTTTTTTGGTTCCGACAAATAAATAAATGCATTGACTGCACTTAATAAAAATGTATAGTTCGACGCTTTCCCTAAGATTTGAGAAGAACATTCTTAAATAATTTACTGAAATAAAGTCCTAAGGTGCGATTTTATCGCTCGAATTTAACAGTACAAACGTTTATTGTTTAATTCACGTATAGATCACTGTTTGCTTTCAGAATATTAACTGATAAACTACGTCTAATAATTAAAAAAGCAAATTTCAACTCAACACTTGCAACTATCGTAATCAACTGGTACTGTGAATAAGAATATCTGCGCGATCTTTCGGAATTTTGTTTGTTCAATCTGAACGTAATAAAGAATCATAAATTAAGGGATGACCAGTTCGGCGTGCTTTGTGTTTCGAGAATGTGACCTCAATTGAATTACCTACTTTTCTACTTATTGTTAAGTACGATTCATGATTATTGTTTTATTTCAAATTAAGGAAATAAATTAATATTATTATGTAAGAATTATTTTTTTCATCGACAACAAAACAGAGAAAACCATTACAATGATAGTGAAACGCATATGTAGTAAACGATGGTGAAAGGAAAGATAAAAAGATACATGCTTTAAAAAACTACAGGAAGAAATCGACGAAGCAAATGAGAATATAATTATTATGGGGGATTTAAAACGACGTGTGGGAAACAATAAGAAGAATAGAAAGAATAATGGGGATGGAAGGAGAAGTAATCAAAAATAATAACGGAGACAGAATTATAGAAATAGTAATAGCAAACATAAAGTTCAAGCATAAAGAAATAGATAAAATTACAAGAGAGGACGAGCAGAGGAGAGAAAGAAATCTATGATTGATTATTTTCTAGTACAAAATAAATGCTGGAAATACATAAAAGATGTAAAGGTATCAAGAAAAGCACAAATAGGCAGTGACCAAGTTTTAGTATTAATGAAAATGGAGATAAAGATAAAAGAAACGGAAATCGTAAAAAGAACGCAAATAAAAAGAAGTTACAAGCTGAAGTAACGAAACTAAGTACCAAGAAAATCTAAGAAAAATATTGGAACACGAAGATAACAAAAAAGAAAGCAACATAGAAGACATGTGGAGAATATGGAAAGAAGCAACATTAAAAGCGGCGGAAGAAAGCTGTGGCTCATCAAAAGTCACGAACAAAAATATAAAAAGGACAGAATGGTATTCAAAGGACATACAAAAAATCGTAAAAGAAAAGAAAGAACTGTGGAAAAACGACAGAAAACCATGAAAAATACAAAGTGAAAAGGAAAGAGGTGAAAGATAAAGTGAAAGAAGCAAAACAGGAATCTTGGAGGAAATTTGGACAAAACTTAAATGAAAATTTCAGAGAAAATCAAAAGCTTTTCTATGGTACTTGTTCAGATTCACGAACAGTGAAATAGATCGCATTGCAAAAAAAAAACAATGTTTGTTGTTGTCAAAACATAAGAGCATATTTTGTATTTCGAATCGATAATAAAAAGCTTTACTTAAGCTTAGTTGTGTTTTATACAAAAACACTGGTCCTTCAAAAACCCCAACATATTGGTCCAATCGAGCCGGATATAAACAAGAAAAAATCGTCATAGAATTTTCGCAAAAATCTTAGCATCTTCAAGCATTGACGTTCGCAGTAAGCATAATACTGCAAATACAAGTTCGACGCTGAAGTCTTCGCAAAAATCGTTCTACTTCAAGCACAAGTTCGTCGTTGAAGTCGTTGTCCCTTTCTTCAAATCATAAAGCCAGATCAGATTGCTGGAAGATATTGAAGTCAAGGTAATAGCCAATCAAAATATTAAATGGCACTTCATACCACCCAACTCCCCACATTTCGGAGGGCTTTGGGAGGCAGGAATAAAAGCGGTAAAGTTTCATTTGAAGCGAGTAGTTAAAAATGCCTCTTTGACATATGAGGAACTTTACACGTTGTTGGTGCAAATCGAAGCAATCCTAAATTCCCGTCCTCTCACACCTATATCTGAGGATCCCTCAGATTTCTCAGCATTAACACCTGCCCACCTTTTGATTGGTGATACATTGATGTCAAACGCAGAACCAAATATTTGTGACCTGCAGCAATCAAGATTATCGCGTTGGCAATATTTGGAACAAATACGTCAACACTTCTGGCAGAGGTGGTCCAAAGAGTACGTGGCCAATTTGCAAGAAAGAACTAAATGGCAAAGAAACATTGGCAAAGGTGTTGCACTAGGACAGTTGGTCATCCTGCGAGAAGATAATCTGCCTCCGCTTCAGTGGGCTGTAGGACGAATCGTCAAACTGCATCCAGGGGAAGACAAAGTAGTGCGGGTAGTGACAGTTAGAACGTCGAGAGGCGACTACAAACGCGCTACCAAGAGAATATGTGTTTTACCGATAGATGAGCAAGATTAGTTATAAGTGGTTGAAAGGTATACTTTCAACGGCGGTATGTTCAGATTCACGAACAGTATTTGTATAAAAAAAATAGATTGCATTGCAAAAAAAAAAAAACAATGTTTGTTGTTGTCAAAACATAAGAGCATATTTTGTATTTCGAATCGATAATAAAAAGCTTTACTTAAGCTTAGTTGTGTTTTATACAAAAACACTGGTCCTTCAAAAACCCCAACAGTACTCTTAAACAGTTAAGGCGGAAAAAAGAATTCATTATCAAAAACATAAAGGATAAAAATGGGAAAGTTATAACAGAAACAGAATAAATAATGGATAGATGGAGGGAACGCTTTAAAGAATTAACAGAAAGAAAGAATCAAAAGAGACAGATAGAAGAAGAAATAATAAATGCAAGACAAGGAAGTGTCACCTATCACAGCTGAAGAGATAAACGAGGCCATAGGAAAATTAAAGACCGGAAGAGCCGCTGGGATCGACGAGATAACACCGGAAAGGCTTAGATGTTACTGGAAAACAAATCTTTAGAAAGTTACTACATAAGATCATTACAAAAAAGAAAGTACCCAAAGAGTGGAATACAGGAGTTATCCTGCCGATATATAAAAAAGGAGAAACAAAAGATTGCGCTAACTATCGAGGAATAACGTTAATGAGTGTACCAGCTAAAGTATTGGCAAGAGTAAAAGAAGCGAGGATAAAAAAGAAGCTAGAACAACAATTAGAAGAAACGCAATATACGTTTAGGAAAGGCCGAAGCACACAAGACCCCATATTCATACTCAAACAATCAATAGAAAAGTATATAGAGAAAAATAAAAATATGCACATATGCTTTGTAGACCTGGAAAAGGCATTCGATAAAATTAGAAGAGAAGATGTAAGGATAAGCTTAGAAAGGAAAGAAATAAATAGAGAGACAATCGCAGTAATAAGAGGAATGTACGATAAGGCAGCCAAGTCGAACGAACATATACATAATGAAGAGTCCAAAGAGTTGGAAACTGAAGAGGGCCTAAAAAAGGGCTGCGGACTCAACCGGCTACTTTTTGCAACAGTAATGGATGAGGCCATAAAAAGGGCAAAGAAGAAAATAAAACCGATGACAATGGAATATTGGAAGATGAACAGATTGGAAATATCGGAGTTGTTATTCGCAGATGATGTGGCGATGATTGCAGGCTCAGAAAAACAATTACAACTTAACATGAATGTACTAAACGTAGAATTGAAAAAAATAAACATGAATATAAATATAGATAAGACAAAGACAATGATAATATCACAAAACAGCAGAATCCATAATATCACAATAGAAGGAAGAAAAATCGAACAGGTGAAAGAATGTAAGTACTTAGGAACAATAATAGAAGGGAATGAAAGACAAGAAAAAGAAATAACGGACAAAATAGGAAAAGTAGGTAGAATAAGATCAACCGTCTTCAATAAAAGAGAAATAACAAGGGAAGTTAAAACAGAGGTTGTTAAAAAAATTGTCCCTACACTACTATACGGAAGTGCATCTTGGACCCTCTCAAATAAAGACAAAAGTAGAATAAACGCCACAGAAATGAAGTTTTTGAGAAAAATAGAAGGGAAGACTAGAAGAAACAGAATAAGTAATGAAGTATATAGAGAAAAACTAAAAATAAGACCAATAATGCAGAAGATACAGGAAAGTCAACTAGGGTGGTTGGGATACATCCACAGAATGCCAGAAAACAGATTAACTAAAAGAGTCTATGAGGTACAAGTACAAGGAATAAACAAGAGAAGAACGCCAAGAAGTATATGGACGGACGAAGTCAGACAGGTGGCACAGGAAAAGGATATCAAGAAAAAGAAAATAAACTCAACTCCAAAGTCTTACACTTAATGGTAAAGAGACTCATGATTAAGTAAGTAAGAATTATTTTATGAAAAATCTGCATTTCTAATATTTAAATATTAAGTTTATTGTATCACATCTGCGGGCTTATTGCCCTATCATTTATTGCGTATAATAATAAATTTCGCTCAGCCGGGGCTTCAAAACTAAGCCAGCGCTTCTCAAACGTTTTATTTAAAAACTAAAGGTATATTTTTCCAGAGTTACTCTTGACATCTTGACATCTTCCTCAAACGTATGTCATAATTTCGCGTCTTTTCTTATGTATTAATAATGGGTACAGTATGTGAAACTTAATTGATTACACCCTGTATTCTTTTTTAACAATCAGTATACAAGCAGTAATAGCAAAATAAAATTCCCCGTCGCAGAATTTATCTTAACACTATGTGCATTGAGTAAGACGACTTGGAAATTGAAATTCTGCAGTTTGTATAAAATCCGAACGTTATAAATTTTAAACTAATTTAAATAAGTTTTCGATTTAAATGGAAGTAGGTATACGAGGTCACTTATCTCGAAAGAGAAGTGTAACGGCCAACAAGTAAAACAAAGACTAACGAGTGCACAGTTTAAAAATATTATTTTGAATGTTGGATTTTAAATGAACGTGCTTTGAAGAATTGTTTACTAACTTTTAAAGTTTAAATCGCTGCTGAATACACGGTGACCATTTTGAAACATAACGCCTTAAAATTAATAAGTAGGCAACCCATTCTGCACCTGTGCATTCATTACATCAACGAGCATAAAGCTTATCATCAGCATCAACATTTCTTTCTCCTAATTAATTAGAAAACAATTTCTTTCAATAAATATTAAAAAAATAAAAAGACGAAGTTTTTTGTTGCTAATTTGAATAAACCGATTCAAGCCGCAAAATGAGGTGAAATATAAGCGACTCCTTCAATGATATTTGGTTCATCTTTCTTGTCGTTATAATAATCTCAAGGTAGTTCTAAACAGTGTTGCCAACTGAAGCGATATATCCCTTTTTAAGGTTTTTTTTTTTTTTTCAAATCATTGGCGATCTTTTTCCGAAAAAGGGATTTTCAAGTTTTACTTCTCAAAAAGAAACTAAAAGTCGAAAGTCCTTAGAAATGCAAAGTTGCTCATCTAGGTATTAGGAACGGACTTATGTAACAATTCGTTTATGTTGAATGTTGT
Organism: Dorcus parallelipipedus; assembly: GCA_958336345.1. Taxonomy (NCBI): domain Eukaryota; kingdom Metazoa; phylum Arthropoda; class Insecta; order Coleoptera; family Lucanidae; genus Dorcus; species Dorcus parallelipipedus. Next base: position 41,463,818 of record OY284476.1, read on the forward strand.
ATAGAATAAAAATGAGGTTATGTACGAATTTTAAAACACAAAGCTCCGAAACGCTATTTTCAAAATAATTATACATACATTGATCGTTCCATTTAGTTACAAATTTGCCACTGTATTCCACATTTCAGTCTTTTTTTTGCTATTATTGCTTTATTTTTTATTATTTTTATCTGTCTCCATATTGTACTAATTTTGTTAATTTACTGTTTCACTTTGTTATTGTTTTTATTAATATCCTGTAATTATTATTATTATTTACTTGGGTACTTACCTCGAGAATTCTCATGTACATTTTGATCATTGTATCTCTTGTTATACTGAGAACAAATTTGAATTTGAAATTTGAACTCTAAGGTCCTGTATTGACTTCAATGGTCGCTCTAGTTGTTTACAAACTCTAAGGTCCTGGTTTTTTTTTCCTTTCTTCTTGTGTGTAGATTGCCTATTTTTGAATTTGGAGCGAAAAGGGGCGTGTCGGCGTTTCCCGGTTTGCAAAAAAAAAGCGTTTTTCCAGGTCTCCATATTATTGAATTCACGGCACTTATAGGCGTTGGCCGTTGTTGATCGTCGTCACAGAAGATAATTTTGGAACTTAAGTTTGAGTCTGGCCACCTAGTAAATCTTGGGAACTTTTCTTCGCTCGTGAACGTATGTTGGAGGCATAATGCAGTGATGTAATACCAGTTAAAACCTGTGCCACGAATTTGAAGTTGACCACGTGTTCGAACAAACGCGTCGCAGTTATTTATCGCTTCAGGCCCTTGTCTTAAAAAAAAGGGTAAGTCTTTTGGTTCGGCTTTAAGTTCGTCAAACTCTCTTTTACTTACTTTCGTGTTTCTTCCATTAGCAAGAATCACGGAGGATCGAACTCATGAAAAATCCGTGTCACTTTTCGTGACTTTGACGTAATCATTTGGCTTCATCATACGAGTTTCGAGACAAATATCACCAGTCCGAGAGCCTGCTTTACTTTCGCCATCATAGTTCGTCGTTGGAGCTCTTGAAGGAGCTGTCGATCGGGATCGAGCCAGCGTCATAAGCTTAACTTAACGTAGAATTGGTGGGACACGAGTGTGATATTGTAGAAACCCTCTGTCTTTTAATTACGTGCGCCTCTGAATTGATTACTTGGTACCTTCGGTGCCTTGTGATACCGTTCTTGCCTGCTTAAGGCCGAGGTTTCTTAAGAACCGCGTTTCTTTGCATGCGAACTTAAACTTTCGATCTTGTAATTACATCTACTGTCCTTCTGACAGAATTTATTGTACGTTATTTTATGACCCGTACAGGATATCCGGTGATTACGCGTTTATTGACGCCTTGTAAATTTCAATTTAATTAAATTTAACGAGACTTTTTTGGGGCATTTTAACGTAACCTCTTATTTTCGTTTGCTGAGCGTTCTGCTCCTTCAAGCTCCTCCGTCACGATTTATAATAAACTCCTCATCACCGTTTGACGCATTTTTTATAAATATACAGGGTGACCGATAGTTACGTTATATACAGGGTGTCTGACAAACATTTTTATATATTGCGGAAATCAAACCTGAGGGAACGCTTTTAACCAAGTGTGCAATCCTAGCGGTGCCTCGTATCTCACCATATTACTTGGAATTTACATAACGCTATGTGGCGCCCTTTTACTTAACCGACGATCCTATTGTAGCCCACCCCGTCTCCACTGAGCTGGGCATAATTTCAGGTAGGTTTTCGCCAACATCGACGAGTTTTCCCCAGCGTTCACAATTCACGCAGGGTCAGCTAGGTAGATATTGTAAGGTAGGTGACACATTATAAATCGAGACGCCTTAAAAGTTGAAAAGAGGCAACCCATTCCACTTCCGTGATTTTAATACATTATGAAAACACGAAGTTTTGATTTGATTGATGGGTTGCCTTTTCTAATTCCTTCACAGGGCACGATGTAGGCACCCTGTATAATATGCATATGCTCCGCAAAATTTCTCAAAGCATCTATTAAAATGAACCTTGTGTACGTTTCTAAAAGTTTTTATCGCATCATTGTTAAGATTGCGCTTTTAGCACCCGCTTTTTCGCAATTGTTTTCCGCGCCCCGCGGAGTTTTAAAAAGGTTCCGCTTTTTGGAAACATACTTTTTTTGCCAGTTTACAGCAGAAGATTAACACATTTTAAATACAATCCGAAAATATAATATTGTTCATTAAATTTCTAAAGTTCATGTATGTAATTGTATTTTTTTCTTATATTTACATATGTATATCTGTTTTTGAAATTTCTTTTTGCTTTTTTTCATAATAAAAATTTGTTTTTTGAACAAATTTTTTAACTTTCGTTAATCGTTCATCGTAATACCCCCGGTGGATTTTGTCCCGCCTTCCCAAAATTCAAATCTAGTCACCTTAGTCATTGTAAAACATTCAACAACGCCATCTGATGAAACTTACCGATAAGTCTTCTTTTCATTTGTTTCTATGAGGGTGATTCTTTGATTATTGACAGGAAATATTGAAAAACCACCATCTATTGGTGACAGTCATTTCTGGATAATAGCAAAAAAATGACATGCGTTGTCATACGATATTGAACTGCGCCATCTGTTGACGCGTGCCGAAAGTTTCTTTTTGTTCGTGTTAGTTCATGAATCTAATGAATTCTACTTTCGATTTTTTTCGATATTTTGTTATTATATTATATATTATATATATTATTATTACAATGTATTTCATTTTCTTTCCTTTCTCACCGTTCCTTTTATTTAAAAAAATTGTTAATCTATTAAATTGTGCTGTAAAATCAATTGTCTTTTGTTTTCATTATTATTAACAAGCTTCGTCAGAAGTGAAAAATATTTTTCACCTCTGACGAAGCTATCGAACGACGGCGAAACGTTAAGTGTTTTGTGCGCTATTTAGTGTCCGGTTTAAAGATTTTGTGATACAATTTTCATCGAACAAGAATCAACTTTAAATATTATTATTATTATTTAATTCGACTATTTTTGAATTTTTATTACTTTATTCTTTTCAAATTGTTTTGTTTTAAAATTTATTATGAATTTAGAAATTTTCCATAGAAAATTTAAAAAGAAGAAATCCCCCAAAAATTACAAAAAAGTCCCTTTGTTACGTTCAAATCTCGCGCCAAAATATCGTGGCGGTACAACATCATTCAACTGCGTTTTAACACAGTTGGCAACCCTACATCCCTTCTCTTTACTACTCAACGTTTATTCGTGTGACACACCACGTGACTGGTTTTCGGTTTGGTATCCTAGCAACTTTCGCCTGCCTCAAATTCGCCTTGATGAAGGCCTTTCTTGCTCGAAGTGTGTTACAAGTCGGACGTAATATACGTGTGTTGTGAAATTATCGTAGTTTTCGCTCTCTGTGAGGAATAACTCAATTGCGGCTGTGCCGGAAGATACGTAATACCTTCGAACACATTTGGAGGACTCCAGTTCGAAGCCCGGGAACGAATTAATCCCAGCAATGTAAAAAAGTGCAATGACGGGTGTATCAAAATGGCTGCTAACGAAACCTTTTCCCTTTACATCCAGGCTTTTCTGTTTGGGCGCAGGCTTATGTAATCCCCGCAAGCTTTCACGCGAGGGTTTCCCGTTTGTATTGAGTTTTGGTGCCATGACAAACTCCTGCTGTAGTCTGCCGTTCTGCGAGTAGCGTGGGTCCGCCGTTTTGCTGCCGATCAGTCACCGGCTCGAACAAGACCACTAGATGGCGTGGTGACAACCAACTTCATGGCAAAGACGGTACACTGACAGATATCGGTCACGAGGTAACCATTTAAGTTTATTGCGCATGCATTTTTAAGAGCGAATTAAGGCCGATTTAAATATCAGATCGCTCTATTAGTGAATAAGCAACCTCTTGTAATTGTGTAACGTAGTGTATGTTCGAATTGTTTAATTAAACGCTTATAATTTATGTTGTGTGTTCTTGTTTAAACTTTCACTGGTCCAGTGGCGCACTCACGGGGGGGGGGGGCTAAGGGGGCTAAAGGTTCACCCAGAGGTACTATGTGGTACTAGAATTTAATAAATAATTTCAATTTTGCAAGAAAAAGAGCACGCCGACTTAATTTCGTTTGGTAACGTTAGTTCGGTTCATATTATGTATCTTTATTTTTTAATATATCCTTGTATACTCTTACGTGATTCTTACAATTATTATTGTTTTTAAGCCCCTTCCAAGACGAATTTCTGGGTGCACCACTGATCTGGTCGATTGGAGACGTCGACTGATCGAATTGCGTTTAGCTGAAGAACAATTGTCTTCTGGTGCCCTTAATAAGTTTACCACCTTTTTGATTAACCTGCCCCTTTCTTCACTGTTGCTAGCTGGGGCTCAGCTGATCGTAGCATCCGCAGAAGCTTGTCATCCGAACCGTGGTAAGTAGAGGCAAGTAAATTAAATTTAAAATTTGGTGACAATATTGAAAAGGGACTTTCTGGTAATTCTTGGCGGATTTTTGCTTTTTAAACGTTGGTAGCACTGGTTCGAACATGCAATTTTTGGGATACTAGAGACAGTAGGGAAGGCGGCAAATGTAAGTATCGATTCAGGCGGCAAATTACATAGCGCCGGCCCTGCCTATTCCAAAATTGTCACGATTTAAACTAGGCACCCTGTACCGAATTCGTAAATTGGGAGGAAGATTCGCTTACTCATTGATTACTGGCCAGAAAAGTTTACACTGTGTACCTAATTGACTTTAATTGTTAATCATTTCGATTGTTACATGCACACACTATAACAAATAAAATCTATTTTAAAATTTAACTAAAGCGAAGCTATTTGCCGAACACGTTTTAGGATCCCACTTAACAGATAGAAACTCCAAATGGATTTAATTAATTCAAATTAATTTAATTACTCACTCACATGGAGATTATTAAGATTATGGAGCTGAAGGGAGCGATAAATAAGTTAAGTAACCACTCTGGCTGCTAAAATACGTACATAGGTAAACCTCATTAATATGTAGAGGCTAATTATCGATGTTTATTTATTTAATGTGCCTGAAACTTTAATTCATGATTGATTACATTTTCAGTAATAAACAAACCCGAAACATTTTGTTTGCCCACAATTAATTATTTCCTCATTTTTAATTTTGACGACAGCTACACTTTATGAAAACGATTAATTTTCATCAAAAGTAAACGCGACTGCAAAATTGCTCATGCTGCTGCTATTTTTTATAATAAAAAGTAACGCAGGCAATGTTTTAATTATTTGAACTGCTTATAACTTTTAACTTAAAAAAATGCAATTTTTTAATGCAGACTTAATTGTTTGTTAAAAAAATATTATGGCGATTCCATAGTGTTGTGTTTCTTTTATATTTTCTTAGTTCTTTTCTGCCCCATGTAATTTTGAAAAATACTGTTTTTTATTTTTTTTTTTTCCTTATTTTCGATGTCCAAATGAACAGCTAATAAAAATAAATAAATTTTTCACAGTGATAAAGAATGCGATTTTATAAATGTAAACAAAACATAAATTATTATTTAAACATCGTTCTTAACAATGGAGAAGTTTGTTTGTTTTCTTTCTTAAAAAAAAAGTAAACTGCTCAATTGGACCAAGAAAATATACCTACTTAAATGACAAAATGCTTAAAACAATGAACTAATAAGAAATATTAAAAGTCACTTCAATTTTGATTAATTTATAATACCTTATTTACTTATACTATTCATTGCTGACATGTATTTCTGGTTGCATACGCCTTAGGCGCAGTTTCAAGAATGCTATGAGAGGGTTCGACCAGCCTTAATATAAATACAGTCATTCGTCATTCAGCGTCGATTCTTATGCAATAAAGTTTCAGAATAACATCCCAAAATTGATGATCATATCCAAATTACTTGCATCTCAGCACAACACTACAACTGAAAATCCTGAACCGTTGCCAAATGTGTTTGGCTCTCGTACGCGACTTCCTGACTTCAAACAAGCATAAATATTCGGAAAGTACTCGTCTTCCACTTTCGTATTATTGCAGGGCGCCCGCCGAAGCGTCGTCGATGTTAAAAATATAAATGAATATTTATTGCAACCTACGGTTCGCCCCAATTCCCTGTAACGTGAAGCAACTCATTCATGCGACCACGAAATAAAAATATTCCTTTAAGGACGTTAAGCACGGAAAACAATGACACACTTCCCCTCACGCGAGCGATAACTCAACTTAATGTCGGAATGTGTTCAGATAGATGTCGAGTTAAAAGCGCGAAGGAAATGAGAGACCATCAAGCTCATGATTTTCCACCTCAAAGGTCTTGTGTTATACAAATTCTAGTTCTTGTTCCTACTTCCTCTTTTTTTTGTAAATAATTTTATTAATTATTAACAAACTTCCTTTTTAAGTTATTTGTAAATTTATCTGTCTTTTAAAAAAAATACTAGGAATTCTTAACACGGAGATTTGAATTGTTTTCGTGTTATAGTGATTTATTTGTTTACCTGACAAAGTATGCGTTCATTAGTGTGAAACCAAGTGCGCGTAAACAAAGCCAAGCGAGTGGGCTCTATGTACGAGCCAGGGCTGCCAGGCCCTTCCTCCCTAAGTTAAAATAATGTAAAGTTTAAAAGAAGTCTAGATTAAATAAGTTCGTTAAGTGATTAAAGTTAAGAATAGATTAAATATACAGTAGACCTCGGTTTTAACGGCCTCGGTTATAGCGATCCACCGCTTATAACGAACTACATTTTAAGTCCCGTCATTTTTCTCTATATTTGTGGCATTATCGCTTATTACGAACTTCGGATATAACGAACCGATTTTGATGGTCCCAAGCGAGTGGGCTCTATGTACGAACCAGGGCTGGCCGCCGGGCCAGGCCCTTCCCCCCTAAGTTGAAGTAATGTAAAGTTTAAATTAAAATAATTTAATAAGGTCTTAGAAGAATTATGTTAAAACTAATTAAGATTAAAATAAAATTAAATTGAAAGACATTCACGTAATTCTTAATCAATAAATATAAATTTTATTTTCTTTTTTTAACGCGACAATACACATACATTATTTTTGTGCAATAACTAGATTTTTCTCTAATTCTTATTTTCACTTTTGTTCTGTTTGTAGATTCTCCTCTAGCAAACCCAGATAATCCACTTGGACTCCTTCTGTTCTGGTAGCATTGAGCCGTACCCTGCGTCCATCTTCCTGATAGATGAGTCTCCTCCTTCGTCTCTGCTTCGGTTGGGATTTAATAGGCCAATATCTTGCAGTCAGCAGTGGTTCAAGTTTTTTATGGAACTTCTGCATGATCGTGTCACGCAGCCTCTTGCAAAACTGTCTCTGCCCAGTTCTTTTCTTCCTCCGTAACGGTAATTACTATAGTTTCGATACAGCACATGTTTTTTTTTTGTTTGTTTCACTTCACTACTGCACTGTCCTTTTACTAATTGTAAAATTTGAACTTTATTATTAAAGACAATAAAATTTTATTAATTTTGTTTTCTCAAATCTTTTCTTGTTCTTTATGATTTATTTATTCATGATTTAAATATCACAGCAATATGTCACGTTCATTTTGCAATGAAGCCCTTTTTACTTGACTCGGATTAAAATATGAAATATTGGGGCGGTAAGTTCTCTTTTTAATAAAGTAATTCAAATTGATTTTGTCCAAGGCGTGGCTGGAATGAATTGAAATAGAAGATGGCATTTGTATTATATTATGAGATAAATAGAACGAGGAGATCCAAAAGCGTCTATAAAGGAAATTTTTAGATTGAAACCAATAGATGACATACCAAGAAGAAGGCCCAAGGAAGTATTTGAACCGAAAGTAAAACGGAATCGAAAGAAGAAACGAGATGAAGAAAACTAATGAAGAACGAAATAAGGACAATCATAAGTGGACATTGTTAAAGTTATCAAAGCAGAAGTAGCAAGTGGAAGGGATAAATAGAACGAGGAGTTCCAAAGGAGTTTACAAATGAATTTTTCAGATTGAAACCGATAGATCATATACCAATCCTGATGATAGGAGAATAAGGGTATTTAGAAGGGGAATTTGGAGAGGGTTAAAGGGGATCCAAGGAATGAACATGCCAAGTAAATCTAACGATCACGTTCAAAAATATTATTCACGGCCTAAAGATGAAGATGAACTGTTAGTAAAACGTTGAATTACGAGCCTTAAAGGATAAAAGACGGGACATGAAGAAATCTAATGAACAGTGAAATAAAGGCAATCATATACAGAGAGTACATCGAAGCACAAACTGTGAGGTGGGAGGTAAATAAAGGACGAGGAGATCGTAAAATTTTTAGATTGAAGCCCACGGATGGTAGATCAAGAAGAAGACCCAAAGAAAAATGGACCATCAAGCAAGAATAGATCAAGAATTAGAGGAAGATATGCTAGAAGTTAGGCAAAGTTACATAAAAGAACGTATAGGAGAGGAAAGTAAGGTCAAAAGTAAATGGATGAAACAGAAGAGCTTTGATTAGGTGCGACTCTCGACGTGAAAATAATAGTAGCCTAGTTCTTATGTTATTCAGCTAATTTAGGTTTCCCTAGCCAATGTCAATTGGTATTTGTTGGCGTTCGAGTTGGAATCTTCTAAACCAGAACAAATTACTTCTTTACATAGAACTTCGAATTTATTTATTGTGAAACTCAAGCTTAGACCCATTTCTTTTCCTTTTCATTAGGTCTTCTTTTTGTGAACCCCTTTCTTTTCTGGATCTTCCTTCGGTGGTCTTTTTTATAAACCTTGATTGCCATGTTGCAGGCGCAACACTTGCCCTGGGTTCTTTTTTGTATATACTTACGTAATTTGGAAATACTGGTTTTATAATTTTTCAGTTCTCTGTTTCGACGTATGATAAGAATAATTTTGTATGATGATATCAGTAATATAAAAGTACATATTTCGAAAAATAGATTGTCAATTTCTTTTCGTCAGCTCCAATATTATTTCCAATAGTATTCGGGGGTACTTGTCGATTAAAAGCAGAATACCTATATTTGGAGTGGAGCCGTTGGAGCTACTTAATTACCTATTGTTTTACTTATTGTCAGCTAGGATTCATGATTATTGTTTTATTTTAAATTAAGGAAATAAATTAATATTATTTAATTTAAAACATAGCTGGAAATCGCCGTATTCTCTCGTACGAAAGTAATAAAGGACCTGCCTCAACGTTTATTGTATTGCATCTGCGGGTTTACTGCTCTATCATTTATTGTGCATAATAGTAAAACTCCGCTTACCCGGGGTTTTAAATCTAAGCCAGAGCTTCTCAAACGTTTTATGAAAAAACTAACTGTATATTTTTCCGGAATAACATACATACGTCATAACTTCACTTTTTCCTTGTGTATTAATAGTGATGACAGTATGTGAAACTTAATTGATCACACCCTGTATATTCTTTCACTATTTCTTCTTTCGGTCTATTCAAGAATCACCCTGTATGTAGTGAAGATTAAATAGAAATGTTTTTGATGAACTAACTACAAAATATTTTTCAAAATCTCATTAGTGGAAAATTTAATATTCTTGCCAGATATGATCCGTCTTGATTCTAGTTTTGCCGCTGAAACCGGATGATTATCGAGCGGATATTCGTTGTTATTGTACGATTTTAATCAAATCTGCCGCGATAGAGCCATCTCGATTCAACGAAACATCCAATTTGCCGTCTGATTAATTAAATTTCAACTGCCAGAACAAATACAAAGGCTGAGTGCAATTCCAGTTTACAAGCTGCAGAATTACCACAATTAAATTGTGTGTTGTGGATAAGGGAAAACGGATAGATGTTTACCTTTTGCCAAGAATGATCGCACATGCGATGACATGATATTTTGTGTACACAGGGTATTTAATATCGTTTACAATGTAAAAGGTTCCATAATGGCAATATTCATAATTTACAATCCTTTATGCGTGAAATTTGAAAATAATTTATGAAAAGATTAATTGAAGATAAAATGACAATGAAAATTAATTACGTAAATAAATCGATTTTTTCTTTTTTTTTTCATAAAAATGAGTAGGTACAAAATGCTCATAACAAAATGATATTTATTATTATTAGGCCCGATCTTTCCATCTCCTGATAAATTTATTCGACAAATAACTTTACGAATCACCATGGAAACCATTCATAAAAATCAAGTTATTTGCCAACTCTATTAGGAGATGGAAAGATCGGGCCTTAGTTGAGTATGTAAAATATTTAAAGATAATTGGAATCATATAAATATCAAATGATTTTCGGCTTACAAAAAAATATACGAGGGGCGTATAGATTTGACCTGGACTTTTCTAGTGATAACAATGAACAACATCCAAGTTTACGTCATAATAATCAAGACACATATATTTGATAAATACCGAAGACTTTGTTTTGTTTCCATAAATATTGACAATTTTATCAGACATGTTTTTCAGTTGATGCACCTAGTTCTGTTGCACCGCAAATTATCATTAAATTTTTATGTGCTGAGGTTGACAAACCTGGAACGAATTATTACCGTTGATAAATCTTGGGTGCACAATTAAATGCCAGAAAGCAAACAGGGTGGTATGAAATGGCGCCACTCAAATTCATCGTCGCCAAAGAAATACCGTCAGCAAGCAACGTTATGGTATTTTGGGATATGCACGGTCCAATTTTGACAGATTTGTTAATTGACCGAAAGACTATAAATTCAGAGTTTAGGCCTCTCAGTAGGTACTTGGAACGCAAGAAATTTATGTCGAGTGAGTAGGTGCAAAATTGGCTTTGCTGACAAAAGAATTTTTCTCTGTCGGTATTTTCAAGTTACCTAATCGTTAGGATAAGCTTATATTAAAGAGGGGACCTTATTTTAAAAAATAAAATTAGTTTCATTAAACATGAAGAAAGTCGTAAGCCCAAAACCCCCTTTTTCGGTATCTCCTCCGAGGTTCACGACTTTCTCGAAAAACGACCGAGGCCGAAGTCTCGCGTTTCTTTTGCTGTATAAGAAAATCCAGGTCAAATCTATACTTCCCTCGTATTTAGAAAATTGTTTTTTTTTGTAATGTTTCCTCGCCTGTGAACTTTTAAGTTTTCGGCCCCATCAAAACATAAATCGACTCGCGAATTTTTATAGCAAAAACTGTTAAAAGCTCCCTTTCAAACTTTATGCATGTATTACAACGGCTAGTAAGTGCAGTTCGGTGGCAATAAATATTTAAGAGGGTGAGTCGCGAAACGGCCGTAAAACTGCTTCGCAGGTTGCCAGATTTCGCGCGCATGAAATCGGCTCATTTGCATTCCCTACAACAAACGGCCGCGCATAAAACCGGCAGATTTCGCAATTTGAATTATCGGGGACTTTACGACGACGACGACGACGTCAGCGCGCTTTAGTAAAGTTTTCAAGTGATGAACCACCTTAGTTAGAACAGGGGATGTACGTGCCACCCTTAAAACAGAGAATATCACACTCGGCCTAAGTCCTTCCTTAGTTATCCTTGCAAGACAAGCTTAAGAAAGTACACTTGTCCTTTAATAATAAACACCTAAAGTGAATCAAAACCCCCTTTTCCACAATATGAGAACCTCATTGAAAAAAAAATCTTGAAGAGACTAAAGGGACACGTCGATTTTTCAAGCGTTATAAAAATTACTCTAGCAAATAATAATCACATTATCATTTCGAAACATTTTCTCACTGCAGTGTTTTATAAGCATGATTGTTATTTGCCTTTCAATTATTTGTTTGCATGGGATGTCGCTAAAGCAAGTATAAATTCCCCTCTATCAAATTGAGCATCACTGTTGTTGTTATAATCGATCAGGTATCAATGATTAATCGGAAAATGAGACTCCTACCAAATGAAGTTTACTTAACATAGTTAGTTATACTTGGCTTATTTACTTGATATTGAATGAAATTGAAGCACGTGAGAAAGTTTTCTGTATGTCATCTGAAACTCGTCAAATACTGGTTGAGGGGGGTCCACATCAAATTAAAGAATTCGAGTTTCCTATTAATAAAGGAAGGCGTAGATTTTCGCCCTCGCATTATTTGAAAGTGTTGAGCAATGGTGGAGTCGTTGAGAGAAGTTGTTTGGTTTACTCTTGTTACAAATGATGCCGTTTTCTGCTTTTGTTGTATGTTATTTGATAATTCGTTTGCTATTAGTAACTGGTCCAAAAAAGGCTATTCTGACTGGAGAAATCTTATAAGAGCGCTCACAATGCACGAAAAGTCTGTAAATCACAGAGAAGCTTTTAGAGCATGGAAAGAATTGGACCTTCGATTAAAGCAGAAAAAACTATTGACGCTGAATACCAACCTATTATGGATATGGAAATTCAGCATTGGAGAAGAGTTCTAAAAAGAATTATCTCAATAATTAGACTATTGGCCTCACAATGCTTAGCTTGTCGTGGAACAACTGAACATTTGTTTCATCCTAATAACGGAAACTTCCTAAAATTGGTAGAATTGCTTTCTGAGTTTGATCCAATTATAGAAGAACTTATCAGGAGAGTTCAAAGCGAGTCTAATAAATGATATGTGACTTATTTAAGCAATAATATACAAGATGAATTGATAAATTTGATGGGAAATGTAATTTTAAGCAAAATTGTCGAAATAATAAAAATCACTAAATATTATGCGATGTAATTCTTTGGCATGATATTTTATTTGAAATAAGTTCAGTCTCGGAGCTATACCAATCTGTAGCTATAAATTTGTCAGATTGTGTAAGGATGTTATCAGAAAACATACAAAAAGTGAAAAGTTATAGACATCTGGATGAGACTGCAGAGAATCTTGAATGCAGTACAGAATTTCTTGCCGAAACTGAAGTTAGAGCCAGAAGGAAAAAGCGTTAATTTGACTATGAAGAAGCTGTCGATGACCACAGGAGAAAAAATTTAAAACAAACTTTACATTACCCTTAATTCTCTGAATGAACGATTTACGCTTCTGAAAAGCCACAGCAAAAATTCTCACTTTTCGTATGACATTTTAAAACTCAAGGATGTAGATGACAAAACGTTAGAAAATTATTGTATCAGTCTCCAGCCAATACTTTCAGTGACAGTGATATCTAGGAAGGATGTTACGTTTGAATTTGCCGATGAGAAAACGTGGCAACAAAGCAACGTCTAAACCGCGTCTCGGTACGTTTGGCAACCTTGTACTCCTTCCCTGCTACCACGAAGCTCATTCAATATAGGACACCACGTGACTATATCATGGTTCACCATTGGTTACCGCTCGCGACTTTCGCGCGTTATTCAGCGTCTTAGATTCGCGTTCCCCTTTCATTCAATGTCACACATTCGGCCATCGAAAGGTGCTGTCGTGTATTAGTGTAATCTCTGGGTTCTTGCTCTTTATGTGAGGAGAATTCATCCACGGCGCTGCCGGAATTCCTGACTACACCACCGAACGAGTTTGGGGTATTTTGAGCCCCATACCAAGTCTGGAATACTTCAAAAACCAGGTAAAACCCAGCGTTTTGTCTGAACGCCATGTTGGACGCTAACGAGCCATTTCTCCTTCTATACAGGCTTTTAGTTGTATGCACAGATCTTCTGCTGCGCTTCAGCCTTCTTATATTGTACCGTCGTGAGTTGGGCTCAAACCGAGTCAACTGGTAGTATTTTTCAAGCTTTCCGGTCCTATGAGGAAACCTGACCGGCCATCTTGACCGGCCCTGTGAATCCAGTTTGAACCGGATTGTCGACGCTAAACGCGATCGACAGAGGGCGTCGTAACTACCAGCTGCACTTCGGTTGGCAATTTTGACTTGACGTTACCGACTCTACGCTGTCAATAAGGTTAAGGTATTTCCAATTTAATTTATTTTTTTAACATATTGTGAATCGGTTTGTTTATTTCTCTTGCATAGTGAAAGTGAATTACGGCCCTTGAATTTATGGGTAAATCACATTATTGTAAAGAAGTCAAATTATCGTAATTATCATAGTTAATGGTAGGTATTTAATTAAAGTTTAAGTTAACTTTTGCTATTGCGTTTGTGTTTACTTCTTAACGTACTAGTGAGTTAAATAAGCCTCCATTTACTTTTGATTTTCTGCCGCTTTAGTCGATTCGAAGACATCGCAAGATCGTTTACGTTCGGTTTGTTTATTCAAGTCTGACCTGGCGCCCTTTTGTTATTTTACCACCTTCATTAACTCACCCCCACCTTCAGTGATTGCTAGTCGAGGGGATCAGATGACACGTTAGTCAGCAGAGCTTTGTCATTTGTTAAGGTAGGTACGAGGCAAGTCTTTTTAAATTAAATTTGATGACAATCTCCAAAATCAATAGTAAGCTTTCGTCTGGCGATGATCAAGTTTCTTCGTTTCTTATAAAAGACTGTCGGCATGGACTAATCATCCCCTTAAAAATTATATTCAAAACCAATACATTTTCTAGTGTTTGGAGGATTGCTCGGATTTCTCCTGTCCATAAAAAGATGATCTGTGTGGCTGTTGACTCTTTGACTCAAATGGATGTCATCTATACCGACTTATTCGAAGCGTTCGACAATATTGATCATGGTATCATTTTGACAAAACTAAAACCCTTGGGATTTAATTCTAATCTATTAGAGTTATTATTAAGACTTCATCTTATCTTATCTACAGGGTAAACTATGTACATATCATATAACGGTTTTCGATCTATCGAGTTTATCTCTACATCTGGAATACCTCAAGGTTCCAATTTGGGACCATTACAGTTTATATTGTTTGTGAATGATTTGTTCGATTTATTCACTTGTTCCGTTACCAACGGGTAAATAATGTCCAGGACGCTGTAACCATGCAAAATAATTTAGATTCTCTTAATGATTGCTGCACTCTAAAAAATCTGCAACTAAACGTCGATAAGTGTTTCGTTATGCATTATACCAGGAAGAAAACTCCATTTTACTTTTGATGAACATCTCAGTTTTAATAATTACATCTCTTCTACCTGTCTTGCTGCTTCCAGAACACTAGGATTTATTATGCGTAACACTATATGCTTCATTCATCTCCGATTTTTATATTTATATTTATAATTTTGTGACACTGGGTATACAGACAATGTAATAAAGATAAAAGACACATAATTGAAAGATACAAAAATGGAATTATAGTAATAAAAGTAATAGGAATAAATCAATATAAAAACTGATATGAAAAATTTAGTACAAAAGTGAAGAACCCAGCTATTACGAAGTATATGAAAATATTCTCTGAGAAAACAAAGTTGAAAAGAAAATCCTCGTAGTTTGATTGTGACAAAGCTCAGCATTACTTATTTATACAATTGTACACAAAGTAAATTGCATGTGGATTACGATCGGGTTCCTTTAGTCTTCATGCTGATGTTATCCGGTAAATTATTTTCCCAATAATTGAGCGAGTGCATCTGATTGTTGTAAAACAAACAGTTTGAATTACTGAC
Source organism: Dorcus parallelipipedus (assembly GCA_958336345.1). NCBI lineage: Eukaryota > Metazoa > Arthropoda > Insecta > Coleoptera > Lucanidae > Dorcus > Dorcus parallelipipedus. The sequence continues at coordinate 41,479,241 of OY284476.1, forward strand.
GAATTTAAATGACAACTACTTCTAATTGAACCATAACATTACGTGTAAACAGAAAACTCAATTAACATGAACAAGACTAATCTAATTATTACGAGAACGAAACGCGTCAACGCTGAAGGGGGTTGTTTGGTTGGTGGTCGTTACTTCATGCGAACTCGAGCCGTGAGCAATTGTGCGAACAATTTTCCGAGAGGAAAAAACCTCTCGTCGACCAGCCGTGAAGTGCTCGCTTTTGCATCGCGCCGCATTAATTAGAAACGTGTCGTGCAGAGCGAAAACTAAATCCCTGCAAACTTTCCCCTGATAATTCTTTTTGTCGTACTCACCTCCAGCGCTGCGGCGGTGGACGCGTCGTGGTCATTTTCTACTGTTTCTATCTGCTTGAAAATTTCCGTACTAATGCCCGAAACCTGAAACACACACAACTTCAGCACCCACATTTATTTAAGAGCATTATGCAAAAAAATCCCTAAAGTTTTCACGTTTACGTCGTCCCCACACAAAAAGTTCTTTTACGTAGCAAGCAGCATTAAACTGGTACTTATTTATTTCGTTAAGTGAACTCGAATATTAGGCCTTAAGTGGGCCGCTAATAATTAATGCTGCATGTAAATTCTCTGTTATAAAGAAAAAATGCGTGTGTGTCGTGTTACTTTAATCAATTTCGTTCAAAGGGAAAAAAATGCTTTGCCGGAGGCGATGTTTATTAATTGACCTAAATACATAGTCCGGAAATTTTAGAAACACAAAAACGCACGTGTTATGTTAATCTAACTGCAAATTTTTGGAGATAACCGTTTCCCTCCTCATCATAATATTTATTCATTAAATTTAAATGAATTCGAATGCGTGATTCGAAGAAATAATCCTTAGTTAATTAAAAAAAATACTTTAATTTTCTACAGTCGTTTAACACATTAAAAATATTAAATGACGAGCTGCAGAAATAACACTACGAATCGTTATTAATCACACACTTAAATAAAAACTGATATACATAAATCGCGCGCCCAGTTCGATTTTTATACAGGTTACGAAACTAGTAAAGCCCATTCCGGTACAAAAATGAGACATTTTCATCATGAACATTTCAATTCAAATAAATTTAAGTAATGAATTAAAAGTAATATAAGTATTGTGGCCTAATTACTTCTGAGGACTATAACGAGTAGGCGGGCACGCATAGAATTCTTGTCGATGTTTGGTCAGCCTCCTGCTTGTTATGGTGATCACGATCACAATGAATCAGGCCATGCAATTACATTATATTGGGTGACTTTACTTTCAATTGTGACTGTACTGTACATACCTATTATATTTTAAATAAAACCCTATCTAGCAAAAAAAGAAATTAAAAACTAAGTATCAAAATTAAAGAGTACTCCTGACAATTCTATATGTATATTGCACAAGAGAAAACAAAAAATTATAACAGCGTTGGTGGTGAAATGTGTAAAGAAATTAATGGAAAAAAGAACTAAAAACTAAAAATTAAAGAGATAAAAAAAGATGTTAGCAAATTTATTGTTAAAATAATTTGGATACATGAAAGGAATTCGAAAATTGAAGAAGAAAAATATCGAGTAGAATGCGAATAAGAAGAATAAAGAAATTTAGAACAAAGCAATAATAAAGATGAGAAGATTGGTTGTTAGTTGGAAGTAATAAAAAAATTAATTACATGCTGAGAACAAGAATAACACATCCAAACCTAATAAAGGTAAGATTTAGAGAAGAAAAGAAAAGAAGCAAAGTGGTAGATACAGGAAATAGAAAGAACAAAGGTGAACTCTGAAATTGAAGAAGAACAAACCCTAGTAATAAGTGAATACAGACAAATCAATACAAAGATAAAACGTTTGGCTGGAAGACAAAAACAAATTACAAACTGAAAACAAATAGGACGTTCCACCGCAATAGAGATAAAATTTAAAGAAGAAAAATAAACAAAGCGTTAGAGAGATAGAACAAATACACAAAAACGAAGGAATACAGGTGAATTCAAAAATTGAGGAAGATGAAGATCGAGAAAATGTGGATAAGAAGAAAAAACAAACTAAAAGAAACAAATCAACAGAATAGATAAGAAAATGAAAATACAAAAAAAATGCTAAGAACATGAATGACATCCAGATTCAAGAATGATAAGGAAACAAAAAGATAGACAGACGAAACAAAATAAATAGGAAAACGAAGGAACAGGGGTGAAATTAAATTTAGAAATAGAAATGACAAAAAACCAGGTCAATAGGAGTAGAGAAGCTTAAACCAAATTAAAGCATCAAAATAAAGTAGTATGAAAGAAGAGAGAAGTCACGTACAAAATGAGAAGACCAGCAGAAAATCAAAACTAACTAATCCATCTGGCTTTGGATCAATCAAAGTTTTAAGGGTAAAAACTGAAAGATACAAAAGGAAAGGAAACAAAAACATTCGTGCATGTAGAAAAAGAGACCAGCTTGTCGTTTTTAATAAAAAGTTTAAAGATACCACAAGAGCTAATAAACTTAAGAGAAACGACAATAAAATTATTAGTAATGTAAGGGTTAAGGGAGAAACAACAGAGTTGTATTTGGTTTCTGATAAAAAAATTTGGATGGAAAATATGAAAGACAAACAAATACAGAAATTTATGACTTGTTTAAACTTGAAGTATAATTATTAAAAAAAGAAAAATGAAAACGCCTGAACGGTCCAGTGGTAAGAGGACCGGCCTTGCAATCGCATGATCATCGGTTCGAACCGCACTCGGGATTTTTCTCGGGGATGGTCGGTATCGACTTCAGGCACCCTTCAGTGTTGGGGATAAAATTCGACACTGCTTCCCCTTAAACGGCGAGAAGGTTGGAAGTAACAAAGCTATGGAACACTTTACACACACTCAAATATACTCCCGCCCCTGAGGTCCTGAGAAGTCGTTGACTTAGGACCCCGTTGGGCAACCACCACAGATAAAAAAAAAGATTGCGATGGTTGGGTCATCTTGACCGGATGTCAGCCCGAAGAAGTGTAAAGCGGATAGTATGGAGAACATGAGATGGGAGTCAAAAAGATAAGAAGATCTAGAGGAAGATCGATGCAAACAGTAGTAGAAAATCTAAGGAAAAGAAATATATTACAATGGGAAGAGAAACAACAAAGAAATAAAACAAATAACAAAAAAAATAGAATATATGTAGTAAATTTGTAATATTCTTTATTTGCAATACCTTATTTCAATGATAGATTTATTTTACCATTTTCCTTCTAGTGATGGTTATACAAAATATCATTGCAATTTCTCATGATGATTTTCTTATAAATACATACTTACAAAATCACGTCTTTCCCTAACAAGTTTATCACTCTACATAGAACTATTTGGGCATCTTCTTTTTCGTTTCATTTATTTAAGGCAATATTTTTTGGGGCAAGAAAGAAATAAATAAGGAAGAAATAGTAGAAAAGGTAATGAACTCATATCAACACATGAAATAAGGGTCAGTTTCATAATCGAATTTAAAGGAGACTCTAAAATTAAAGTCACATTCAGATGTGTAAACAAATGTATTTTCACAGTTGTTTTTACATCTGAAAATGATTTTAAATTTAAAGTTTCCTTTAAATTCGATTATGTAAATTGGCCCTAAGACAGAAAGGAATATTTAAAGTATCAATGTGACAGAAAAGAAGTAAGGGAAAACCAGTTCTATTAAAGACCATTAGGATGGTTGAAGGAAGCAAAAGGAATTTAGTATTCCTCCTTTTTATTTCCAATGCTGGCAGTTTTCAACTTTTTCAAATTTTTACTTTTGACGATAGCAGCCTGAATAAGATATTTATCGAAACCGGTCGCTATATTAAATTTAAAAAATAATTAGAAAGTACTCTTAATATTAATATGTATAAGAATTTAAAAAGGCTTATGAAGAAAGTCATTAAAATAAAACACACAAAAGAACAGAAGAAGAAGAAAATCTACCAGGAAAATGTAAAGAAGAATATATGATAAGAGAAAAGTGAAGGCTAAAGAGAAATGGAAGACAGCATCTTCCCAAGGCACAAATACTTAAAATTAAGTAAATATTATAAGTTCAACGTAATAGTAAATAATATAATAATAACTAATAAATAAATTTCTACTTTTATCCGCTTACATATTCGTATGTATGAAGAGAAAAGTAATTCTCGTGAATGTGAATTGTATGAGGAAAAAAACGAAAGTTGTTATGGTGGGGTTCATAAAAAATGCAACGTCATTGACCCATTGATTTAATCCTTAAATAATAAATTCCCTTTACTAGTTCACGAAACCCTTCCGAGAAATTATTACGGAAGTATCTAAGCAAAACAATAATAATTAAGAAGGTCAATCGAGTTTTGTCTTTCAACGTTTGTTTAATTTCTTTTATTTCACGTTAAAAAAATTTGATGCGATGTACAATTAACAAAGAAAATTATAAAAAATCGCTGTACATTTTTACAAAATTCTGTTTTTAAATTATCATTGGTCTTATCCATTCAACATCAAAATTCTGAGAACTAAAAAAAAATACGTTATACGTTCACAATATCATATTCTTTTAATTTTTATTTATTACACTTTTTTAGTTAAACTAAAAATTGTAAATCTTTCAATAACAATGTTGGCATGGAATTAATGAAAAGATATTCCGAAAAAGATTATTTATTATTTTCCTCAATAACGCTCAAGAATTTTTGTATTTTTTTTTTATAAAATATGGCCTACCGTTCAAAAAAAACTTCAATAAAAATTCCAACGTGAGCTCAGATTCATATTCGGGTAATGAAATATTCTACCCCCAATAATAAAGCTTTTTTTTATTACTTTCAAAGAAATGAAGAATTAACGGTAGTGTAATTTTTTGGGTTTCTCACATACCTTTCTAAAATCTCCCTGTATGACCATCGGTGGGGGGTGATTATTTCTAGTTTGAGAGGCGGGAGCGGCTCGTAATGGGGAGGCCGTGAGATCCAAAGCCTCGCGCCCATTATCCTGCAAACGAAACAGAGCATATCAAAACATTTATTTTTCAACAAAGGTCACTGTTGTAACGGCCGTTTTTAAATTAATCGCGAAGTTTATTGCGGAAATAGCTGTTCCCTGCTCTTGACTGCCAGAAAATTGTTATCGATCGCGCGCCCATCATGTCCCAGATACACTTTAAACTTCCAGTAAGTATAAATTATTTTAAGAGACGGAACCTCACATGAGTATGGTTCAAGGAATAATAGAAGAAATCAAGTTAATAAAAAAAATAATCAATCAAGCAAAAATGGTAAGCTCTCAGTTGTAAATCAAACCGGTGCGCGGCGATGAAATTTTAATAAAATAAAATTACGAGCAAAATTACGAGCTTTCCAGAAACAAAACAAAGCTGCGAATGGCGAGTACATTATCGTAAAAGTTGCCAACTGATAACGCACGCGCTGGCGTGCGTGACACGCTCAAATTTGCTGGAAATTGCCGGACGTAATGCCTAGGTACGAGTTTAAGTAAACAGCTCCGTTGAACGCTTGTGAAAGTCGTTAACGAAACTTAAACTTGGTTTATGTTACAGACGATAAGATAATTAAAAATTAATTGCAACAAATGCGCCCCGACTAACTAACGAATTAAACTGCAAATCACCTGTAGAATTCGAAACTGATTATAAAACAAACAAAACCTACAAACTCCATACTAATACTGTACGTAGGTATTATAGATTAATGTGAGTGTGTAATACCGCTGTTAGTAAATCTCAAATACTCGGAGTGCAACATTATGTGGGACGTCGATAACACGTGTTCCATGAATGCAACACCAGATTTAATTCTGAAATTATGCAGCTGTATAATACTACTTTATCAGTAATCAGTGTATTCAGTAGTTCTAAGCACAGAATTATAGATTCATAAACGATATAATATGTATATTATGAAAGTACATTGTAATATAATTAAACCATTACACCTAAGAAGAATGTTGAATGCATACATATCTACTCACTCACATAATACATTTATGCTAAACAAAACGATTACTGAATAAAAGATAATAATATTCCCTTCTATTACAATACATTTCTTTGCACCTCATTTCATGTAGGTTGTACCCTTCCATGATGTGCAGGACTTAACGTCAGTTAAAGTTGGAGGAGCTCAATTTGAAACTGCTCCAACAATCAGGACAAGAAAATTATCTAGAAGATGAACCAGTTTGGAGGTAAACGAAATGGCTACTTAAAAACACAATTGGAAGAAGAAATTGCGATTATAATAGAAAAGATTTTGGGCAAAATACGAGAACATTGAGAATTCTTTGCTCAAGATACCGATCTGGATTGATGCGACAGAACTGCATCTACAGAAAGGGATAACATGCTTTATGTAACATCTAATATACTAGGTATCTTCTAAATAATTCGTTATTTTGCTACTCGTAATTTGACTCGTTTAAAAGCTGTCAGAAGAAGTATAACAAATTAGAAAATACGAAATAACTTTTCTGGTTGAATAAATAAAAAAGATTCCCCAAATGCAATTCAGTAATGAAAACTGCATTTTTGTGTAAGATTTTCATAATGAAAATGCTTCAGAAAGTTGTTGGAATTATCTGTCAAGAACCCAAATAGACGGTGACCATCCCATCAACTATATTTCAACATATTCCAAAGACTTCGAGAATTCCGAACTGTAATCGATCATCAGCGTCAAGGATGAAACCGCCTGCATAAGATTATTATTATTATTATGTATTTAAAGTCAGCATGGACAAGTGTTGACTTTAGTCTTATTGTTAGTCATACACTAAAAGCTGCGAACGCATGAACATTAGTACTAGATTTATCAGTTAAGAATAGCAACAAATTTGCCCAATTCACGTTTGAATTCATTCAACGTGGCTGAAGTAACAACGCTGGAAGGTTCCATTCCATTACAACTTGAATTGTGAAGAAGTATCTTCTAGGGTTGGAAGACCATCTCCCTTGCGTAAGCTTGAACTCGTGATCTCTTAAATGGGTATTGTAATTGTCTAATAATAGATTGTCCAAATTACATGTGTTAAACCCAAAAAGGATTTTATGTACTTCAGTTAATGGCCGATTTCTTCACCGTGTTTATCCTGAGATTAATTTATCTGTCAGTTGGAATGTTTCATCCAGTTCGCTGTTCACATACTATGTGTCACATTCTAACTAACAGATAAATTTAACCTTCAGATAAGGCGATGAAGAAATCGGGCATAAGTCTCTTCTTTCGTGTAAGTAGACGGATGAAGCGTTCATGGTATGGAAAATTGCTAAAGTTGCTGGTAATTTGATTGCCCTACGCTATACCTTTTCTAGAAGTTCTATATCCTTGGAGAAGTAAGGATTCCAACCACACTCCAATAAAGGTCTGATGTATGCTTTTCTTACCATAAAGATTAACTTATTAGCTTTCTTCACAATCTCTGCTATATGGGTATCCCACTTTATGATTCCAATCCCTGTGACTCCGAGGCTCTTTTGGAAATCTACCTCTTTCACATTAATTCCATTGATGAATTATTGAATTTTGGAATTATTCTCTCAAACTCAAGAAGAAAAATGCAGGAATTAGTCAATATGCGGACTAAAGAAATAGAAAAAATGAATATGGAAATAAACATAAATAAAACAAAGGTGATGATATTCAACGAAAATTGGAGAGAAGACAACAATAAAATAATATAAAATGGATAAAATGGATAAAATGGAAGAACACAATAATAGAAAGGGTAACAACTTACAGCTGACAAATGATGGAAAAATAGATGCCGAAAATCGAGCCAATAAATCAACCAGACTATACTATACGCTAAATCACACAATCCTAGGCCACAAAGAAATAGACATAGAGGTCAAACAAAAAATATACAACACGATAACATACGCAGCAGAGAACTGGACCTGGTTGAAAAAATATGAAAGTAAAATAAACGCGATGGAAATGAAGCACTTCAGGAAGATCAAAGGAATAACAAAATGGGATAGAATTAGAAATTAAATCGTTAGAGAAGACATAAAACAAAGACAAATCATAGAAAAAATTAAAGAAAGAAAGTTAAACTGGTACGGGCACGTCACAAGAATGAGCAACGACAGACTAACAAAAAGAATAATGGAAATGGGTAAACCGAGCAAAAAAGGAAGAGGCAGACCAAGAAAGAAATGGTTAGACCAGATAGAGGATCTTGGAAGAATAAAAGGTAAAACAAAGGAAGAGATTAGAATCCTAGCGAACGATAGAAAGGCCTGGAAGACATGGATAAACGCAGACCGGGACACACAATCCGACGCCTCAAGGAGCAAAAGGAATCGAGAAAGAAGAACTAGAAGGAATGATTCTCCCTCTCTTGAGAGGGCCCATCAATTTCTTTGTCCAGGTGAAAATTTGCTCGAATGTTGCAACTAGTGTTATTTGGGTCTCATCAACAAATAATGCACATTTGCTACTCAGATGGTCTGGCACATCATTTATAACATAACAGGAATAGAAGGAGACCAAGAACTGAGCCTTGCGGGACTCCACTGAGAACATCGTAAGTATTAGAACAATTGTTCTCTATAGTTCTGCATGGCAGCCTTTGTTAAAATTTTCTTCATTCTAAACTTCCTCACCCACGGGAGTTTCATAAAGTTAAGTTGATTCATCCAGGAATCGGAAGGCATTAGAGATACTTTTTTTTTGTTATCGGACGAATGTGGTTCGTATGGTAATAACGTCTTTCTGACGACAATTATTTACCTTGCAGCCAACCTCCTGATGGATCGTTCTCCACCAAATTCGATATTCAGGTTTTCTTTAACCTTATCCCACGGTCTTGAGAATAGCCCGGTCTTCAGCACTACGATCTCCAGAACTACTATACACAAACGTCATGCTCTGATGAGGTAGTAACTTTTCTGGAAGTTTGGGTGCAGACCAACTTCAGATAAATCTTGGAAAGCGCCATCCGTAAAGGGTGAAAAGATCGCAATAGTAATTTTGAGCTTGTAGCCAACTTCCGCTGGAACATTCTCCAATTCCATATTCAGATCTTCTTTAATTTGCTCCACGTTTTTCGATTATTCTGGCGACTTCAGAAGATAAAACTACCAGATATTTACTGCTCTTTCTAAAAAGATTATCGATCTTTTTAATAGTCCCTCTTCAAATATTATGTTGTAAGGCTTTGTAGAGATAGAGGGACCGACGAAGCCGGAAAAAGCTCGCATGCAAAAGTTTGCAAACAAATGATGAAATGCGATGATTAGGTATTTTCTGAACAGCATAAAATTTGATGCATGGTCGTTTTGCGTGACCCGTCCGCATTGACAACCGTTTTCTTCTTCCACAAGAAGATACCCCAATGCGACGAACGATTTATTAGTCGATCGTTTCTGCGTTGAGCGAGAAATAATAGCGCTCGCTATTGTGTAAGCGTTAACACCAACGCGCATTGTTTCAGTGGTTTCAGTGCTTTCAATTGATCGCCATGAATTAAAAACGAATAAAAAAGAAATGATTGCGAAAAAATGTAGAATTTTATAGCCCAAGCGGTTGCTAATAGGTTTACAAGGGAAATCACATTTTCAATTCGTGAACGCCACAAGTATTAATTTGCCAATAAATTTAAGAAATTTTTGAATTGATAACTGAAAAAATATAGACCAGAAAAATAACAGTACTGGAAAACATTATTTATTCCATACAGACAAACAATTAGCTTAAGTTGATAATGGCGCGTACCAAGCATTCAGAGTTCATTGGTGTCCTATGCTATTTATAACGATTCATCAGTTGATCGTTTTTTCGTTAAGTGAGAAATAATAACAGGTTTGTGTAACCACTAATGAGAATTGTTTCGGTGTGTTTCTGTTTGATTGTGTGAATTATGAACGAACATTAAAAACACTCTCCACAAGTTCCGGCCGAAACCCATCGATAATCCCGAAAACTTTTGGGTTTCGATCCTCCCTCCCAAAAAAGAAAAATGTTCGTTGCATACAACTTGTTCTACAAGAGAATTATTCAATATAAGTATAGACTGTTTGACATTCTTCGACATATGTGATTTAATGCCGAAAATAATACGTCACCGCACGCAACTTGCCCCATAAATATCGCGGAAAATTCCTCAAAGTGACCTCCCACCGCATCAGTATGCAGGAGAGGGTTTTCCCGGGCGCTGTTGCTATTAGGACGTCAACGTATCGGTGCGTCATGCCGACGAATATTTCATGATTTAACCTCGGTCTTCGTAGAGGAGAGCGGAACGTAATTATGCAAAGCATTCCGGTAATTTAACGGTCATTTCGGAATCGATATGTTCAAGGAGGGCGCTAAACTCGAACGCATTATAATTCAGGCGACGAGCGTCGCGGAGCGACGCCACTTACAAGACGTCCGACGAGGGATACAAGACGCGGGATTTCGCGACCTTACCAAGCTTCAAGTGTTGTCGGGAGAGCCGTTTTTGTATACATGCGATATTAAAGGCTTGCTCTCGGAAACTTTCAAATTTACATCTTTCCTTTCTGCAAATCCGATGAAGCAAATTTTATATTCCACAGTCACGGCGAATTTGAAGACGACAATTTATTTACGTAATAAGAAGAGATGTAACCTAACCATGTAGTAGATGGAGGATGCAATTTTAGTTGCTTCTGTTTTTGTTCTATACTTTTCCTCACAACGTTTTCATCGGGTTCTGACTTGTCAATTCAGATCCGACGAAAATTTTGTCATAGAAATTTTGTGCAAGTTGGCCATTTACTTAACGCAGCTTTAATAACGTTAATATAGGATATCCCAACAATGTGTTCTCGGGCAATATCTCGATAACTACTGAAGATGGCAGATCGCAGATGGGTTTAAGACATATTTAACAAAAACGAAAGTACTTTATTAAACGAAGAATTTAGGACAGAAAAATATAGGGCATGCTATTTAAGAAAATTGAGTTTTGTCATTATGAAAGTTCCGATATTTTGTTTATTACCATGACCAGCCTATAGCGATAAAAGTACATTTGATAATATAATAATAATAATAAGCTTATAATAAGCTTACGTATCAACTACATCTGTACCAAAAATCTTTTTCTTAGAGTTAAAAATAAATAAAACACTGGCTGCAAATGGCAGTTTTCAGACAAAATGTTAAATATCTCAAACATGGTTAGGTTTAGGTATAGACAATGGTATACAAAAAATGTGTAGAATTTTATGGGCAATCTAAATTTGTTTTCATATATAGGGTGTGCCATTTGAAATAGAAAGGTTGTGTCCGGCACCACTGTCTTGATCCACTCTGTACAGATGAAAATAATTTTATGTTGTAGACCTCTAAAATTAAAAATAAAATTTTGTTGAAAATTTTTTTGTATCTTCAGTAGTTATCGAGATATTGCCCGAGAACACACTATTAGGATACACTGTATAAACACAGTATATTCCTTATCTAAAATCGAAGGTACATATATGACAAGTGCGTCGAGTTACAATTAAAAGAGTCAGCAAAGAAGTATAACATGATTTGGTGAAGTATAAAATGTACAGATGACGTCGTCATATCTTATTTTATGACGAAGCTACTTCAGAAATACATCCGATCATACAACAAATATTTTATTTGTTAATATATATAAGGCTGTAAGAAGTTCTTCGACCCATTTATTGTGGTGGGTTACTCCACTTTTTCTTTGTCTTCTACTTGAAGTTATAGTTGGTTGTGCTTCCTCTCTACTACTCGCCCTCTCTACTATTTCTCTCCACTTCTTCCTGTCTTGAATTTGTTTTCACCAGTGTGGAATTTTCAGCCTCCCACTTGATCCTCCCACCGATTTCTCGGTCTTCCTCTTGGTCTATTTCCCTGTGGTTTCCATTGTGTTATTCTTCGTAGTGTTGAGGTTTTGTCTTTTCTATATATATGTCCGTACCATCGAATCCGTTGTGATTTGATAACATTGACTATGTCATCTCCTTCTAATATCAGTTCTATTTCATAGTTCATTAATCTTCTGTAGTCTTCCTCACCTACCTTTTTTAGTCCCCATATTTTCCTTATTATTTTCCGTTCAAATATTTCGAGTTTTTCTTCATCTTTTTTGGTCATGGTCATCGTTTCGGCTGCATAAGTTGCTACTGGTCTTATCGCTGTTTTGTACACTCTCATTTTTCTATGTTTGCTTATGCTTTTACTTCGCATGAACATTTTATATTGATATTTAGTAAGCTCTGTGTCCTGCTTGTATCCGTTCTGCGATCTCTAGGCTTTTTTGATTTTCATAACATAGCACAGTCCCTAGATATTTAAAATCATCGACTTTTTGGAATGTATAAGTTCCCAATTTTCTCTTATTCTGTCCGTTTTGTTTTTCCTATTTACTTTTAAGAACTTCGTTTTTTCCTGATTTATTTCTAAGCCTCATTCTGTCGCTTCTTTTATTAACTTTATTAATGTTTCTTCCAGGCTGTTCTTATCTCTTGCAATTATGACTATTATTTGGACGGATTTCTCTAGAATGGTTCCTTCAATGTTACATGCTCGTACAACACCTTCTACTGCTATATTAAATAGTACTACTGTCGCTAGTCCATCTCCTTGTCTGACTCCTGTCTTAGTTCCGAATTCTGTGGATCTTTCTGCTTTCTGCCCTATTGCTTTAGAATTCTGCATTGTCATCTTTATAATCCTTATCAATTTATTCGATATACCTATTTCCTTTGCATCCTTTAACACCGTGTTCCTTTTTAGGCTGTCAAACGCTTGTTTAAAGTCGACAAATAACATATGAATTTCTATATCTTGTTCATGGCATTTCTCTATTATTTGGGTTATGATATGTATTGCATCTATAGTTGATAGACCTGGTAGTCACCAATTATTTCTTCAGTCCTTCTGTTTAACTTTTTTAATATTATTGCCGTCAAAATTTTGTATGTAGCGCACAGCACAGTTGTTCCTCTGTAGTTATTACAGAGGGTTGGATCACCTTTTTTTAATATTGGTATTATTATCCCAACACTCCATTCTTTAGGCAATGATTCGTTCCTCCAAATTTTGACTATTAGTTCATATATTCTTTGTTTTAATTCCCTCCCTCCGTTCTTTATTAGTTCATAATTTATAACGTCTGAGCCTGCCGTCTTATTTTTCTTTAGACTTCCTAGCACTTCCGTGTACTCTTCCTCTGTTGGTATATCTTCCTCTTCTGATTCTACCAAGTCTGTATTTCGGTCTATCGCCTCTACTTCTCCTTCGTTCCTGTTCAATATGCTTGAAAAATGTTGCTTTCATTCTCTTCCATGTCAATGTTGGACACTGCAATCTTTCTTTTCTGTTTTCTGATTACCTGATATATCTTACTACGATTTCTGTTGTTATTTTCTATTTCGCTCATTCTTTCCTTTATCCACTGAGTTTTTTTATATTTCATTAATTTATTGGTTTTTCTTCTGTTATCTTTGTATTTTTGGAAATCGTGTTCTTTTCCTGTCTTGAGCCAACGTATTCTTCCTTCTTTCTTCTCTTTTACCGCTTTTTCTCACTCGGTGTCGAACCATTCTTTTTTCTTTCCTATTTTTCTTCTCCCTATCACCTTTTCTGTCGCATTTATTATACTGTTTTTTATGCTATTCCACTCTATGTCAATTTCTTCATTTGCTTGGTATTTTTCTAGCTGTTTCTTCATTTCTTTTTCGTAGCTCTTTTCCTTTTCTTTGTTGTTTAGCTCTTCCAAGTTCCAATTTTTCCTCTGCGCTTTCTTTTTTCTGTGTGTTATTGCTCTTAACTTCAACTTTGTTATTACTAATTGGTGGTCACTGTCTGCATTAGCCCCTCTCGTAGACTCGTACGTCATGTATCATTTTCATTCTCCTCTTGGATATTATTACGTGATCGATCTGGTTTCCCGTTGTTTTACCTGGTAGATTCCATGTAACTTTATGCTGAAATTGTGTGCTTATTGCATACATGTTCATTGACATTGCTAGGTTACCTATTCTCTCTCCGTTATCTGTGCTTGTCTCACGTATTGTGTGTTTCCTGCTACATCTCTCAGATGTATTTCTTTGCCTATTTTGGCATTAAAATCGCCCATCATTACTAGCGCATCATATCTGTATGCGTTTTCGCATGTAGTTTCTAACTCTTCATAAAATTCATTTTTCATTTCGTCTGACGGTGCATAAACGTTTATTATGGTTATATTTGCTATTCCTTTTTTACTCGTAGACAAGAGATTCTTCCATTTACTCTCTTAAATTCTATATATTCTTTCTCTAAATCTTTTATCTATTAAGAAACCTGTTCCATTTTTCCCTTGTTTCGTTTCTCCTGCATAATACAGAGCGTATTCATCTTTATCAATTTTCCCTTCTCCTGCCCATCTTGTTTCTTGTAAGGCTAAGATTCCAATTTTGTAAGCTTTCATTTCACGCGCTACCTCTTTAACTTTTCCTGCTATTAGCATTGTCCTGACATTCCATGTTGCAAATCTAACATAAGTGTTTTTCTTATTTCCGTTTTCTTTATATCTTTTACCTACCAGTTCTCTTGCCGTGTTTCTTTGCCTAGTCGTCATCTGAGGTTCAGTCTGCGTAATTTTTAGTTTTTTGAATTTTTTGCTTCTTCTTTAACCTCCATTAACATTTTTTCTTTTCTGTCCCACTTCCATTTGCTGTCATTTATCTCCAACTTTTGGAAACCTACTTTGACTCTTGCACCTTTCATTTTTTCTTCCTTCGCTATTTTTCTTATTTGTTTTTGTATTTCTTTTTCTTTGTTTGTAAGTTCTGGTTCGATAAATATTCTTTTTCCTTTTAACTTATTTTTCTCCTTCAGTATTTGAATTTTGTCTGTCCATTCGCACATCTCAATTTTTCATATGTCTTTGCTAATTCTGTAGGCATTTTTGACCTTTGCTTTGACTTTTATCTCTTTTTCTAGCGTCTTCTCCATTGTTTCTTTCAGTATGCCTTCATTACTAGTGTTGATTTCTATTCCTATTATTACAAGATTATTTCTTCTTTTTTCTTTCTCAAATTTTTCGATATTTATCTCCGCTTCCTGGAGTTTTCTCTCTTTCTTTCCCCCATTCCTCTTTAAAAGTTTTTAGTTCCTCGGTTACGCGTTTGCCGTTTTCTTTATTTTGATTTATGTCTTCTTTCAAGGTTTTAAGGTCCTCTTTGATTAGACCTATCTCTTGTTTAATTTCTTCTTTAACTTGCGTCAAATCTTGTTGCAGGGTTACTTTCATTTCTATTATTAATTTTTTAATTTCTTCCATTTCTGCTCGTTCTTTATCCTCGCCCTTTTGCGTTTTACTCGGTGATCTCGCTGTTACTTTGCTTCTTCGAAAAACCGTCTGTTCTTCAAAAAACTTGTCGTAGTCAGGCTTTCCTCTCTTACTTCCCTTTCCGGTTTCGTTTTGTGTTTCGTCTTTATTCATGTGAGTTGACTTAAGTCTGTTTTTATACAGCGAAATTCTGCGTCCTACGCGCGATTTAAATGTTGAGAGCCTACTTAATTCAGTCCCCAACCCCCGCCCAGGCTGGCCGTTAATATTTTCATGAATTATATCTGTACAGCAAATGTGAGTGTTTATGTTTACGCTGTTATCTGATAATGGAGGATTTATTTACTTTATATAACATCTACTTTATGTTTATAGTTAAATTTTCGTGCCAGAATACGCTTTTTATAAAATAAAGTCACTTGGGCCCGATTTTCGCTAAACGCAAGTTAAACTTACTCTTCAGTTTATTGCCATAGTTAAATATAACTTGCGTTTACGAAACTGGACCTTACAGAGAAAAGAAAAACGTTTAAACGAATATAAAATATCAGATTAAATTCGTTTGCCCGATACACATTTAAGAAGAAAATTACAAAATAAATTTCAAATAATGTTTAATCATTTATTGTACATTATACACTGAATGACTTGGCCAAACTTTAGCGTCGTATTCTCCTCTTCAAATTAGTGATAAAAATTCCGATAAACATTGTCCGGAAATGATTCTTTGAAATGTTACGGTCACTTACTGCATTTATGCAAAATGAAAGATTTTAAAAAATAATTGCAAATGTACTGTAAGGTAATGTCACTTAATAATGTCACTCGCTATTGTATCAAATAGTCAAGGCGCATTGGTATTATAAAATATTTAGAAACATTTTCACACTTTATCATTTTTTAAATTTCAAGTGACCATAACTTTTAAAGATTTATTTCCGGACAATGTTTATAAAAAATTTTATCGTTAATTTGAAGAGTAGAATATGACAGTAAAGTCATTGAATGACACCCTGTTTACAGTGCTTTCAACAATTCCCGAGTCCCACGTGATAAAAATATCCACCTCACTTGGAAAATTTGGCGACACTTTATTGACTGACGTAGTTATAAAAACTGGACCTTAAAGAAAAAGAAAAAAAAATTTAAACGAATATAAATTTGAAATAAACAATTCAAGGAATTTAAGAGATTCTCCGAAACCAAATTAAGAAGGAAATTTCAGCTAATTTTTAATACATAATTTTGTTGTGTATTATACAGGTTGTCTCAGAAAAGCTATTCCTAACTTTCAGAAATAGTAGAGGGCATGTAATTCAGCAACTTTTACTAATAAAGTTGTGGCCGAAAATGTTTTCGCGTCAAGTTAGAACGAAATAAAGAAAATGAAGAAAAGGAACATTCTTGAAGTAAGAAGTAACTTTTATATTTATTTTTAGTAGCTACACAATTTTAATTCATTTCAATTTATTAAGAAAGTTAAAATGCATAAGTTATGACGACGCGACGTATGATTGAACGACGAATTCTTCGACATATCTGAGGACAGAAGCAAGAAAAATTTTAATCACTAATTCCTCTTCTGTGTTGGCAGTTGTTGCATAGATGTTCAAATTAAGGCCACCATTCTGGATGCATAAGTTATGACATGACAGAATGGTGGTCACAATTTTGAACATTCCTTATAATTTTTCAAGATTTCTTAATAAATCGAAATAAATTAAAATCATGTAGCTACTAGAAATAAATAGAAAAGTTACTTCTTGCATTGAGACTTTCGTAGTCCTCATTTTCTTTATTTCGTTTTAACTTTATTAGTAAAAGCTTCTTAATTACATGCCCTCTACTACTTCTGAAAGTTAGGAACAGCTTTTCTGAGACACCCTCTATACAGTGCTTTCAATAATTCCTGAATGCCACGTGACCATAATAGTTACCTTTCTTCGAAAATTTGTTTTACGAAAAACAGCGACAGCAAGATATTTGCATGTCACTAAAAAAGTAATTAAAGTGAATATAACTTTGTAAAGAATTTTAGGTTTTCGATATAATTTTTATTTTTTGTTTTGACAAATTACTTATAGCGTTTTCGATTCACCTGCACCGGTTGCACTCAATGTATTTGCATCTTCTTTTAACCTCATGCAATAACATGAGATGAAGATACTCTGAGTGCGCACTAGTGCAATCAATCGAAAACGCTGTTAGAGATTTAGACGAAACTTTATAAAATTATTTAAGGTTAAATTTATTGATTTATGTTTCATTCTGTTATGCCACTGATTATCCTGTTATTTTAAGATTTAAATGAATCTCCATTGCCTAATTTGGATGATAATGTAACACTGGCAAATAGTTGAGAGAGTTGAGAACACATAAACTATTTGGCAAATGCGTTCCAAGCTTCCCCACTGCAAATCACTAAAAATTTTACCACAAAATTTTCATCCGTTTTATCAAGTTTTATGGTTACGAATTTAGTAATTTGTTTACAAGAAAAAAATTAATTTTCTGCAATATATTATAAAATCGACGACACCAGTCAAAAATCTTTTTAAACATAGATATTTCATTTGGGAAAAAAGTCCCTCAATTTATTTTAAAAAATGTCTTTTATCGCGCTTCGAAAGTATCTCTCCAGATAGCCAACGAAATAGGAACGAATGGATGCTCTAAAAAAATAATTTGTTAAATAGTCAATAGATGTCACTAGTATACACACATTCGAAAACTGGACATTGTCACAAACCATTTGCGAATTCCGAAGGACAATTAGCTCATTTACCGCTAGATGTCACTCTTAAGAGAGAAATAATAAAGTTCCTAGATTAATAAAGTACGGCAATACACAGTTTAGGACCAAATTTTAAAAACTAGCCAAAACATGGCGTCTGTGTCTCATGACACAAACAGACTTGTGTATTTGAGTTGAATAAACAAATATTTGTCATGGAGACGAAGAAGTTTTAGATTATTTGGCAGTTGATAAATGTCAGCTCCCAAAAGAAATTAGAAATACGAAATAAATCATATTAAAAACGCCATAATAAATAAGCCATATTAATCTAAATACGTTGAAGATATGATTATTAAAACACTTTTGCTTAAAATTTTGAATTTTGATAGAAAAAATGGAGTAGTTTTTGCAGGTAACGGAAATATTGTTTTGAGTTATGTGTAAAATATTTGGACGACTTTCTGCAGAAAGGGACCAACCTACGTTATGGTCAAACTGAGAAAACAGTGATCTAAGTTTTGAACAATTCTAAAATTCCTAAACAATTTGAGGCCTATTGTATACTTGTGTAGTTTTAGACCTGAGTTTAAGTGTCCCTACTGAGTATTTTCTTATACTCTACCATTGATATGACATTATGCCGAAAGGAGCCAACCCATACGGTTTCTGCAGATCTATTTATTTACCACTATTGAATGTAGGTTGATTCAGCGGCCAATAGATGTTATTACCATTATTTTGGGGTTTCGATCTATTCTGCAGTAGAATTTTAAATGCTTAACACAGTTGAACAAGCCTAAAGAACTCAGATTTTGTCAATTTGCGGGTTGGTTCCTTTCTGCAGAAAGGCGTCCATTTGTGCTTGCTCGAAACTCGAAGGTGCTCATCCGTGCCCCGTGGTGCTCCTGGTTTGTACATTTGTGGTTTGTGACGGTTATTGGACTTTTTTTATTTTTATCGATTTACAATGGTGAATCGTGTTAAAGGACGTTACTGCAGTTTATTATGGGAGAATTTTACTAGTTGACAAATAGTACAGTACTCTAAAAAATTGACATTTACGTTTATTTTCCGTTGTCATGAAAATCAACCAAAATTTTTTTTTTTAATTTTTCATTTTCATTTTAAAATTCCCGCGCATAATAAGCCAGAAAATGGCTTCCCTATTGCCGTACTTTATACTATCTAAGAAATAAATTTAAAGTGGGGCCAGGACACGACAATATGACGTGCGGTTTTAGTATGCTGTGAATTCTCCTTTTTAACTTTACATCACACCTCTTGGTTGTTGCTATTGCAACAGTACCACATATTTGGTGAACTGTTTCCAAACTAAACCGAGTTTATCTCCCAATTGGATCGTCAAATTTAAAACATTTGAAGAGCCGTCTGTCTAGTTCTATTGTCTGTAGTACTACTTTGGCAGTCAATTTTGTTGGGCATTGAGAAATTTGGACTTTAGAAAGTAGGGTTATTGCAAATTTAGCAAAATTTGCTTTTCTACGAGTATATTCACCATACAATTGTATTCTAATCCTGAGCGATCATAAATTAAAAGGATTCGTGTGAATCAACCCCCAACCGCGATGTTTCTCGGACCTTTCCGGGCAGAGACCAGAAAAAAAAAACTAAAGCCACTCCGGTTAATTGTAATGCAGTTTAACCCTCCACTGCAACATTCGGGGGTTATGTCGTTCAAATTTACTGGCGTAATTAAAACAGCACAACCGCTTTAATTTGCTCGAATGAAAATATTTTTAATTACTTCTGGCGATGTCCCCGGTTTACTGGGTAAGGCGGTGACTAATTGAGCCTAAACTAGACTGAATGAATAAATCCCGAAATAAAGTTTGTGGTCAGAAAAAATTATGATTTTTATGAAAGTATCATTTTGAATTTCGCGGCATGTCATGACTGTCAATTAGATAAGGTCAGAGCTTGACGAATGATAGCTAGAAACTAGAGGAGGTTTGTAAAAATGAAACGACGCGTAGCCACGCTGAGATATTGAGACGTTAATGAATTTGAAACCCTTAAGGCCTTAATTACGTCGAATGCGGTTTCACACAATATGCGGGTTTTCCTCAGTCACACTGTAAGACCCGCCAACAATGGATTCGATTACCCAAAATCGCTTCCATTAATCCGGTATTGTCCGAATACAAAATGCCACTCACAGATTCGTCGAATTATCGCAATGAATTCTATAATATTTCCCGTGATCCTACACGATCAAACCAGACAAGTCCCTCGACTGTGCGCAACTAGGCCTCCTGCACACTGTTTTCAAATAGCTTTAATATTTAGCTCTTACTAGACTTCCATCTGAATTAATCAGCATTATTATCAATAATAATTTCATCGTATTACTGAGTTTCGGTGGATGTAGTAAATCAGTGCGAACGGAGCCCCCGGCGAAATTACGAGCCTGGAAGTGCAATGGCCAAGAGATTGCATCGGCGAACGAGGTCTGCGACGATGGAGACGAAAAAGTTATTGGCCCTTCGCCAAGTTCTGGTGTAATGATTAAACTTATCAATACCCCGGGATGAAAGAAGTCGGAACAAAAGTTATGACACGGTAAAAACCCGAGGGGGTCAACAAAACCGAAAAACTGGAAATAAATTCCCAACAATTGAAGATATGTAAGGACATTCGAATCAATTAAAAAATAATATGTTATAAATATAAAATAATGAGTTTAATTGTGAACGCGACCTGCAAAGTATAAAAAGGAGAAGAATAAGGAAGTAGATATCATTCATTTGTGGTAAAACGTAAATCCTCTCTCGCTCAAAAGAAGAAAAAAAGAACTCTTTCATCTCACGAAACCCCTCGTAGAAAATAAGTCACGCGCTTTTCAAAGCGCAAAAAAACCGGTCATCAGTTTCACATTACCTCGGAAAATTTGCTATTCATGATACGACGCACATCGAGTAATGAAAATTTAGTTTTCTTGCCGCAGGTAAGAAAAAACTTTCCGAGGAAAATACACGCGGCGAATATTTATTTAATGAGTTTTTAATATGAGACTGCGCTACTTGCAACTGCATCGATTTTGTTTGTTTACGAGCGACGAGAACGAAAAAGTTGTACACGTGATTGGCCTAATTTAGTTTTAATGCATGGTCATGCACGTACAACCATGCAATTGACTAGTCATTTGCTAGATAGTTTGAACATATAGAATTCTTTTATGATCATATATAGTCAAGCCAAAGTGTCTTGAATTGCAGTAAAATGAACAATTTTCACTTCCTTCTTGTCCCTGTTACTTTTTTTAAAACCAGCCTTTCAGAGTTAATTTCCTGGAGCCATCCCTTTTCGCTACTTCTTTCATTTATAAATCAAAACCAACTTGAATTTTTCAGTTAATTTTCAATTAAATTTAAAAACTGTAATTAAGTGCGAAACTATTTATGAGTTCAGAAAATAAATAGTTATAGAACTGCTAGTAAAAACATATCTAGTAAACATAAGCAGCTAAAACAGAAAGTTGGAGACAATTTGGAGAAAGGATAGAAAGAGATGCAAGGGAAATCAAAAACTGTTTTATAAAATATTAAAATCCTTCAAGACAGAGAAGACACAAAATTCATTTCAAAGAAAAAGCAGAAACGAACAAAAAGCAGAAAAGAAAGAAATGAGATAATGAACCGATGGAAAGAACAGTTTCAAGAGTTACTTACCCCTGACCCAAACAACAGGAATGAAGAAATATTTATACCAGAAATAGAAAAAGAAGACAAAGACGAAGAAATAACAGTGGAAGAAGTACAAACTGCAGTAAAGAAATTGAAAAATGGGAAGGCAACAGGCTACGACAAAATAACAGCAGAAATGATGAAAAACATGGGACAGAGAGGAATGCAGTTACCATTACAAGTTTGCAATAAAGTACGAAGAAAAGAATATATACCAGAAGACTGGCAAACAACACTAACAGTTCCCATACATCAGAAAGGAGATTGAAAAAACACAAGTAACTACAGAGGAATAAGCCCATTAACCACAGTCATGAAAATATTCGAACAGATACTTGAAAAACGACTAAGAGAGGCCAGCCGAAAACACCTTGGACGAGGCACAAAGTGGATTTAGGACAGGAAGACCATATTTTTTACGATCAAACAACTAACGCAGAAGAGGTTACAAGAGCAGAAGAAAACATACCTAGCCTTTATCGATATGGAAACAGCTTTCGATAAGGTTCCAAGAGAAAAACTACGGAAAACATTACAAAGAAAACGAGTCCGAGACAAAATAATCGAAGTCATTCAGAAAATATATGAGGGAAATGTTAACCACGTTATCAATAATAATAAAATATCGGAGGGATTTACAACCGAGGGAGAACTAAGGCAAGGTGGAAGTTTAAGCCCTATTCTATTCATAATATTTATGGATGAAATACTAAGAAAATGCTCATGTATATATAAAAACTTACAACCTGTATATACGAGGAGCGTTCAAATATGAATGAGAATCTAGTTGCTTTGAGCATAGAAAACAATAGATGGAAACAAGCGCTCTGGGTCATGTTCTGGCATATTCCAACTTGTCATTAGTAATAATCAAATTCTTCTCCTTTACGCCTACCAATAATAAATTAGCATCTCAGAGAAAAAGTACCGTGTTTTGTTGCACAACACATAATCTTCAAATTTTTAGTGAATGAAAGTGTTTTACGACCTGAAATCTTTACGAGATTTCAATTCCAGTTAGAGAATGAATGTATGCCCAAAGAATTTGGGCGAAAAAATTTCTAGAAGATCGAGAACCGCGTAGAAAACATATCCCATGTGAGACGACCGAAAACATCCTTAACTCCTGACAATGTTGGGACGATTGATCATTGGATAATTGTGAGAAAATTGTCAAAAGAAGTTGTCACAGCTGTGGGGAGTCATTTGCTTTCACCATTGAAACAGTTTTTAAGTGGCCATAAATTTAGGGACAACTGTGCAAAACTGGATACGCACGCAACCAAAAACCTTCTTCGAAAATGGTTTACGTAAGCTACCAGAACGTTGTCGCAAGTGTATTGCAGTTGAGCGGGACTACGTTGAAAAATAGTATGTAATACGTTTTTGTTTCATTGATAATAAAGACTCATTCTCACTCATATTTGAACGCTCCTCGTATATCAGAAGGAGCTTTTGCAGATGACATATTGATCATGGCCAAAGACGAGAGAGAATTACAGTTTGGAACAGAGAGCTGAACAAAAACGAAATGAAAATGAAACGAAACAAAAGTGATGGTAATCGCAGAAGGAACAGATAAACTAAACGTACAGATGGAAAGGAAAAAGATAGAACAAGTGAAAACTTTTATATTTAAATACCTAGAAGTTATGATAGATGACACAGGAAAACAAGAAAAAGAAATTGTAAACAGAATTGGAAATACAATGAAATTGTTCTACACAAAACAGAAATTTCAAGGCAAACGAAAATAAACGTTTTTAAAAGTATATGTATGCAGGCCAGTACTGACTTTTGGATGTGAATCATGGGTTATAAATGGAAAACAGAAAAATAAAATACAAGGATCGAAACGAAATATTTAAGAAGAGATAAAGGAGTCACAAAAGCAGATAGAATGAGAAATGTCGATATAAGAAAAGAGTCGGATATACAATCAGTACTTGAGTTTATAGAAAAAGGACAATAATTGATCTGGTGGGGACATTTACAAAGGATGGAAGAAACAAGGCCTGTTACAATATAGATATATATACATATATATACAGGATGGTCCCGAAATGACGTCCCAAAAAGAAATAAGTTATAGGAGATGAAGAGTAAAACTCCTATACAATATACGAGGCTGATTTTTGTATACCTAAAAGTCGAATTCTAATTGTTAGATGATAATTGTTAAATGATATTCTTTTGTATTAATTGATTATTTACCCTTAATTAACAACTTTTGAATTTTTTTACATTTCTCGATAACCCGGGAATTCGCGGGAACAAATAGACGAGAATTCTCGAGTCCCGAGAAAATGAAAAAGACGAGAAATCAGAAACCCTAATTTTTACACAAAAATTAGTTCGAAAGTAATTTTGGTCGCGCTCAGCTGTATCAATAAGTGAAACCTCCCTGCAAAGTTTAATTTTGCTTGCTTGATTAAACGGACAAATTAATTCCCTGTGAAAAGTAAGGAGGCATAAGCTTTTTAATCTGGCCTGGCCTGCTCTTTTAATCAAAACTCGCTGTTTCGTTTGGCTTGTAAATGGCCCATCCCTTACTCTCAAAGAGAAATAACTTCGTTAATTTTATAGATTTTGTCAGTTTTTACAATTTATATTTTAAAAAAATTCAATTTCTAATCAAGTTTGTAATGCCCTAGAAGGTCCTTCTTCTTAACGTGTTTGTACATTCCCCGCATTTTTAATCGTTTCTAATTAGTTTTATAAAAGGAAAGAAAATAATTATTTACGTATACGTAAATATCAACAGTAGATAGCTATAACAGTTTATCCGCTCTAACAAAAGTAATTATATTCATCCCATGCTCATCAACGCCCGGAATTAATTAACTACCAACCGAGACCCTAACGGTCTCACACCGGAACCACTAATTTATATTTATATTTGTCCTGCAGATTTCATGCCCCGGAGACCTCATACGCTAGCCGAGCGTGCGAGCAACTTCCGGAGGAAAAAAAAAACACCGAGGGTGTCGCATTTTCCTGGCGGAAAAGACTCATGGATCCGGCCGACAGATTTCTCTCATCCGAGAAAATGACGGACGACCAAGGAACGCCCAGAAAAGCGTCTGACATTAAGGAATCTACCGGGGATGTATCCAATATATTAAGTAGACGGACGGACTCGGAGGAATGCGATAAGCTGCGAGACTTAAATTCCGATGTGGATGTTGACAGCGCGGAAATATTTTTCCGCGGTGGAAAACATTCACTTCGATTCAATCTTTCATCTATATGGTCTCAAACAAGTAATTTTACGTTAGTTTTATATTACAAACGAAGACCGATTATATACAGGGTGAAAGAATATACATCACAGAACCTGAAATTATTCCGTACACATTGTATGCCAACGAACTTGTATGCCACTTTGAACACCTGCTTGGATAGGTGAACAGATAAATCACTACAACTCGAAAACGATTCAAAGCTCCGCGTTAAAAATAAATGTAAATTCCCTCAAGCAACGTGTCCGTCATAAAGGTTTCGGCACTTTTTTATGGCCCAATATAACGCGTTACCCTTCCCTTGCATTTTAATCAGTCGGTTTTCTTTATGTCGTTTAGTCGGTTTATCGTTGATGTTTATATAATAATAGGCTTTGCTAACAACAAAGAAATGGTGATGGTAACCAGAATTTAAAACGTTATAATCAGTAATCACATTCGTAATCTGTTCGGTTTGTTAATTATTATAATTTCGTTTCGTGTGCCCCGTTAAATGAGATACAAATTTTGTTATTATAAAAGACGAATTACTAACACAAATTCGTACAAAGTCTAACGAAATTCAATACGTGCGTTCGGTGTGTTATTTTTTAAAGCGACGGAATTACCGGTCGTAAATTATTGTTCGTTTCGATGTTCTCACATTTGTACACCTTTGAAAACGTAATTGATTTTAATTGATCTCATAATAGTTAATACACTTGTACGACGCGTTCATCATCAGCTGTGCAACTGTGTTATTAGTTTACGGTTAAGTTTTACGACTGAGCGACTCCGATTCTCTGCTTAAACCACCCCTTATTTTAACTAGGCAAATAAATTTGTACAGAGGCATTGAAAGTGTATCTACTGAACTCAACGAATTAAAAGAAAGCAAAAAGCATCCCTTGTGGGGAATACATGTATGTAAGCAGTTAGAAGGGAAGAGACTTATGATTTTAACAAGAATATTACAAGCCATAAAAGAATATAACAACGTAATAAATAGCTCGGAATATAACAAACCGTTACAACAGTAATAAAGCTGACACGCCATTTCTCATTACATTTATAGACACACACACATCATGGTTACAGCGAGAGGCAGTATTTATTGGAAGTTTAACGCTTTTTCTTTTTTTTTTCTCTCGGAAAAAGAAAAACCTTACCTTTATGAAACCGTGAAATATAATACATAAAAATGTCAAAGAATTATTTTTCACTCTTTCTATTCCTCTCGGTATTGCATTAAAAATGTATTCACATGCACATCAATCAAAAAAAAAAGTTGGAAAAGTCAAGCCCTCAATAATAATAATGATGATACATACACGTAACAACAATCAATAAGAAGCTCTTTTATTACTTAAATAAAAAGCTCATTAGCCTACTATCCATAAAAGCTATTTAATTTAAAAAACGATAACAGCATTATTATAGTCTATTTCGTACGCCAGTTTACATGCTTATAGTTATTAAGGTACTGAGGGCGTTAAAGGTTTATAAGTGTACAACCCGAGGGCCTTCGGCCCGAGGGATGTACGACGACCGAGGGCGTATCCGTGGTGCCTTCAACGTTTAATGTCCGACTAGTTTTGTATTTCGTTAGATTAAACAATAATTTAATTAAAACCATCAAATCACTAGAAATCACAGATTTCTTTTTTGAGATATCATATCCAAGCAACATATTTTGTTTGTCAATGTGACTTTTCATTTAAATGCTGTCCGTTAATTAATTAAAATGGGAAAAGAAGAGTTTAATCTCACAGAAAAACTACTGCTGAAGGCTGCAAAGGCAGCGCAATCCCTTGTGCCTCAAAAAAACTGTACGAGAGAGTATTTCCGTTTTCAAGAATGGTTTCAATAAGAGAGTGCCTTGAAAATTTATAATAACGCCCTAGGGCATTATTTCAATGCTAACGCGACTTAAAACTGATCCATTATTTTGTTATAATAGTCTAGTCGGACATTAAATACATAGAAAGCTTTGAAATATTTAAACTTCTTCATTTAATAGTCTTTGTGAGCACTCTGAAGTAATAGTTCACTTGTTATTATATTATAAATAATTATAATTAATGACTGACAATTTAGCTTTTATGAATAAAATAATAATTTAAACTGAGACGTCAAATTATTTACTTTGATGTTAAGATTATGTTGAAGTTGAAACTTCTTTCATTTATAAATAATTCAAATTGCGTGACAGGAACACATTTAAGGGAAAACATAAATTAAACAATCTTAATAATTATAAGTACTACAGGAAATTCTACATAACGAGATAACCTTCTTAAACGATTTATTTATCAAGTAATCAATTAAATTAATCCCAATTTCAAACAGCTCGCGTCCGCCGGGGCTTTAAATCTCGAAGATTGGATTTAACAGACCAATTTCTAACGTTTAAGTTTTATTCTCGAGAGTGTTAGAACGAACTCTAACTCTGATGTATGGTGTGTTTTACTTCACGGTTACCATTTACTAAACAAATTTGACTTAAGCCGGAGTTTATTTAGTCAAATCAATTTTGGGGAATTTGCTGTTTAATGGTAATCTTGAGTTCTGTGATTTTAATCTTACGTAAACATGAACCCCGTCTGGCTTTCGTTGATAATTCGCGGATACGAAACGTACACACCGTCAGAATCTAATTACAAACACAATAATCTGCGAACGTCATCGAAGGTATGTACCGTTAACAGTTTCCATGCGCCTCGCCGTGACGTTTAAATCAAGCAATTCCCATCAATAAACACAGAGTGTTTTCGCGTCCTTGGATGATAAAGTGACAATGTAAAAATAGTTTCAGCACATTCTAAAGTAAAAGATTGGGCTATAGAAGCATAATTAATACGGCGAATAAAAATTTGGGAAATATTGTCACGATAGAATAATTCAAATCATAATCTAGTATAATTTTTAATCGGCAGTTATCTACACCAGGCCGAAGACATCCCTTGCTGCTGACGCATCCAAGAAGACCGACCAGATCGCCACAGGATCGCTGCTCTCTGGACGACTCTTTATCCCGGGACCGAAGACATCCCTCGTTGTCATCCCCATCACTTCACTGGATCTACATAACCCCCGAGGCGTTCATTGAGGTCCACATATTCGCACTGTTGCTGTTGATATCTCCCGACTCAGCAGGATCCACGAGCCACCGCCGAGTAACTCCAACTACACCCATCACATCAACCCCAAGGAGCAACCCTGTCTGCTGCGCGTCATCCTTAAGCCGACATCCCGACGCCAAGTTTCCCGGACTTGCATTTCCCCGCTTCAATATTAAATTAATTTAGAAAACTAATAAAGAGGTATATTTTGTTTTGAAGCTCTGCCTACGCCCCTAAAGAGCTAACGTGATACAGCGACATGGTGGAGGCAACACGTTGGTGGCGTGACAATATAATTATTTTGGACCCCGTAATATTGTATAAATTTAACAAAATAATAGATTTATTTCGTGGGAGTTAGATAGGTGCATCTAACCTGGCAATTCTCCGAAAAAAAAAAGAAAAAGAGAAATTACCATATTATAACAATAAATTTAAAACACTATTTAAAAGAATTCGTGCAACTCTATGAATAATAATAAATTTTAAATGGATATAGTTTAAACCCGCACAAAATATTTTCCAGGAAATCAGAAACTAGGAAGCAAACCCCCGTAAGCGGAAAAGTTATAAGATTTATGGATTTTCCTTCGGTTTTGAAGAGATCGTTTAACAAACAACGCTCGGAATTAACATTTTTATTAAAATGAAAGCTGTTATTATATACACACACACACAATCACTAGTGCGGAAAATATAATGTAGCGCGTGTTAACGAGAAATGACGGTACTTATTTAGTAATAGAAATAGGAAGGAAAGTAATTGGAAAAAAAGACGTTCGAATTAAATTGATGTTTTAGTTGAATACGCGACGAGAGCTGGAGGATTACGCCAATTGAAATTTAAAATAAAAATGAGACATCGTATTCTTTGAGTACGAAAATGCAATTTACGCTTAATGATATTAATTAGGTTTGTGAAAAAGTTTTTATTACTTGCTAATTTAAGCAATTTCAACTACGTTTAAGGATTTTTTTCTTTTGAATTATTAGATTATTAGACCCCTGTATTTACGTAATTGAAAGAGGTGAACCATAACCATAAATACAAAAAGCTTTAACTGTCATAAATTTAAAAAAAAATACTTTGAATTTAATAATCTGAAATCGTTCTTTTTTTATTCTACTTTTAAAAATAAATTTGTGCAGTTGAGTTTCAAGATCTAAAGAAAACAAGTTTTAACAAAAAATAATAATAAAAAAGAAAAGTTTATTCCAAGTAGTCTGCAAAAATTCAAATTAAAAAAAGTAGGTATCTACATTTACCGTTATCTGACATTCATTTAATCAAAAGTTTTAATAACATTTTTGATGATGAATTTTATCAATATTAAGCATGTAAATAAAAATAAGAGTGATAGTAGGAAAAGGGGTGTACTCAAACTTCCCTATGATTCATACACATATCGTAAGAAGTGATTAAGGTTTCGTGCAATTAAAATGATGTGGAAAAAAAATACACTTACGTGTAAGTAACACCCACACCTGAAAACTTGACACATCTATTTTTCAACAATTTAACCCCCCTCCTCGCATTACCTCGAAAACGAGAGAAATTTCGAAGCAAGCGGCCGCCCGTTTTCGAAATAATGAATGAAACTGGACGTGAAAATAATTCACACACCACCTTGCATACGCCGTTTTGCCCTAAAACCCACCAAATCCGACGTCCTCGCACATATTACACATTCAAACGGCAGCGCAACGTCCCCAAAAAAACCCGACGATTTCCACTCGGTTTGATGCTGGCGCGAAATTCAAACGGCCAATCAAAGGAACGGGTCACAAAACGGCCGACGCCGGACGTCTCGACATTTACCTTTCTTGTGAAGAAGCAGCCCTTGCCATTTTTGTCGCACATTAACTAATTCAACGAACTCCGCCAGCGACGACTTGATTTCGGCCTCCCTTGTTATTGATCTTCCGCTCCTGACGTCACTTACTCGTAGGGTTGCGCGCGCAGTTCGAACCTCGCCGTCTCATTGGACGGAATACACTTGGCGCCAACTTTTATGGCTTTATTCATGACTGATTTCACGCTGCATGCGATTCTAATGGCTCAACTTTGTATGTACTAAGCTTATCGCATATGTTAATGGGGAATTCTCCTCTGACCCCTTTTAGCGTACCAGTTTCATATTTTTTAAATTTTTCTTGCGATGACGAAGACCTCTGGAAAGAGGACAACGACACCCCCATCAAAAACAACCGTACACGGAAGTGAGGTGCCATCAACTTAAACTTGATCATACAGAAAACTAACGACTTTAAAATTTAGAGAATGGGAGTGGAAGTTTCAAAATGAAAATTCCTTAATGTCAGTTTCATATTTTTAATTTTTTCTTACGAGGACGAAGACCCCTGAAAAGAGGACAACGACACCCCCGTCAAAAACAACGTAAACATACACAAGAACTTGTCATTCAAATCTCACAAACAAACGAACTTAAGATTTAGAAAATGGGAGGGGGGAGTTTAAAAATGAAAATTCATTAGGGTCATGTTCCGCATTTTAAATTCTTCCTGCGAGGACGAAGACCTCTGCAAAGAGGACAGCGATACCCCCAACTAAAAAAAAGACGTGCACGAATGTGAGTTGCCATCAAGTTAAACCTGATCATAAAAAAGAACTTGTCAGAAACTTTCTGCTTGACCTGATACCAAAGGGATTCGATTGGCCTAAAATGAAGTACGTTTGCAATATTTTCTGTATGTTGTTGACTTGGTATATCTCTATCTCTATATCTCTATATGGCCATAGCCAAAAGATGGTATTCTTTTCGTATAAAGGGCACAAAATCTTTTGTGAATGCAATGCTCGAAAGATTCCTTTTTGAGTACACTGAGTTCTGAGAAAAAAATGATGAAGTGTATATAGATCTTCCTTTGCTGCTTAACGTTCCAAAATCTTCTTGATGAAACTTTGCGTGCCTTTTGTAAAACACTTCATGATAGACACCTTCTTTGCAGAAGTAATTAATATTTCCCCCAACCTTGGTGGCATCTAATGTAAGGGACTCAAAGCAATTTTCTATGACATGATTTGGCGTTTTTTAGCTCTAGCAAAATATTTAAATATTAAACAATGCTCAACATTAATTTAAAAAAAAATTAAACGTCTTTTGGTAACAGTTCTATTTTTAGTTTTACTACTTTTAGGTCCGATTTTTTCACCTCCAGTTAACTTTATCTGACGGTTTATTCCTATAGTAACAATTGTGATCACAATCGTTACTATGGGAATTAATCGCCAGATAAAGTTAACTAGAGGTGAAAAAACCGGGCCTTGAAATAAAATAAAATGAATGCTGTATTCTACAAAGTGGTCAAGAACTGTTTGAATTGGCAATACAATTAAGAGAATTTTTTTATTTGGCTATTTGCAACGCTGCAACCGGATAAAGTTTCGTTAGTTTATTTGACGTAACCTGAACAGCGACAAGATTGTAGCACAGAATAATAAACGACCAGAAGATTAACTAACTGTCTTAAATTTTTTACTGCGCATGCGTGAGTTGGTCCGCAGATTTCAAAATTACGGTCAGGGTACGTTCACAATCACATTTTTTGAGACGTCTTAAATAGAATTTATCAGTTATATAATTCATCTATTCGCATTCCTGGACTTTTTTAACGACCGCTGCAGAAGTAATGCAAACGTTATTATTGATAAAAACTGTTTATAACATCAGAAGAAACGAATGCGTAAACTTGGCGTCTTGGCATTTGCACGTGAATAAAGCATTACGCCATGCACGAAAACAGTGCCATCTTGTGTCTCTACGATGAACTGGTCTTATTTTTGAATGTAGTTTTCTTTTCGATTAATTGTTATAATAATTGAGAATATTTACATTATAAATAACAAATAATTTTCTTTATGATTTAATAAATTCAAACTTATTCCAACAGCACAATGTTGTGAAACATACAAAAAACCAATGGTTAATTTTTCTTCCAAGTTGTCAATTTTTAATTCGCGCGGACCAGTCACCACCATAATTCAAAGCTAAACAGCGGACACAAACATCAAAGGTGCCGACAGCCAGTTGTACTTCTGGTCGCTTATTATTCTGTGATTGTAGGCTATGTGAATAAAAATTAACATGTTAATTTGAATTTGAAATGTCAAATGACGCTGGTAAAGTGACGGCTGACAGTGTCAAACTGTCAACAACCGGAAGTTACTTCTATCACAGATTACTTCTATTGTATGTACCATTTAAAGATAAAATTCAGTACTGCCAACTCAAACAATGGCTTCGTTCGGATGAAGAAAATATCGTAAACAGTTTATGATTAATCATAAACTGTTTACGCTGCAAATATAGTTTTCAGTTGAACGATCGGTAGCGTAGACTGTTTTATTAAATATAAATATTCTAGTGCCTAGTGTGTAAGTCTTGTCTAAGAAGCATTTCGAGCTAAATTAAATAAAAGCGAATCCAACAATAATTATTTTGGGCGCAATAAACCTCTGGGAACTCATGCAAAATTTGCAGAGCAGAAATGAATGGCCTCGAAATGAGAATTAATAAACTGCTTAATCGTTCATGAACTTCATATTACACTCCGTTTATTGTATAAATCATATCAGACTTTGTAGATGCAATGTTTTTAAACACGTTTTCGCTAGGGTAGCGTAAAATCAAATCGCTCCAAAAAATGGCGTCCGCTACTTAAACATGTTTCATCGCGATCCTTGGAGCGTAAACGTTCAGATGAAAAATCGTAAACCGTTTATGATATTTTCCGTCATCTATACGAAGCCAATGATTCTTGAGCACTTTGTTCGTTGTTCTTAAGGCCGTTTTAGACAATGTTACCAACTCACCAAATTTCAAGCTTCGTATTTTCTTAGGGAAAAAATAGCTTTTGACGTTAAAAGACGTGCCATCCCAATTTGAAATTTAATAATAATAAATTGAAACGAATTTGTTTATGGACTGTTAGTTTATTTTATTAATTTAAAATTCGAGCTCAAACTTTTTCATCCCTTTTTGATTTTTCTCGCCACCATCACCAATGTTTCCGAGTTTGAAATTCGCCTTCAAATATTCTTGACAGTTTTTGATATTTTCTTTTTTGTTGTTTAGTGGTTGCATTGATATTTTCTTGAAAAATTTATCACTTCTAAACGATATTTATGAAAGGTATAAATCAATTGTTCTATGTGGCGATCTGAACATTGATTTTTTAAAAAAACTCCACACAACTATCTCTATTAACTGATACTTTAAGCTGTTTCGAATTAAAGCAAACTTCATTTGCTCCCACTAGAATTCACATTAATAAACGTAACGCTACCAGTATTTCTGGAATACATAGACTACATGGTCACTAATTTACCTCCTAACTCCTGCTTCTCGTTGGTAATGAACTCTCATCTGTCTGATCACCTATCACAAACCCTTCACATTGATTTGAAACCGAACTTATATTCCGAACCAAAAAGGAATATCATCACCCGACGAATTGGTCAAGAAAATTTAGCTAAACAACGCTTTACGCCAGCTGCACAAGCCACTTGGAAAATTGGACGTAGTCGACAACTTCCGCTATTTTATCTCCGACTTTCAGGATTTATACGATCTCTACTGCCCACGCGAAACCGCTTTCTTGTATCCAGCCAGAAAAACTGGATAACTGAAGACATCAGACAAAAAAGTTCTGAACCGTGTACACAAGTTGTGCAGATCTACGCCACAGATACAATGTCGAAAAAAAGGAACTACAGAAAACTCATCAGCACGGCTAAAAGAAACCACAACGGTCAAATAATGGCTACTGCGAAAAATAAGTCAACTGCAATTTGGAAAATACTGAACTGTAAATTAGGTCGTAAAAGAACTAGGGAAAAAATTGCTCTTGTATCCAATGGTGTTAATTTAACTAACCCACGTGACGTCTGCAATGGACCTTCTGATGAAGACTCTTCTATCACCTACACACCTTGTGCTCCATCTGATAAAACCATATTTTTCACTCTTATGTGTTACGAAGATATAGAATGAGTTGAACAGTACAAACACTCCAGAGAGCGACAGTCTGACGATGAAATTTAGAAAGAACGTTTTCAGTGCGATTTCACATTACCTTGCTGATTTGTTGAATCAATCCATTATTTATATTGAAGGGAAGTTCCCAAGTACTCTGAAGTCTGCGACGGTCTTTCCAATTCACAAGGCGGGAGTTCAAGAAAAGGTTGAAAATTACAGGCCCATCAGCGTTCTCAGTGTCTTCTCGAAAAATCTTTGAAAAAGTATTTTATAAAAGAAACTCTCAACTACCTAAGCCGTTTTAATCTTCTCAGTGATGCACAACATGGATTCAGACCTGGACGCCTATTCTTGACATCGAGAGAACTATACAGTTCTTAGGAGAAAATATGAAATCACTTCCCTAGAAGTTCACTTTCGTTTCTCTTGTTTGTCAATCTGCTATTCTTGACCGTACGTGCATGGGAATGTGATATGAAGTTAATGCGAGAACTTTTACGATGCTTTTACGCCGTTGCCGGTTCTATCATCGGATTTTAACCAATCAAAATAGAGCTGTTTGGAATGTGAGGGCGCACAGTGGTCCAGAATGAAATTCTAGCGCGACAATATTATTTTTTTACATCTAAGTTTCCAAAATGGTGAAAATAACAAAATTATGTACTTTTAAATAAATTTTCTAAAGCAGTGATTTAATATCAAAATATATCGCACAATTTTTATTTTTAGATTAAAAAAAAAATCAAGTTACTTCTTCAGTTTCCGTTGGCAACCTTGTTTATTTTGACAACATGTTCATATTTTTCACTTCTGGCGAAGCTGTCGAACGACAGCGAAACGTTAAGTGTTTTGTGCGCTATTTAGTGTCCGGTTTAAAGATTTTGTGATACAATTTTCATCGGACAAAAACCAACTTTAAATATCAAAATATAATTATTTCTATAAAAAATTTTGCCTGATTTTGGATTGTTAAGCATGTAAAAAACTAGACTTTTCTATTTAAAAGTGAACTGGAAGGGGTTCCATCCCAATTTTTTTATATGTTGCGTAGAAATGATTGTATATTGATATTCTCTTGGTTATTCTTAAAAATGTTCACGTCAAGTATCCAGCAAATGCTTATCTTACCCATAAGTATGTCGAGAACCAAATCAAGAGAGAATTTTGAAAAACTTAAAAAGTAGCAGTTCATTGGGCAAAATTATTTTAAAAAAAATTACTGGCTACTATTAGGGCTGTTCCAACAACAGCCTGTGACTTGTCCGACAGTTTCGAACCAGTCAAAATCTGTGTTGGAACAAAGCTATTATATAACTCGAAAAAACATCTAATTTGATTATATTTATATCTTCGAATAGTAAAATATACAATAACCTGAAACCAGTAGTTAAATTATCATATTTAGGTTTAGAAAAGAAAGTATTATTAAATAATTACAAAGAACTGTACTTAGGTACTTATATATATTTATTAAGTAATTTGAAATTAAAAGTTAGAATAATATAAACACATACTAGTTCTCCTGAGAATTGAAGTTCTACTACCACCAGCCAGTAGAAACAAGTTCTCATGAGGTTCACGCGATAGGAGCTAGTAAATTTTTCAAGAATAGCGTTTGTAGGTTTTCGAGAGAACTCCGCCTACTTCTCACGAGAAAATAGTTCGGAATTATTTCAAGAATAGAGCTCCAGGTCGGTCGACGCAAACAGCAGCAGTGAAATTCGTGGACTTCATAAACTCTGAACATGATAAGGGAAACCTATGTGGCGGTATTTTCTTCGAGCTTCCGCGCGCTTTTGATAGTGTAAATTTGAAAGTTATTGAGCTAAAGTTATATAATCTGGGTTTTCAGTCTAATATTTTGTCATGGATAATGTCAGACCGATCCATAACCGTAAATTGTAACAATGAAAAATTAAAAAAGTACTACGTGAATTGGTGTTCCTCAGAGTTCGGTGCTGGGGCCGCTCATTTTTAACTTATTTATTAATGACCTTTCCAAGTACATTAAAAATGGTCATATTGTGATTTACGCAGATGATACTTCAGTCGCGTCTAACCCTGAGAAACTCCAAGCACATGTTTCATCAGTTGTTAGTGACATAGAGTCTTGGCGTAAAGATAATAAGATCCAAAAAACCAAATGTGTGCAATTTGGAAGAAGTGAACTCTCAGTTGAACAGTTTCTGCTCTGGTGTAAGGAGTTTGGGGATCCATCGCACAAAAACTTTTTCCATTCCTAAGTCTTCGTGCACAGTCTTGCAAACTGTAGTTACAGATACTCCCAAGCATTGGGATCTTCATTCGTCGATCTGACAGAAAGGAATCTTCAACGAGAGTGATGGTTTCTTCAGTTCTTACGAGAACCGGCCATCCTGAATTAAGTCGGGGCCCCATCGAAATTGTTTACACCAAAATTTCAGTTCGAAATAAGGTAGGGTATCATTGCCATACACCTGGGACATTCTTTCATGAAAACTTTTGGTCCTTTACCCTCTTTAGTTTAAAGACTTTTTTGTACTCTTTTGCTTGTTCAGTATTTGCGTCGGAAAGCAGATTGTTGAAATTAAGTGTATTAATCCTGAATCACCCTGTATATTGCTTCACAATCGTAGTTTAATTACGGTGAAAACGGTTCATAGGTCAGCGTTTAAAAGGGTTTGAATGGATGAAAATTGTAATCCGGCCGAAAATATACACGTACAAGGAAAAAAACCGCTGACGTTTGAAAAACCAATTAATCTACCACCTATACACACTAAACACGATAGACACAAATCGAAGCGAACACACATAAATACAAACGCCCGGCGCCGACAACGAACGACGATGACGACGCGCGTATTGTTCAATTTAAACAATCAATTTGCAGCCTGACGGACAAGCCTTCCGAAATATATAGAATCCATTAATTTCTATTTTCTTCTTTGTTTTCGCGCCGGGGTGGAATTAATCGGCGGCGAAAAAAAACAAAAACTGTCAAAGCTAATGATTCGCGAAATATTAATGGCCGGGCGGCTCCAGTTGATACAATCGGCGTTGTTTTAATTAAAGACGCGTCCGATTGCGAAGGGTTAATTGAAAATTACCGTCGCGGAACGTGAAAACCACCGATGGCAATTTCTTTTTTTAAGTACTTAAGAATCCCTTAAAAATCAAATTATACTACAAGGCCACTTACCTATGATATGATACTCGTACATTTTCAAAACTCAAACTTATTTTTAAAAAAATGATCATAATTAATTATTAAGTTATTTTTTTATATAAAAGGAGAAACTGTATTTTCTTATACAGGGTGCTATTTAAAATTTTATAAAATCCTTCCTAATAATACAATGTATCACGACAGCCACGCCACTCAGGGGATTCGCTTGTTAATTATGACCTGGCAATACTTATCTTAAATCACCCTGTATGTAGAAATTCCTGTACTGTAGGGACAAGAAATAATCTATATATTTTGACTAAGGACGCCTAATTAATTCTTCATTTCAGTATGTTCTGTTTTGGCAATGTGTGTAACAACAAAGTCTACAAAATTATAACATAACGTTGAATTATGATAGCACGGGGTTTATGAGATTACAACAGGATAAAAGCCTGTATCTTTTAAACAATGTTAAATCCTCCAATGCAAGAGCAAATGTAAACATATCATTTTAACTCTGTTACTCACAACTCACAACAAGCAAGAACGATGATACAAACAAGCTTTTATTTGACAAAGAGAGATAAAGTTTTATATTTATTCAGAACGATAAACCGAGTTTTATGACTGCAAGACCTGCAGCGGCAATAGAGGAAATAATGGAGGAAGTCAGTGCAAACTAACTATTACAAGCCCTGGGGCTCATAATATTTAGTTTGCTAAAGGGTTTTACTTATCATCTGTACATGCATACAAACAACATTATATTAAAGTGCGAAAGCTTCACGGTGTGATGAAATTTTGAATTTTCAGATGAAGCTAAGCCACTTTTCAATATATTTAATTTATCTTTAAACGGATAAATATTTACAAATAACTTGAAAGTTACAGTATGCGAAAAAGGAAATTCGTAATCAACTAGAACTGTGAACAGGTGTACACACAGTATCTCCGCGATCTTTCGGATTTTGTTTGTTTAGTCCGAACTTAATAAAGAATC
Source organism: Dorcus parallelipipedus (assembly GCA_958336345.1). Taxonomy (NCBI): domain Eukaryota; kingdom Metazoa; phylum Arthropoda; class Insecta; order Coleoptera; family Lucanidae; genus Dorcus; species Dorcus parallelipipedus. Next base: position 41,517,464 of record OY284476.1, read on the forward strand.
ATAAATTAAGGGATGACGAGTTCGGCGTGTTTTATTTATTCCGATAATACTTTTAGAATGTGACCTCCATTGAATTACCTAACTCCAAACCACAGTTTGACAAGTGACAGTTTCGTAAACAACAAATTACGTGTACTGATTATAAAAAGAAACTATTGATAAGATAGGAATAAGGAAAATAATTTTATATATTTTTATACAGGGTGTAATCGAATAATTTTCGCTTATTAATACTGTAAGTTCTTCACTACATAATGAATTAATTCTGCAAATATCAATGGTTCTGCTCGAAAATTAAAAAGCCAGCGCTTCTCAAACGTTTTCTTGTATATTAATAGTGGTTACAGCGTGTGAAACGTAATTGATTACGCCCCTGTATAAACCGATTATATTAGGAAAAGTTATAATCGCAAATAATAAAACGAGCGTCCCCGATCATTTGTAAACCTCTTAAACGTACACCGCTTTTTTAATTTCGCCGTCGTTAATTTTCTCTCTCTCTCTCATACGGTTAAAAGCACTTTACGTTAAGTCTTAATCGCATAATGGCGCCGATATTTCATCGTAATGTATTTTTCAGTGGCTGCGCGCTGTATCGATATTTAGTTCAACTCGGTAACGTAATGTTCTCTCGTCTGACGTTAAGTTCGTGCTGGAAGTTATTTCTGAACGGGCAAGTTCGCAAAAATATTGCACGCCGCTATTTAATCGAACGAATTCCGCAGAAGTTTCCGTTAAGGCAAACAAGAGGTATTTTCGAAAAAAAAAGGGCCGATGTGTTTATGTTTTCATGCATAAATTTGTTGTGCGCCAGACGCGCATATTTATGTGTTTTTTTTTTTAATGATGAAGGGGAACGTAGCTACGCGATGTGGTAATTAGAGGAGATCCTTTTTGATAAAAAAAATAAAATATGATGTTGTGTAGGGGTCCATCATGTTTTCAGAATGAGTAAGTACACAAAGTCCGATATAAAAATTAAATTTGAGAAATTAAGAATTCTTAATATTGTGAGGTTGTCACGTTAGAATAATTATAATCATAATGTAATACTTATACTATAATTTTTCTCCTACAAAATAGTTAATCTTCTGTGCCCCCCAAATATACTGATGAAAGAGATGAAACATGGAAAATTTATTGTTCAAAAGTTAAACATATCAGTATATGTGAGTGACTATAAGGGGGCGAAATGAATACCTACCTAGATTTTAGGATGAAAGTCAGAATAAATTTTCGGATATTCTGAGACATGAACATAAAAAGAAGCTTCCAAAATGAGACCATCCAGTGCGAAATTTTGTTTGCCTTGAAACCCGTTATTACCAGGAAATGACCAAGAAATTTGAATAAAGTTTACTCAAAGCGATGGGGGGGACTCGGGAATAAGAAGTAACTATTAGCTAAGGCGGTCGCGAAGCGGGGTATTATTCGGGAAGTTATTTGCGGGTGGCTCTTGCCGACAGCCATTTGTCTTTGGTTTTATTTGCGCCTAAGTTCTCAGCAGCAACTCGAATCGATCGCAGTCGGACGCCCGCACATCGCGGCCCATACATCAAACTTTATGCCTCAATCTGTGCATGTTAATGAGAAGACACAAGGCAGGATAGTTGCGGGCACTGCCTTTGACGAAATAATCAGCACGCAAGCGAACGGGAGGTGTCTCTTCGTCAGAGATGATGCCCATAAATTACACACTGCGTCGCGTCAGCCAGATGATATATCTGTACTTGGGAGCCGTTCCGGGCTCCCGAATACACGCTACTGTTTTTCTTTGTCTACCTAATATGTCTTAGAAATTTAAAAACTCCTGCGAGATACATAAATTCTGACGATGAAGCGCACTTTCTTTTGTCATATCCCAACAACGAAAGCATTTTCGTTAATTAAATACTTGTAGGCATAACTTTCTTTAATTTTATAGGTAAAATTAAAAAATGTACAATGTTTTAGAAAGTATGAAGAATATTCTATCAACGAACAAAAGAAACAAGCCTTGTATATTAGCTTTTTTCTGCCACACGGATTATTAGGTCGTGGGTTGCGTTTCGGCACGCCGCGCTTCACTAAAGTGTGCGCCCGTCCTAAATATCTCAAAAATTCTTTTAAGTTAATGCAAACCAAAAAGAAAATACTTTTCTTTTTCATCATGAAAAGCCGCAATTCGACGATAATAGGTAGCGAAGTAAATTGAAAAATTCTTCGTCTTTTTTTTTTCAGCGGCCAACAACTTCGCTTTCAGTAATACACAATAAAAATGATTTTTCTATTGATATCCTTTTCAGATTGTTTATATTTGTTGCAATTACAATTGATCGGACACTGTAGATTTGATATAAATGTCGACGTTTCGCTGCACGTTTAACAGCGTTGTGAAGAAGCTATCAAACATACAGCGAAACGTCGGTCGTCATTCGTATCAATTTTATAGAGTAATTTTCAGTGGATAAGAGAATGCTTCAATTATAATATATTAATAATCAAAGAAAGAACGTAGAGTTTTTGAAACAGTAAATACTCTTTACAGAAAGAATATATCATTATCGTTAATACAGCATCGAATAAAAGATTCTTACAATATTCCTTTTATTCCTTGTAATCTTTTTTGTCCTCGCGACTTCACTTAAAAGCGAGGTAATTACCTAATTCCGTCCGAGTCTAGTTTGTTAAGAAAAGTTTGTGTTCAACGAATTGAAGATATAACATAATGAAAGAGAGCTCGCAGCTTTTTATTTAAAACCTGACGAGTCGTAGGAAAAGAGTTCGATGTATTCTTCTAATTGTGCGGCCAAAGAAAGGACGCCCCAAATTCCCCAAACTTTTTAAATATTTCAATACAATCATTGTGTTTCGTTTCCTTTAAACCCAGGTAATTTTATTAATTGAGAGAATCGAGAAAAATCTTTCAAATGACACTGATTTATTTCTTTCAAAGTGATCAACAATGATTTTAAATTGATAGAGTTTCTCGTTACAATCATTAAATGCATCTATACCGGGTGACCCAAAATGGATGGACGAGCGATAGAAAACGGTAATGCCTATAGAGCTTAGGAAAAAAAAATTATAACCAAAATGACCATGAGAAATTCAATGAAAATATTTTTAAGTATCAGGTTTGACCACAAGGGGGCGCAATCAACAGGCTCAACAATAAAATTTAATGATACGAACCAAAGTCTCAGTATAAGGTGCAGATTTAATAGCGCCATTGGAAAGTTGAATTAATGCTGCACATCTTTGTTTTGAGATTTATTATCGTATCGCCATTAATAAGAGTAGAGGAAGGAATTGAATTATTTAGTTTCAAGAATCCCACAACTTCTTTACCTTTTATTAAAAATGAACGAATTTAGGTTCAATTGAAAGAAAATTTTAATCTGATCCAAATTTACAATCAATGACTTCGGCTACTTTGTTATAAATTAGTTAGAGGGCGCTGTTCGCAAAGGTAATGTGTGTTGTGTTGTGCAATTCGAGAAGCTGTTTCCAAATAGACCTACCACAATTTGGCCAGATATTGAAATAACTGAAGAAGCAAATCCATTTACCACAACAGAAATGGAATACGCGATTGACAGGATTAAAATTAAAAAATCCCCGGGACCTGACAAGATACCGCCTGAAGCTATTAAAATTATAGCTAAACCAAACATAGATGCGTTCCTACAGGTTATGAACGGTTGCCTGAAGGATGGCGTCTTTCCGAACATCTGGAAAAAGGCGACGCTGGTACTGGTGGAAAAACCAAGAAAGTCTCCCAACGAACAGCTAACATATAGACCCATCTGTCTCTTAGACGTGGCAGCAAAAATACCCTCATCAAGCAACGCCTCTTCGAAGAACTGGATGAGAAGCTCATCCTAAGCGAACACCAGTATGGCTTCAGATCTGGCAGATCTACTATAGATGCCCTAAATAAGGTGACTGAAATAGTTAGTGAAACCAGAAAGGTCGCCTACCGACAATTTAGCCTGATGCTGGCCTTAGACGTTGAAAATGCTTTCAATTCAGCATCTTGGACGCACATCGTTGACGCCATGAGAAACGCGAACATCAGTGCTCACATCATAAGAATGATCCAGTCCTACCTAACGGAACGTAAAGTCATTACACACTTAGGCGAGGAAAAACAAACCACATGTGGGGTTCCGCAGGGTTCAGTCTTAGGACCGACCTTGTGGAACATACTCTACGATGAACTACTACACATGAAGCTGGACCAGGGGTTAACCATAATCGCATATGCAGATGACCTGGCTGTAATTATCACGGCCAAAACAACCACGGCCCTAGAAAACAAAGCTCATGAACCATGACTTGAACCATGACTTGAAACTAGCCACTGCCAAAACAGAGCTTATCGTTCTGGCAGGACCAAGAAAATTAAAAAACATAACACTACAAATAGAAGATAATGCAATACAATGCAAGAACGAGCTTAAGTACCTAGGAGTCTACCTCGATCGAGATCTGAGGATGACCACGCACGTTAATAAAACATGCGACAAAGTCAACAAAACGCTTATGACACTGGCAAGGCTAATGCCTAACATTGGAGGGCCCAGACCAAAAAAACGACGGGTGTTAGCAGGAGTCGTGCTCTCCACGATCCTGTACGCAGCCCCTATTTGGACAAACGCTCTGAATTTCAAGCACTATGAGCGAGCGCATATTAGAATCTATCGGCAGAAAAATGGTCATCCGAATAACCTCCGCTTATAGAACGGTCGCCACTGAGGCCATTCTGGCAATCGCAGCTGTTCCACCCATAAATCTGGTAGCAGAGGCAAGGCGGAAACGATACGAACTGAGGGGGACGCCTACCACAGACATCGAAGAAGAAATAATGGACAAATGACAAACATCCTGGGACTCCTATCAAGGTTGGAGCAAAACCTTCATTGAAGATCTACGAAAATAGTGTGGCAAAAAATTTGGCGATGTAGACCACTTCATCACCCGGGCGATGACGCGACATGGCGTATTCGCCTGCTATTTGCACAAAATAGGGAAAGCCCAGAGCGACTCTAGCTGGTATTGCGGCTTAACAGATACCCCAGAGCACACAGTTTTTGACTGCGTGAGATGGGAAAATTACAGACAGGAAGCCAGAACGAAATACGGAACAACAGTCAACAAAGAAAATGTGGCAGTGCTACTACTAGAAAACGAAACACAATGGAAAAATGTGGCGAACGCTTAACTGCAAACATAAACGTTTAAATTTACTGTAAACTTACACTTTGTGTCAATAAAATTTGCGATCAAATCTGATACTATTTTCTTTGAATTTCTCATGCTCATATTGCGTATAAAATTATTTTTCCTGAAGCTCTAGGTATTATTGTTTTCTATATATCGGCGATCGCCGTCCATTTTGGGACAGCCGGTATACCTACTTATTATTTTTCAATTACTCTAATTGATATCTATTGTTTCACGTCCAAATACCTAACAGGAGTAAATAATTAAGTATAATGAAAAACAAATAAAAACTCGAATCTTCTCCTTATATGTGAACACGCTACATGTAATTACATGTTTCGGCCTAACAATAGAATATTAAATAAAAGGCCATCTTCAGGCTGAAATATGAGAGAAATGTCACAAAGGTGGAAAAGATGAAAATTGTAAGAGAACTTACCAAAAAATTAAAGAACGAAAACTAAAAAACTACTACATGTGAAGGTAACTATAAGTTACATGTTAAATATTTGTCAGGTTAACATAATGTGCAAGTTAAAGTAAGTTTATGAACGTGAAAAGGCGAACGATATGACTGCGTGCACTATAAAGTCAAGATGGTGGATGACAAAGTCGCCAACATTTCAGAATGAAATCGCCCATTACATGATGTGTCTTATATGAAGAATGAAGAATTTTAGTCGCCAAATACAAAATTAAAAATCGCCCACTAATGGAGTTTATATGGACAAACCAAAAATTTCGATCGCCAAGTTTTTCTTAAAAATCGCCCAAACGGCGATAAATCGCCCATACTGGCAACACTGTGACAAGGTAAGTTTGTAAATACCACTCTTATTAAGAGGGTTGAGGGGGCTTTGTTATTGCAAAACAAGGTGTTTAAAGAATTGGAGGTTTTGAACGCAATGTTTAGGTTGAGATTGTTGAGAATAGACCTAATTTTATAAGAGGAGGGACCTGTAAAAGTAATGGTATGGAAATTAAGTTCAGTCCTGTCAGGATGAGCTGGAGTCAAAGTAGTCTGGTTTCTAATATCAATTGATTTGAGTTTATTACGTAAAAGACGTGTAGAAGACGGTCAAGTAAATGAGGGTTGTAGCCATTAACATGAGCGATATGTTTAATGTTGAGGATTTCTGAAGAAAAATCAGTGTTGTTGAGGGGGGGTATTTAATAATCTGCCTATATAGTAGTGAAAGGCTGCTGATTTATGTTGTATGGGGTGGTTAGAATGAGCTGGTATGATGATGTCAGTAGTAGTGGGTTTTCGGAAGATAGAAAAACGATGTTGGTTATTGATAATCGTGATTTTTAAGTCAAGAAAATTGATGACATTATTGTGGCTTTTTTCTACAGTGAATTGTATTTTTGGATGGATGGAATTCAAAAATTGGTGAAAAGAATTGAGATCCTCTTCAGTACCTTTAAATAAGACTAAAACGTCATCTACATATCTGTACCAATAACGAATATGGTTATGAAATAATGGTGAAGTGGAGATAAAATTGTTTTTAAGTTGGTAAGAAAAATTTCGCTCAAAATGGGTGATAGGGGGGAACCCATTGCTAGTCCAGAATTTTGATTATAAAAACTACATTATTGAAGATAAAAAAGGATTGTTGTAAAGCAAGTTGTAATAACGAAGTGAAATGTTCAATGTCAAGATGAAGTTGAGTTTGTGACAAAAGATTTTTTGTGAGATCAATACATTCTGAAGGTGGGACACTCGGAAAAAATATTCTATCGTTAGGTCGAAACATGTAATTACATGTAGCGTGTTCATATTAAATTTATGTGGAGAAGATTCGAGCTTTTATTTATTTTTAATTTTACTACCAACTCCACTATGAGCCTTACACGTGGGTTTACCATGTTTTGCAATTAAGTATAAATTCCATTGCGTTTTAATTTTTAAAACTCTCGAATCGTTTATCTTCGTTATTAGTTAATTTATCTATTAGCAAGTCCGTCAATACTTCCTCTTCAAAAGGCTTCAAAGCTTCTAACGTTAAAGTATTGAGTATCTGCATCAAATTTCTTTCTATTATTTAGCAAAAAAAAATATTTTAGTCACCACTCTTGTATGTACGTCGTATTTTTTTGTGTACAAGTGGCTTTAGTACTGTAAAAGGCGTTCGTATTTCAAAAGATTTAAGATTTTTACAGAAGCGGCAGAAAAACGCAAACAAACATTTATCAAGGCGAATTACCACTCAACGCGAAACAAAATTGCGCCCGCTTTTATTTCGCGGCGCAAAGTAATTTCAATGCACTGCTCCGTCGTAAACTTACCTAACCTTTTAAGAGATTCACACGGCGCAATTTATAGGATAAATTACATTCGGAGCACCGCACAAACGCTGAAAAAGCTTTAAGACAATGAGATGCTGCCTCCGTTCCTGAGCTTTAGGACTTACAAAATCACGCAAGCAAAACAAGTAAACATTGAACCGAATCAAATTTATTAACGAATTATACAGGGTATCCCAGCCCATCTGAGCTACAGGGAATTAACATGGGATTTCATTGTTGTTATTCTATTACAGATATTATTATAAACTTCAAATGTACAGTCGGGAGCAAAAAGATGATACAGTGACAAGTGTTCCATTTCCAAATGGTCAAGCTTTGTACAACGACATGTGTTATATTATTCTAAATGTCCAATGGGTTAAAATCTAACACGCTCGACAAGAAGAAAAGAAGATATTTTTAATACGCGACGATTCTATCAAATTTTATAATGACACTGACGACCAATTTTTTTGCGCGCGTTGTATATGATTGAAAATAAGCAGCGTTTATAATTCCATCAAAAACCAACTATAATAAACTAATACATCCTCAATTTGTAATCCGAAAACGATTCATCGGATTTCATTGAAAATTGAACTCGCCAACCACTCTGATGCTATGGAATTTTAAGTGCCCTTAAATGAATCCGCCTGATAAAATTGCGTATTGTTTGAATACGTGTGGCAAAAGCACGTAAAAGTAGCGTCAAACTTCCTCTACGTAAGTAAAAATCGTCGTAAAATAATATTTCTCTTAGGAGGATTATCAGAGAGTCGTGGATGTACGACGGACGAGGTCGGGTAAACCCCCGCAAATCGTGACAAGAAGTGCTCGTTGAGGCGATGATGTCTTGCTGAACACGGACGCTACGTCATTTTATCCTTAAAGGTTTATTTTTGCTTTTCTTTTTTCGTGTCTGTGTGTGTGTTTTTTTTTACTCCTCGTTGTGCAAGTGCATGCAGGTTTTTATATCAAAGTCTTTCAACGGAGACATGAAATAATAAAATGTAAAATGCACCCAGTACCGGCAAAACAAACTTGTTACAAATTACAGAAAAACAATTAAATTATTGCAAGTTGTAACTAATAGGATGATTCTTAAATAGACCGACAAAAAAACACTAACGAAAGAAGAGAGAACATGTTAAAAAAAATTCTTTACAATGATTTATAATTACTACACTTCGGCGTTTCTTAGGTTATTTCAGAGCCAATAAAAAGGCGATGTATTGTAAAGTATTTCCCGACTTCAATTGTTATATTTCATGGCATGTGTGAATAATTAATATTACATTAAGTTCCCGTCCGCTAGTGATGTCATCGTCGCCGTGAGCCACATAGTTTAAGAAATTTATGATACAGCGGCGACAGACAGCTTTGATGTCGGCGAAGAGGACGTATTCCATAATATAGAATTCAAGAAGAGTGATTTTTTGTGTGCATGAATAACTGACTAAATTGAAGTATACGTATATTTGATATTATAAGAAAATGTATCATCATTTTGCCATGTTCTGTGTTGTCTATTCTAAAATCTTTATAAATTATATAAACTAACTTCTGAAAGATGAGATTAATGAGGTAAATTTTAATTACTTGGCAATTAGGTAATTATGTGAAAATCCGGGACGGTTTATATAAATTGCTCGAAAACTTTTTGAAGGACAAGAGAGAGCCCGAATTTTATAAACGATTTTCCTTCAGGCTGCGGCTGGAAAATTTGCAAAACGGCCCTGATTAATACACCCGCAGATTAATTTCGAAGATTTAGCGCCGGCGCACGTATCATGACGTATTGCGAACATTACTCGCAAATGAACCAAATAAAACATGCGGTACGCTTTCGGAATTAATCCCGAAAACAAGACCGACCTTACTTCTTCATTAAAGGCGAAACGCGCGCTTTTGAAATGAACTTTTATTCTTTTGCCCATTCGTGCAGGAAATACTTTATAAGATAATTTAAAATGAATTTTGTTTTGCTTCTTAAAATTAATGTTTTGGGAAAAAATCTATAACAGTAAATCGGTTTCTAAAGAAACCTAGAAATAAAAATTCATTTTCAAAGGACCATAGAAATTAAGAGGGAAGTATAGATTTGACTTGGACTTTTAAAATTTCTATTTGATAACGATATCCAAATTTACTTCATAATAATCAAGGCGCTAAAATAGTTGATAAATGCAAGACAATTGTATCAAACATGTTTGTCGGTGATATACCTAGTTCTGTTGCATCGCGAATTATCATAATTTCTATGTGCTGAGGTTGAGAAACCTGGAACGAATTATTACCGTTGATAAGTCTTGGGTGCACAATTAAATCTCATAAAGAAATAGGATGGTATGAAATGGCGCCACTCATTTTCATCGCCGCCAAAGAAATACCGTCAGCAAACAACGTGATGGTTACGGTATTTTGGGACATTCACGGTCCATTTTAACAGGTTTCTTAATTGACCGAAAGACTATAAATTCAGACAGCTGTAGTTCTTGCCAAATGAAATTGTAATTAAATTGATTTGTTTAATTGGCAGTATTAGAGAAATAGAATATCTTATAAATCACGTGAATTATTTCAGCCTGATTGGGCCTCATCAGAGATATGTACTAAAAAAAAATTACTTTTTGAAAGGATAATAATTAAATTATACACTTACATATTTTTGAATTTCCAATAACCTAAAAACAAACCCTGAAAGAAAACTTTTTGAAAAACCGTCTAGTATTTTGCGATTTTATTTATTTATTTATTTTACTGTCACATTTTGTGAGTGAAATTAATTTCACTCAATGTTTCCATAGTTACTTACGTTATTTATTTTACTGTCACATTTTGCCTTTTGAATGATGAAACATAACTGTTCCTTTCAATTTCGCAAAATACTAGACGGTTTTTCAAAAAGTTTTCTTTCAGGGTTTGTTTTTGGGTTATTGGAAATTCAAAAATATGTAAGTGTATAATTTAATTATTATCCTTTCAAAAAGTAATTTTTTTTAGTACATATCTCTGATGAGGCCCAATCAGGCTGAAATAATTCACGTGATTTATAAGATATTCTATTTCTCTAATACTGCCAATTAATCAAATCAATTTAATTATAAATTCAGAGTTTAGACCTCTTAGCAGATACTTGGGATGCAAGAAATTTATGTCGATGATGAAGCGGTGCTTTGCAGACAACCAAAAGAATTTTTCTCTGTCGGTATTTGTAAGTTGCTTGATCGTTGGGATAAGTTTATGTTAAAGAAATGACATTATTTTCAATTATGTCTAGGAAAGTCCAAGTGAAATCTAGTCTCCTCCCCGTAATAATAACAAAAAGCCTAAGGAAATTCTTGACGTGAAAATTAAATACCTACTCTGCGACTATTTAACATTAAAGTGAACGTCGGTTTGTTTTAAATTCATTAACTTCTCCATTTCAACTACAACATAAATTATGTGTATGCAAAACGAGAACAATTATGAAGCTAATTTCGTGGCGTAATTATACGCAATCTTTGCAGAACAACTTAGGAGGAAAACTTAGTTAAATTAGCGCCGGTGTTTTAAGTTAAAAGAGAGAGAACTGTATCCAAATTGCAAGTGCCCGGTTAAATTAATGAAACATTTAATTTTATTAAACTGGATTTGTTTAACATTTAAGGACCATCCAAAATTATAATAATAAGCAATTTACTAAAAATTACAGTGGGTACAATAGTAAACTACAATAACAATTTTTAAAAATGTAGTCTTTAGTTTAAATTAATTTAAATTTAATTCTAATTCGCTTCTGTTATGTCGCGTAGGCGCAATGTGAAGAAAAATATAACGACAAAGACGGAGGTTATTTCAAAGAAAATTAATAACGCTTATACAGGGTGTAATCAATTAAATTTCACATACTGTAACCATTATTAATTCGCAAGAAAAGAAGCGAAGTTATGACATACGTTTGGGAAAAATGTCAATAATATCTCAGGAAAAATATACCGTTAGTTTGTACATAAAACGTTTGAGAAGCGCTGGCTTAGATCGGAGTTTACTGTAATGCGCAATAAATGATAGGGCAGTAAATCCACAGATGCAATACAATAAACGTTGAGGAAGGTCATTTATTACTTTGATACGAAAGAATACGACGATTCCCAGGTATTTTTTAATTAATATTTAAGTAATAGAAATGCAAATTTCTCACAAAATGATTCTTACATAATAACATTAATTTATTTCCTTAATTTAAAATAAAACAGTAATCATGAATCGTACCTCACAATAAGTAAAAAAAATAGGTACCACTGTACAGGATGTTCCATTTTGGATGGTATTCCATAGGTATCTATAATGGTATAAAGGTATCTAATAATGGAAATAGGAAGAAACTGAGCACGCAATATTGGGTCAACTTTTTATGCTAATTTGAATGGCCAACTTAAAAATTTGTTGTTCCTTGCCATTTTCACGGTACAGTTGAAAAACGAAAAATTCATCAAATTTTCAAACGCATATTTTTTTTATTTTTAAAGGTATCGAAAAATGACAAAAGCATTTTTTATTCTACTTTTAACGTAGATCATGATTATCTAATCAAATCGCATCAAAAGTTCATAATAACCGAGATATAACCACAACTAATGTTTCGAATACCATCGAAAATGGGACAGCCTGTACACTGTACAAATAAATCAAATTATTTTAGAAATTAAATCACGTACAACTGTTTGGTTTTTTATTCCACGGTAACTTTATAATTAAACGGAATCGATTTCTCATTCTCCGCAAACCTTCAACAGTTAATTGGCAATTATTAATCATAACAGATCGAGATGGCGCTCGCCCGATTGTTTAATTCTGTCGCCCATAAATTTATAATAATTAATCACCAATTGTTAATTAGACTAACAACGGAACAATTAGTTTAGGACGTACGCATATGATTTACTATTAATTACAACTACGACTTCGTACTGCAATGTCTTTTAATTAAATAAAAATAGATTTGTATATGAATTATGTACTTACTTAGTTCTCACGGCAAAGAAATTTTCAATTTATTTGAATTTTATTTTACAGGAGCCGTATCAAAGATTAAATTTGCCTGAAGGTTCTCTTTTGGCTTTGTGCACAGAGTATAAAATTCTTCTACGCTTTATTTACTCGAGCTGGTTTTAACCCGAGGACTGATTCGAAAACAATGGCGTGTGTAATTATTTCTAATAACAAATTACTCTCTTTGATTGCCCCCGGATTAATTAATCCATAGATTGCCGTTTCTGCGTTTAATGATAACCGAATTTCTAAAGAAGCTTTCACGAAATCTGAATGTTAACGTAATTAATTTCACCGTACACTATGTGCTGCTTCGAGTTCTAGCAAAATTAATTATGTGTGATATTAATTGAAATTTCCTAGCACTTTCGTATGTGGCCGCATACACCGTGTTAAATAGATTACGACTTTTAGCTGCACTTGCCTTTATGGAGAATTAATGCAATGGAAATGCACTGGTTTATTATTATTTATATTAAATATATATTAAGTTTCAAATTATATTACCCAACCAAAGGAATATAACATGTCAGGTTCTCTTAAGACATTAATAATTAAATTAATTACCTTGTTAAATAAAAGCTTATTTAAGAATGTGTAAATTTTTACTTTCTTCCCCTGTCTAGATACCTAATATTGCCTAGAATTACGAAAAGTCGGGAAAAGTCACATTTTTTAATAATAAACGATGCAATTGGATAAGGGCCAAATTGAACAAGCGCAAGCAAATATTTTACGAGCCGAGAGCTAGGCCAAGCGTGAACTTGCAAACCTACGAGGTTTAAACTGACCTTCGGACACTATATCGTGTCTACATTATTAAGGGCAGTTAGCACATAGTTATTTTGTGTCCACTTTGTGCTGATGCGCAAGGATAATCTCATTTTAATTGTAAATTGAACTTAATTAAATTGATTAACCGCCTGAAACAGATTATGTTGCAAAATTACAATATAATACTCTTGGAGGCAGCTAAAGCAAGTAAATAAGGAAAATTTTGAACCAAAGCAAGCATACAAGGGGACCATACCTACATAGATCGTCCGGAATTTGAAGCCAATGATTCGGCGAACATTTTTGTAATGATTCAAAGAGTTTAAAGTATCTTGGCAAACATTAATAAAAATTGGAAGAATCTTATCCTTTCCATTATTTTATTTATCAAGAACAGTGTTTTCTTCTGGTTTTAAAGGAGAACAATTTTCCCCTTTACTATTTCTGGGTTAGATAAAGAAAGCGAAGATCAATCTAGGGACTCGTCAAAAAATCGCTCGTGGAAAATCAAGATTCGAATATCTTTATGAAAAGTGTCGGATTCTTCCTCACGTCTTGCGCGGCCTCTTCGGCCCATCAAAGAAATGATCTGACGCAGATGAAGTAGGTATAGTTGGTGTAAGATATACGTCGGATTATAACAGCACCAGTGGATGAGATGTATGCTTTACCGAACTATAACAGCACCAGCGGCTGACTATTGCCAGACTCAGTGTTGCCAACCGCTTGGAGTGAAATATCACTACAATTATTTAAAAAAAAGCCGCTGAAATAACGGTTTTTAACAATTTCTTTAAAAATAAAAGTATTTTTGTGCCTAAATATTTGACGCATTTAACATTAAATAAAATTTGCGTTTCGTTTCTCCATGATATTTCGTGGTGAATACATAAAAAATGGGTGAATAAAAGATGTATCTAGTTTTGCCACGAATTTTGTGGCAAAATTCGTGGCAAAACTAGATACATCTTTTATTCACCCATTTTTTAAATAAAATTCAGTAACAAGTACTGTGCGATCCAATATTTTTTAGATAAGGGGAGGCTGTGAAAAATGAAATCAGTGTCTTTGCTTGACTCAAAACTTTTATTCTGACATCCTGTCAAATCTGCTAGTTGTTTAAACGCTCTCGAGCACTCCCATGACATTTGAAATTGGTCGTTATCAAATTAAAGAGTTTTAATAAATCCTTATGTAGTCAATTAAAAGATTTAAGGTGATGTATCTTGATGTATCAGTTTTGACAGATGGTCAATAGGTTAATTGTAGCATGTTATCATAAAGTACCGTCACCCCAGTAGGCCTTGGATGTGTAAGGGCACGATGATTCTTAGAAAATTGAATGACGTTTATAATTTGTATGTGTCATGTAGAATTAGAATTCTACAATATGAAGCGATGTGTAAATTTTTGCCGTCGGCACTACTTTCAAGAACTTTTATGAATATACTTTAATATTGGAGTTTTTCGTTAATATACAACACGTTTCTTTAGCCATGTTTTGATTTATTAAATAGAATATCATTCTGATTCATCAATTATTTTAAGAAAAGACACGCTTCCAAAGCCTACTGTTATCAATTAAGCTAAGACTCTGATTTTTTTTTTCATAGTCTCGCATAAAAAATATTGAAAATGAGCAACTCATTTTACTTTCATGATCTTAGTACATGATGGAAACACGAAGTTATTTCTGTTTTGATTGATGGGTTACCTTTTCTAAAATCTTCAGGGGTCACTAAATTTTGGAACATGTCAGTTATAGAAAAGAGATCAAATTACGTTGCAAGCTGAAGTGGCTCGCTTTATCCGCTTAATGGATTCAAGCAAGCACCGGATGCATAAAAATGTCAATGTCAAAATGTAAAGTTGGATGATAGATAGAGTCAGGATAGTTCCAAATTGCGACAGACCTCCACGATTCTTATCTGACGAGCTAATTGAGGTTGAGTAGGCATGATTTTGGGGCTAGGGCAGCGATTATTATTGGCTGAGGTTGTTTAAAAATTTATTTTGCGAAGTCCAGGGGAGGTGAGTAATTTTTACTTGGAAAGGACGGAACGCGGAAAACAGGCAGGAACAATCGAATCTCTCTAGCTAGCGGTTGAATATTTAAATTTTGACTTAGCGGGTTTTCTTTTAGTGCTTGTAGTCATTCTCTCATTTTTCTCATATTTCTAGCTAAATCATTTATTTTGGTACGGTTAAAAATACAGTGTTAAGAGAAAGAGCAATTAAACAAACAAAACCACGAATACGTACGGTTCGCGCCGCGAGTGTATATAAACAAGAGTGCGTGGAGTGTTTGGTGCATCTCGGGAACGTGGCAAACACTAGTACCAAGACCAATGTAATTGAGGAGCAGAGTTCTCCAACAACTATTTGCGTGTGCACCAAACCACCAGCTGTGTGATTGAAGTCAGTTCGATCGCTACGATATTCGAAAGTGAAATCTGTTAAACAAATTCTACTGTACTTCTTGATAACCGTAATTTTGTTTTTTCTGTATTGGTTTAAAACGCAAGGGTTTTTACGCTCATTATATCAGATCCCGCAGTGGCTGGTACAAGGAGTTTTCACCTTTTTTTTTTCAATAAATAATAAATTAAATCTAACTTCCGCATTTTTATGCTTTTTATGTTTATAACTAAACGTATTTAGTTCCTTTAATCTCTCAAGTTTATTCACCGACGCACCAAATGAATTGGGTTACAACAACGTAAGGCCAGGGGTTCCAGTGACGATCACGAGGTAGAAATGTTATCAGTTTATTGCGAATTCCGGAGGGTCGTTCAACCGTAAAAAAAAATAAATAGGCCAGGAGAATAGGTCCTTTAGCGCCGGGAATAAATTAACCAGGTAGCGATAGTCTAGACGGATGGGGTAGTGCATGCCTAATTGCAGTAATAAAACTTTGGGCGACTCTTTGGAAATTCTTGGCAGTCAACTTCGTTTCAGTTTCGGTCCAGTTATTTAATTTGACAATAAGTTTAATTTGTTTTTGTTTGGACAGTTTTATTGGTTATTTAGTTGTCCATAAAAGTCAATAAATAAGGTGACACGTCCGCGTGTTACAAGTCGCCTTGGGGGTTTATCTCAACAACCAATCAAGCATGTAAGTAGGTACGTCTGTAGGAGGTCGCAAGTCTTCTAATTATTTGACGATTAGCCGTGATAAGTTGTGTACTTGCGATAAGAGGGGTGGAGAAGACAATTTCAACAAAAAAGGCGAAGCTTTGTATTACGTGGCCAGGACCGTCTTCAAATGTAGGTCAATGCTCTAAGTTTCAAGATGTGGTCGTTTCCTCACGACCCTTTGGGGGAAACCCAGTATTAATTGCTTCAAGATGCGGTTACCTTACGAGACAATTACGTCTCTTTGGAGGGGGGGTCCCCAGTATTAATTGCTTCCAAAAGAATCGTTTTATGTTTTTCAATTTAACAATCACTTCGCAAACAAATCTACAATAGCTCAATTATCCATCAAAGGGCTTGCGAAAATTACCAAGCGCGTCAAAACCCAATCAAATCGCTCTTCCCCCCCCCCACTCGTACCAAATACGACTAATGTCATCCTGTATAATATAAATACGCTCCACAAAATTTCTCAAAGCGTTTATTAAAATGAGCCTGGGGTATGTTTTTAAAACTATTGCGTTATTGTAAGACATTCAACAACGTCATCTGTTGAAGCTTGCCGGTAGTCTTCTTTTTCATTTGTTTCTATGAGGATTATTGACGGGTTATATTGAAAAATCACCATTTATTGAATTTCAACTGATACCTCATTTCTGGACAGTCAAAAGAAAATGATTACGTTGTTATAAGATATTCAACAGCACCATCTATTGAAATATGTCGACAGTTTTTTTTTTTCGTTTGTTTTAATTTATTAATCTACTGAATCATGCGTAAAACCGATTGTCTTTTGTTTTATTGGGTTACTTACATACATATTATTAGTACCTATTAAGGCCGAAATTAATGAAGAACAGAAAACATTTCAGCTTGAGGAAGCCCATCATCATGTACAATCTGTTCCAAGTGATATTCAGTGGCTGCTTATTCTATGAGTCTTGCGTTTCCGGTTGGATGTCTCACGGTATAAGACGGTGTCAATCAGTAGATTATTCAACATCGCCGTTAGCCTTAAGGATGGTAAGAGATTGTTGGTGGTACTACTTTTCCAAGTTCACGGAGTTTGTGGAGTCGTTTTTCTTATCTTATCCACCTTGCACGTCATTCACCATGGTCTAATGCCCATGTCGGTATGGTTTGGGGTAAAATTCACACCTCGTTGTCACTGGACGTTTTTCGGTTTTCTGAATACCTTCGTGCACATCATCATGTGAATCGTACTACTTTTTCGCAGCTTTGGGCCCTCAATATCGGAAGTATTTGTGGTGGAAGAAATATTTAACTGCCCTTCAAAAGATCCAATTCGTTTTGGTGATGGTGCACGCTTTCCGACTCCTCTTCATAGACCGCAACAATCCGAAAGTTATGGTCTGGTGGGTCGGCCTTCACGCCGTGATGTTCTATTTTCTCTTTTCGGACTTCTACAAGTAGACCTACATCAAAAAGCGGGTCGATAAAATGAGGACAGAGAAGGATGATGACTTAAAACCAGTTACGTCGAATAAGAACATTTCCAGAAGCATCGGGATTTGTTTCCTATCGGCAAGAGCTACACTTCGAGCGACACCAAACTAAGAAACAGGGCATTCATCGACAGTGCGCAAGCCTAAGACATCACATTGTCAACCTCCTCGATCATCATGTGTTCATCTTGTTTGCTCAATGCTTTCTTGAGGAGTCATCATTCA
Organism: Dorcus parallelipipedus; assembly: GCA_958336345.1. Taxonomy (NCBI): domain Eukaryota; kingdom Metazoa; phylum Arthropoda; class Insecta; order Coleoptera; family Lucanidae; genus Dorcus; species Dorcus parallelipipedus. Next base: position 41,535,601 of record OY284476.1, read on the forward strand.
TCACCTGTGATCTGCATTTATCACTGTTCTAGTTTCTTTCATTCCTCATGGTGCCTTGTCTTGTATCGTCACGGCATGCAGTGGATAAATATGAACTTTCTTTGCCAAATAAACTAATTCATCATTTGTACTACACTTTTAGGTATTTAAATTATTGTTGATGTCACGTAGCAAACGGATTTAGATTAGGTTGGGTCAATTCATAATTGAGATGTAAGAGAAATTGATAAGTTAGATCAAAAAAAGCTTGAAATATTTTGGTCTTCGCCCTATTTTATACAAGTCGAATCGTACATGTTTAAAAATTTTATTCATTCCAGTTTACCGTAATTTATATCAATTTGAAAATTGGTGAATAAAATAATTTGCAATGTCGTGTCTTCTGGGATAGAATCGAAAAACCAATCCGAATTATTGCTCAACGCAGAAACATCAACCATAGTCGTAAGTGTAATAGTCAAAAACTATAGGTTTAGCTTTAATGTTCTGGTTATTCCGGGAACGTATTCCATATGTCTAACCGGTAGCGGTGGTCTGTACGATAACATATACCAGAACATCATTAGAATAAATTATTAATTTATAGACAAAATTAAAACATTGTGCAATAAGTATTTTCTTAATATTTTGGTTACCGAAGAACCTGGTCACCCTATATATTTAACAAAAGAATGCACCGAGTGAGACAGAAATACTGTCGCTTGTTTAAATTTGGCGCACCGTAGATTTGGTGTTTTTTCTTTTTATTGAAGACAGTTGGCAATCGCGCTTTCCTTCGCTACAGCAACTAATTAAACAAAAAATTAGAATAAATTTCCATTTCCATATTTTTGAACACTCAATATACAAAATATTTTCACAAGAACTAGGTGTACCAACACGACCAATTTTTCGAATTTGTGGGAAATTCAAACAGGCGACATATTTCCGGTTCACCTCTTTACAGATTAATCAAATTTGAGAATTATTATTGCACTTCTAATTATACCTGTTTATAGTAAATTAAATGTGGATGTAACGTTTAAATTTTTGATAAACATGATGAGTAAAGCGAATAACAAAAACTATTTCCTTTCAATTTACTCACTCCAAACCTTTTCTTTTTTAGAATTCAAAAATAATTCAATCCTCTCATCAAATCTTCATAATTTGAAATAACATTATTTTTTGCTTTTCAACTTGATAACTTATTCGCTCCAGTTACCGAAGTGTTTGCTCTCATCAAATTAGGGGAAAACATTCCGCGCAGAGATAAGAACTGCGAATAGTAATTCAAACTTTAAAAATATACAAATCGGCAGTCATCGCTGATTGAAGAAGGCGCTCTGCCGGAAAACGCGGTAACTAGAAGCAAATATTTACCTTCGGGTTGTTCGTCTCGAATAACTAACTTCAAGAGCAACTTCAGAAGTTGCCGGTAGAAAAAAAGTTAAAACGTGTGTAACTCTTCGCATAATTTGCACTAATTTGCGTTGTTGGATGGCCTCCGAGTTCACGTTGAAGTAAATTACATGAGCACCTTCTTCCCCACCCTCAGAATTCCCTGTTTAAATTATGTACTTTTTTAAATTATATTTTAGCAACGAAACATTTTTTTCAAATTCAAATTCGAAAATAAGAACGAATTTGTAAATTGACTAGAACTACAACAGAAAAATTCAAATGTACCGCCAAAGGAAACTACTACTGTAGCTAACTTCACTTAGGAATTTGATCTATCTATTTTTTGACAACTTTTTATGATCATCTGCTATTATCACCAGGTTTAGGTCATTTTAAACAGAATAAAAGGTCGTGTAATACTTTTAAACTAGTTGGCATAGTAAAAGTTTCTCGCAACATTAAAATAAAACGTTCAATAACGTGTGCAAAAACTTGGCGTGTTGTATTAAGAAGTCCGCTGAGAATGAAATAGGCCACATACGCCATTCATATCCGCAGCCGTCGCAAAAGTCCATTATTATGAATGTATCGCGTTCACGTGATCGTTACTACGCAAATCTAGTACTCACGCCAGTGTAATTAACGTAAGACGAACGCGCGACGTAATTTAAACTGGCCAATCAAGTTCGCACGCCGCCCGCCTTCGATCCAATCACGTGTAAGAATTTAAGGCCGACGTAAACAAGCCGGCCAATTACATCGATCGCGCCGTCGTCACGCCGTCGCGCTTATTTACGACGTTCGACGTCGGATGGCGCTACATCAGGACAGAAATGCAATAATCGCAGCGGGAGCCTCCTTACCTTTCTACGACCGCAGCAGAGCATATTGCGCGTACGCGATCGACCGGAAATGATCTTGGAACGCGCCAATTTCCGCCACTGCATACCAGATCAGCTCTGGATGAACGTCCTGGAACAGATAAACATATGTAAACAAGTAAGTAATGCGTTCAGAATAAAAGACGAGGTATATGATGCACTTACAACATCGTAGTAGGTATCATTGCTTGTAATACAAACTACGAGACCAAAAAAATTAGACTTGAAACAAATGCGCTGCTAGCAGTGTTGCCAACTTAAGCGATAAATTCATTTTTAAGGTTTTTTTTCCAAATCGTTAGTTAATCAAGTTTCATTTCATAAAGCTGATGGCCTATAAACTGCGATTTCTGTGTAAGGAAATTCACTTCGCATATGTCGTAGAGTAAAAAGTGAGGTTATGTAATAACTTTAAATACAAAGCTCCTTAATTAAGCAAGCCAAAATTTTTCGTATTAAACTGAGTTTCAAAATAATCTAGCGTCGAAGTTGGCCATGAAAATTTAATTGTGAACCATCATCATGACAGTTGATAAATTGACTTTTGAACTTGCCATTCGTAACCTTGCTTTCGAGGTTTCGAACTCCACAGTACGATAGGGCACAAGAATGAGATCTAAATGTAATAAACGGAAAAAGACAATAAGAATGAAATCTGTTATAACAAACCAAAAGAGACAATAAGAAGATAAGATTTACAACAATCAAAGTTGTGGTGCGTTCACAATAAGCACCTTGTCACGGCTGACTTCGACGCCTAAATTTAAAAATTCACCCGTTAGGTATATGGTGCTCATTTTAAATAGTGACGCCTTAATAATTGAATGTAGGCAATTCATTCTACTTCCGTGTTTTTCGTGCTTTATGAAAACACGAAGTAGCTTAAGGTGCAAAGCATTACAAACACAAAAGGAACAAGACCAAAGCATACAAGGAACAGACAAAAAAAACCAAAGCAATGTTAAGAACGAAAAAGAGAAAAAATAGTGAGGAGAAAATTAAGCAAATAGAAGACTACTATAAGAGGAAAGAAATTCGGAATTTCTACAGAGAAATAAAAAAGGGAAAACGGAACAACAAAGAAGCACATTTCATTAAAGACAAAGTTGGAAATCTAATAGGAAATGAAGGACAGATAAAAGAAAGATGGAGGGAATATTTTTATGAGATGCTAAATGAGGGCGAAGAGGTCGAAGAATAGGAAAGTCAAAAACTGATAGAGTTACACAGAGAAAAAACAATGGTGTTTGTTAACACAGTTGTGGACTTTGTGTCTACAAATTGTGCCTGAAATGAAGACAGGAATAATAAATGTGAAACGTTTACATGCGATTGTAGAGTAATATTTGTGGTAAAATAATACATTTTATTGAAGAAATCGTTTAACACATTTATTTATGAACTTGTAATCCTAAAGTATGTAAATTAAATTCGTAAATGCACTGTAAACGTGTTCTACACGTTTGTTGATTTGAATTCTATTTTATGTAGAATTAGTTCCTTTTATTTGGGAAAAAATTGTAATAATATTTGTTAAAACGTTAACTGTTGACACATTCAATAGTATTTTTTTCTAGCGGGTTAGTAATTTCGATATTTTCAAAATATAGAAAACGTTTTCACGCAATATTGGTATATTTTTCCTTCCATTGTAGAATTTTATACCATAAAGTATGCAAATTTTCTCTTCACACCTGTAGGAATTTATTGTAGTACAAAAGTCAAATGGCTGTTTACTTCTTTTCTCCAAAATTGAGTAATAATCTTACTACAAACATATGTAAACATTTATCAAGCAGAGGAGAAAATAAATCTGAATTTTTTGAAAAAATCTCTACAATTGTGTTAAAAATATCTACAACTCCTTTTTACATATAATTGTAGAAAGTTTCATTTTGTCATTTCTCTCTGTGTAGAAGAAGTAACAGAACCAACAATAGAAGAAGTTAACTGATTGTTAGTTATTGAGAAAATGAAAAATAACAAGACTCCAGACAGAAATGGGATAACAGCTGAAAATATATTTAAAATACGGAGGACAGACACTGAGGCGATAGATATATGAACTAATTGTAAAAATAGGGAGGCAAGAAAAGATGCCGAAAAGTTGGCAACAAGCAATCATCACACCAATATTGAAGAATGGCGATGCTAGAGATTGCAATAATTACAGGGGTGTGTCGTTACTGGATACTATGTTACATAAAAGTATTTGCATCGGTGTTAAAAATAAGACCAGTGCAATTCCTAGACCCACACCTGGGAGACTTTCAGGCAGGATTCAGAAAAGGCAGAACAGCCACGGATCAAATATTTATTATGAAAGAAGTACTAACGACTTGTTATGAATATAAAAGTCCAGCGGTGATCCTGTTTGTAGATTTTAAAAAGGCGTACGATTCAATCCGAAGAAACAAACTGTTACAACTAACTAACTAGACCTACTAACAGCTGGAAGACTATCAAGCAGGGTACAGAAGAGGCAGAGCAACGACAGATCAAATATTTATTATGAAAGAAGTACTAACGACTTGTTTTGAATACAAAATTCCAGCGGTGATCCTGTTTGTAAATTTTGAAAAGGCGTACGATTCAATCCGAAGAAACAAACTGTTACAACTAATGAAAGAGTTTCAGTTACCAAAAAAACTGATAAACTTGACTCGGATGACAATAACAAACACCGTAAACACAGTGAAAATAACAAGTGAGTCATCAGATGAGTTAAAAGTCAGAACAGGACTCAGACAAGGAGATCTCCTTTCAACATTGCTATTTGACTTAATATTGGAAAAAGTTATGAGACAATGTCAGTTCAATAGATCAGGAAATATCACGCACAAAAGTCATCAAGTAGTAGCATATTCGGACGACGCACAGTGGTCAATATGCGAAAAAAAACTCATTTTTTTCAAAATGTTACTTTTTATAGAGCATTTTGATTTTAAATTAGTAATTCTTGATGATTAACTGATGTATATTAACAAAATAATCAGATATATTTCCATATTACATTCTTATACAAGTCCATAAATTTATAATGTTAATAATGAAGTAAGTAAGGATATTTTCATAACTGGAAAAGAAATAACACAAGACATGAAAACAATTCTCTGTAACAAACAGCAACATTTGCATCCTTGCATTAACACCTTCGCCTAATTACCTTCGGTCACGTAACTTGAAGCTGTTGCTGTACGCCTGTACGGTGGTTATTACGTCGGTACATAGCTTAACGAGCAAGAAACATGTGATTTACGCTTGCATTTGAAAGTCACCGTTAATTCGCAAATGAATGGTTGTGAAAAGCGAACTTTTTAGTTTGCAATTAAGTCCAGTTTAAAATTAGATTTGTCAAGAAAATAACAACAAGTTAAATTGAAAGATTTCACGATGGTATCTTTGATTTATTTTTAAAAGAAAAGGGCAAAGCTGTTTTCCGAAACAACAGAAGCAGAATAAAATAATAACAGAAATATATTTTTCTATCCACGTAAAGGGCTTCCAATAAAATTATAAAACCCGTTGTAATACACGAAGAAAAAACAGCGCGAAATTAAGTGTGTTCCCAAAAAAAATGTCTTATTGAAAAGACTTCCCGGCTGCCTCCTTTTTAGCACCTTACTTAAAAATCAATTTCAGGAGGGATTGTGTGAGACATTCCGCCCGCTTAAACAAATATCCGGAAAGATTGAAAACTGTACGGAGAACGTGCGCCAGATTTTATAAGCAGATTTAAAAAAATTACGACGGCAAACGTTATGAATCGCTCGCCTCCGGAGTCCGGGAAGTGCGTACGCACAGTAAAAATAAATAATACATTCTGAAATATTGCCTGGATTTAGCGGGATAAGGCTCGTTTTTATCGTTCGTAAACGAATCGTCGGGCAGCCGTATATCTTGAATAAGATCGAACGCCTAGGTGGGTTCGGATAGCTGCAGATGGATAGCTTTTCGGTTGGATGTGCTACATAATGACGTATGCTTGCAGACGATAGAAAAAATTCTTACAGTATACCACAGATAATTTTTGAAGCTTTAGTTTACATATAAAAATTCCGCCCAAAAAGTTTCAAAGTTATATGTACTCCTGTATACCTGTCATACTTGATGATTACAAGAATAATTCCATAATTTATACATAACGTCCTGTAAGTGCATTAAAGTTTTATTTTAAACGCATTGGAAAGCAAGTTTATTTGATATCATTGGTTAATTAAGTAGATGGAATATATAGGAAAGCTTTGGTATAGATATATATCGCATCTGGGTGGATTCAGACCGACATTTTCACGCAGTGGTTCAGCCATTTCATAGATTATGTAAGACCAAGTGTGAAAACCTTGTCCTTTTGATTTTGGACGGCCATCACACCCACACTAGAAACTTGGATGTCATTATCGCTGCTATAGGGAAAGCCATATAGCCTTATTGTGCTTACCACCTCACACAACGCACGAGATGCAACCGCTCGACAAATTCGTAATGGGGGCCTTGAAAGCCTATTACAATGAAGAAATGCGCCAATCCTAGGGGAAACACACAAAAATGAAGAAGTGCCTGTTGAATATGAAAATCAGATAAACCCACAAGCTCAGGAAGACGATGATGAAGAGGCGGATGAACAATCCGTGGAACAACCAGTTTTACCAAAAGACATAGTTCCTATTCCTGTTTTTAAAAAACGACAAGGCCCAAGAGATCGAAAATCGGGTACAGCCAAAATTTTGACTTCAACCCCAAATAAGGACGAACTGGAAGAGTCAGTCATATCAAAAATGAAAAAATAAACTAAAAAGAAAAATTGGGTTCGAAGGAAAGAAAAAGTCAACCGATGATGCAAAACCTGGTACCAGCAAAAAGGATAATGACGCCACAGCAAGTACGACTGGTGTTAGAAAAAAAAACGAGAAAGCAACTGATAGATGACGATGGATCTTCTGTTGATTTGGATGAAAATATGCCACCCTTAGATGACTCTACTGAAGATGAAGATTTCCCGAATAGCAAGAGTAATACTTTTGTGTTCAGGACGTTTTACGGCTGACTCAAGAGGAGAAATTTGGAATTTTGACATACGACCATAATTTCGAATTCAGAATATTTTATTTTAATACCTACAATGCTTCATGGTTTTCTTGGAATAACTACGCCAACTAGATACCACTTGCACTAATATTTGGTGAAAATACATTCTCGGTCAAGCAAAACTTGTTTACAAAATATGATACACGTAGTCGAAACCAGTGTTAACCATATTTACTTTAGAGTGTTAAAGTGAATATGATAGGTTTCTGAAGCTTTTATGCTCTACTGGAAAATCTTCAAAATTGGACTTAGCTCCATTACACTCTTAGCCGACGATATGGTAACAATCTTTAAAGAAAAGGTAAAAGAGAAGTTATGCCTTTACGCTTCCACCGTGCTAGGATTATACAAAACCACCTAAAACTCACCATAACTTATTTGTAAACTCTGTATCTAAATGTAATTTGTTTTTCTACACTTAATGTTATACAGAGTGTACATTAATGATTGAAAGGTGTTTGAATTTCCCGTCCATTAGATTATTTGTAAAAGTTGGTACTGCATACTATTCTGTTTTACCACGGGCGGCACATAAAATTATATATTATTCAAGCAATTTATTAGTGATTAGAAATTATTTTACGTTTGTTAATTACATACATCGCTATGGAGAATATAAAAAGTAAAGCAGATATAATGCCATAACTAATGCCAACATCTAAAAGTAAAGTGTCACAATTGTCAAAATATGGTAAAATTAGTAAAAATTCAAAATCAGTACGGCGTACCGATATTCAGTAATTTATGAAAATTTATGAAATTATTTTTCATTTCAGAATGAACGCAGAAAAAAATCTGTCATTTTTTTAGATTTGTTTCATATTGTATCCGGGTTCTTTTTCAGCCACACTTCCAAAAATACCCAGTATACAAAAAAAAATAAGCATAACAAGTTCTCCTTTAGATAGAGCCCTCTGAGGTAGTATCAGTGAGATTTAAGAAATTGAAATGTCTTGAAAGCTCTTTGAGCTATTGATTTAAAACTTTAAAAGTCATCGTTCATAATAATTTAAACAAGGTAATGTAGTTGACGAAATGTGTAACACAGTTTTGACGAAGTTTCAATAGTTTTTATCCTTTTTTAACTTTTCTAAATTAAACTTTCAAGGGAAAAAATTCGAAAGGGTATTAAAAATCTACTGTTGTGATTTTTTTTTACTTTTGGAATACCCTGTATATTAAAACGATCTCCGTTTTATATCATGAGTGATTACACAGGAAAATTTAATGTCAAATTGTTTTCATCAAATAACTAAAGAATCCTACTCTGATTTGGATTGAGTTGGATTTTGAATGAGTATTCATAAAAAGTATCAATTTTTATTTTATTTTTTGAATACCCTGTATATTATCATGATTAATTATTATCTTGAGAACACAGAAAAATTTGATTCGATGTCAAATTGTGTTTCATAAAACAATTGAAGGATTTTACTGCAGGTTGGGTTGAGTTGGATTTTGAAAAAGTAGAAATCCCACAAAAAGTATCTTGCGGTTTTTCTTTTATATTTGGAATACTATCATGATTAATTAATTATATTTAAATCTCGGGAAAATTTCATCAAACAACTGAAGTATCTTACTGTGGATTGGATTGATTTGGATTTGGAAAGAGTATTAGAAATCTCACAAGAATCCGATTTTCCTTTTAATTTTGGAACACCCCTGTATATTAAAATGATCTCCATTTTGATTAATTATTAATTATAATGGAAACTCATGTTACTCAGTTTTCTCTTTTCCGATTTTAATATAATTTCTTCCACGCTCATATGAGTACTTGATTCATTTTTTAATTTTAAAAATGAAAGCCTATTGATTTGTCAAATTTAAAGATCTCTCACTTGTAAACTTACTTTTATGTATAATAAATTTACTTAGCTATACAACATTTGTTTTCACAAATCCGAATCTAAGAAAAACAGAAAATCCAAAGATGAAACAAGGTTCACTTTTCATTTCTTATAAATTGTTTAATTTTGAACATTCTTTGTATGTAGCACTATTCTCTAATTGGTGACATTAAGCAGAATTAATAAAATTATTTATACAACTTCAATACTCCTGTTTTAATACATAGATAAGAACAAATTATTTTTTTTAATAATGATTTCGCCTAGTAAATGTTGTTAAAACAAATTCTTTTGAACAAACTATTAAATAAATAATTTTAAATAAAGTATCTATAACCACCATATAAAACTTTACACAAGTGTACTTACTATCTGCACTGAATTGCGACATTCAAATTACTAATAATTATTGTAATTGATAAATATGAAATTAAAAGTTTAATTTGTTTAAAAAAATCAAAACAAATTGTACCACTCTCAAGCCAAAGCGTGCCAACCTAATTTCAATTCAAATATTATAATTTTTATTTACATATACATATCTAAAAATCGCGATAAATCTAATTTCGACAGCAATATTTCAGTTCTCCCCCTCAAAAAAAATAAAAAATTTATCAATCCATCTTTTCATTTTCAGCGTGATTAGCAAACTCCGAATCCAGTCAGTGATTTACCCTCTTATCTCCCCCATTTCATTTCACTTCTGCCCGAATTTCTGACGTTTATATACCTGCTCGCAAAATTAGGCGAATCGACCTTTTGAATTTTATCAGCCCGAATATCATGATGATGTGCTCGCTCAGATTTGCGAGGGAAGAAAACACAAATATCGGGGGGAATGAGGAAAAATCGGGTTCGCGACGAAAACTTTCCAGATACACGGAAATGCCGGATGTTTTCTTTCAACGCAAGAGTTCCTCAATTTCATTTGTTTAATCGGATATCATAATGCTTTTAACTTTTTATTTTATTCTTACTTCATTAATTGCACTATGAAATCGTTTTTGTAATAAATGTTTTAAAATAAGTTGCAGGAATCAAATCAAATTTACGATAGAAGAACAAATTGCATCGGCAATAATTGCTTGTAATTGACATTATTGAAGTTATTATATTAAGTAAACAATTTTTAATATTATAAAGCTATTGAGACCATTTTCACAAAAATAAAACAGCTGTATTAGCAAGCAAGCATTCATCATGAAAAAAATTTGGGCTTTTAAAATTTAAATGTCTCTGTTGGGGGCATCGTGACGTTCTAGTTTTAGCAAAATTATTATTATTTATTAATTGAATTGTGCGTGCACAAAAACATAAGCGTATTCTTGTTGTCCTACTTTCGACTGTTACATGTAAATGAAGGTAATTATTAATGAAATATAGTAAGAAATAAATTCCAGGTTCATTGTATCGCCCGTTCATTAACAAAAACGAAAATTTATTCCCCACATAGTAATAATGAAATGCAAAACATAACGTGACATTTTGATAAGATCCTGGACGATAAAATTTATAACGTTTATAAAAAATACGAGAAGCAAATTAATTAAATAATTTACCTGCATGTAAACATCATCACCTATGCTCGAATTTCCTATTGATAATCTTTCTTCTCCTCTTGGCGAATAAAATCCGTTGCATTTTCAGTCACTACTAATTTATATGAAACTGCCTTTGATCTGTGCCAGTGTTTTGAGGGCTTAATCAATATTACAGTCTGGGTTAGAGCTCACGTACCAACACGAAATATTTATTTATGCCTCATGCTTACAGCTTTACCTTCCAAAAAAGGAAATTCACCCAGGAAGTCTCCGTCGATCACCCCCAACTGCTCCTTAACTAGTGTCCGAATGTCGGTCGAGTTTATTATTTAATCTCTGGTTTAACCCAAAATGTCGCCGCCAAAAAATTCAGGAACTCAAATTAAAGCCCGCTCGACGCATACCGAACGCACTCGGCCCGAAAACAACATGCACTAACACTTGGGATGTTCTAATCGGCTCGTAATTAGTTGATAATTAAGTGAAATGCGTTTGAAACAGCTTGATTTAAATTTAGAACAACCCCATCTTTTGCACAGCCCCCTCCCAGAACGAGCTTTCACGAGCTTTTACGATTTATCGTACACCCTCGTAAAATACACGTTCAGATCTAATTATTCCAGGCTCTGATTTCTATATCAAATCCTTTTCTGTATTAAAATTCAATATTAAACAGATTTTCTTTTAATTAAATAAAACGACAGAATTGCGTAAATAAGCCTGAGCTTTTCGTAAGTATGTAACTACGAAGCATTTGTGTCAAATTGGTTGCCTATACAACAGGCAATATAATACAAAGTGGTCAAGAATCACTGTTTAAGTTGGCAGTGCTGAATTTTATTTTTAAATGATAACTTTCGGTTGTTGACGGCTTGACACTGACAGCCGTCACTTTGACAACGTCACCTTGACATTTCAAATTCAAATTAAAACGCTAATTTTTATTCACATAACCCTAATCTTGGCGCAACGATACTAACTAATTAATTACAGGGATTTTTGAATCATGGCGCGCCTTACGGAAGGTAACGTATTAATCAATCGTTTATCAACCTCTTATCTTGCATTTTTTTTTAATTGAAGCATAATAATATGTAGTGTCTAGGGATACCGATACCCGATAATTTTGTTACCCGGGTACCCGTTATTGGTACCCGGGTATTACCCGTTACCCGATAAGTACCCGGGTACCCGATACCCAATAACTATCTGCATATCCGATAACTATTGAATAACAATTTAAAAATCTTTCAAAACAATATCCCAAGGAACTGATACTGCAAATAAATTATTTTTTCAAAGGAAAAAAAAACAAGAATAACGCTCCAAGTACTTGTTTTATAATAATTTAAATTTAAAAGGAGGTCCTTGGTTGTCGGGCACTTACCGAGTATCGGGTAATTACCGGGTACCCGGGTAGTTATCGGGTAACGGGTATTCATAAAGGGAAACCGGTTCCAATTAAATAAACGGGTACCCGTCGTCATCCCTAGTAGTGTCCATGCTCCAATTAATCAATATTATGGTTTAATTTGTATCTCGTTGATAATTTTAATACAACAGACGTATTTCTAAATGTAAGGTTGGTTGCCTGCACAAGCCTATAATATTTAAAATTTGTATCTTTTTCATAATATAACTTTTATCTTACTTATTTTGAACCATGAGAAAATAACAAAATATAAAGTTGATTCCGATTAATCTAATAATTTATATTTAATTGATTAAATTCAAAATTAACAGTGGCTAACTTCAGACGCAAATAATAATATGGCGTCAAGTATGTACGGTGCTGATGACAGTTCCGATTCAACTTCTTCTAATGATACTTCTCCTGAATATTGTGATAGTAATAACTCTCAAGAATGTACAAGAGAGACGTATAATTCATACGAATGTCCAAGTTATTTCAATGTGATTCATAAATTAAATAATAGACAGGTATACATGCAGGTTAACCTCAAAATTTGGTGCCTCTCATTTTTATTTTGTTTATCCGCAGTTATACGGCAGGGTTGCTAAGAATCCTAAATCTAAGACTGAACGTATTTTTAATAATATTCATTACCGATGCAGATACAAGCTGGAACAATTAATTGCAATCCCGGATATGCAGTGAGTGTTTTCATTTCAACTTCGCATTTATAGGTCCTACTGGTTTAAAATTTCAGCCATCACATTTACATGGGCTTCACTCTGTGTGGGCAGTTTTTTATCAGTATTAAAGAAATTCCCGCTTTGGAGATCGTTAATTTTACAACTGGCTCAGGATCTGCTTCAGAATACCATTTGTGTATATGGAGGTTTATTGTGGGGCAAAAATTGAGATATGTTGCTAACTATCGTATTTTTAAACTGCTGAAGGATCCCAATGATATAATAGATCAAATAATGTTCATGCAATGGCCTACAGACCCCTACAAATTAATTTGTTATAGTATTGGGTATGTATCTTAAAAATTAATTTGTTGTCAATTATAACGCAAAGCTCCCAATTGGTTTTGAAGCAATATGATTTTGAACAGACTCCATGTAACTATTTATTGAAGTAATTTAATATTTTTGTTTTTTTTTGCAGATCAACAAGCTTAGCTTATATAACTATTTTAACACTGCCCACTCCAGACAATTGTAAACACTGTAAAGGTATTCCAGGCCATGTAAATTGTAAGTAAAGTTTTGTTAGAAGTTTACTTTTTTTTACATTTATACTGGTCTAATTTTCTGAAGCACGCAGAAATACTTTACATTCTACAGCAGAAGTCAAACTTAGCACACCCAAGGAAAGAACCTTTACACTATTAAAAAAAATACTTATAGATACTTCTAAATTCAAAATTGATATGAGTTTGAATACTGTTGATCTGTATATTTATATTTAACTGTTAATAGTGAAGGTGTGAAATATTTTTAATCTGCATGATGATATATTACTGTTTTTGTTTTAGATCATGAAACTCAAGGATGGTGCATAAAGCATGGTTTCATGCTGCATTACATGTTTTCACTCGCCCAGCCAGCTCCCGTATTCGATCCTCACGTGTCACTATCATTTCCAGACTACTTAGTTATAAATACGGGCCATTACATTCACATATTACACGTATCAAGTTCCGAGCCATTACAACGAACAATACCAATATCGAATTTTATCAAAGAGGAGGACATAAAGTCGACGGCGGCTATGTCGAATTTGCCTTGTAGTTTTGCGGATAATTTCAGCGAAGTTTCCGAAACAACCAGTGATAACTTTAGCACAAACAGTATTATAGAAGCTATATTAGAGGACTTTAACGAATACGATTTAGAAGGTAGCGATTGCAATAAACCGTTTCACGAGTTAAACATTAGCTGTGAGCCTTTGAACGTCACCGGTAAGAGTTACCACAATACACTCGTACAAAATATCGTAGATCCTAGGCTAAAGCGTTTGCAAACGAGCAGGGATTGCTTGTTTTCAATGCCGCAAAGCTCAGGTGTTCAAAAAGTGTCGGAAAAGTCTAAGATTGATAAAAAGATCGCAGAGAAGGCCTACGAGTTCACTGAGGAAAATGAAAAGTGCGAGAAACTTAGTTCGTTTCGTAAAAAGCGTCTTGCCGATAAGAAATATGAATTTTCAGAGGACAATAGTGAAAATATCGTACCTTTTAATTCTCTCAGACGTGAAAGGCGATATCTGTATAGGTCACAAAGCCGTTGTGTTAGGTCTCCTGATCTTACTAATGGTTTATTTCTCAGCCCCCACTCCCCCGGCATTCGATCACCTATGCAATCACCGAATTCTAGAAACGGACAGTTTAGTCCTGGTGGTGCTCGGAATTTGTACTCGTCTATTCGTAATTCCCCTCACCATTCCAAGTCTCCCGTAAGTCCTAGAGATTCTGCCCGAAAATTCAATGTTTACTCACCAAGCCTTGATAGTGATTGTTCCGATTATGACTCCAAGTTAATATTAAGGCAAATACACAACTCGTCTACCTCACATCTCAATGACAACAAAGCACAACAAAATGTCGGTTTATTAATTGTAGATTCTAAAAGAGATGAATCGTCAAAATGGATAAAGAAAGTTGTAAGGAGATATTCAAGCGTAGATTTTGAAACTAGTTCGTTGGTATCTGGTCAGAGTAAAGGTGATGAGTTGATGGAATTAATCAAAAATGTTGAAATAATTTCACTTTTTCTTTTAGATGATTACAACATTCCAATAGAAATACCACTAATAGTTCAATCACTGACTGATCAGCAATTTGATTTAGTGCCTGAATTGAAGACGGACTTAGCTACGGAAACTCAACTTATTATTACTCAAAGAACATTTGACTGTGAACAGTTTGTCCAACGAAGGGCCGAGAAATTATGTGCCGAATTACATTTGCAATTTCTACATTGTGAAGATTATGATATAAAGTTACTGTATGTAAGTAAATGAATCCTTACATTTCAACACTTTATTCCCAAATTGCTTTTTAAAATCTCTTGATTCATCAAACTGAGAAGTGCGAAGAATTACAATAAATATAATCTTAAACTTTTGAGACAAATTTTATTTCAGATTTGTCCACTCGATGGTCATATTGTCTGCCAGGCTGTGATAAAAATAGTTGCCCTACCAACTAAAGAAACGCATTCGAAACCTAACGTGTACATTGCAAGCTGCATTTTTACATGGAATGTTACAACTGACATATTCGAACTGATTGAGCCACCCGATAAATATAAATTACAGCCGATGACACCTACGATGCAAATGTTGCAAGTGTACATACCGCCTAGCAATCACAGAAGAGTCCTCGTGATGGATTTTGATTATAGCGCCAGCAAAACTTGTCTCAGGGATTATCAGGAAAATTTCGAAGTGACGATGAAAGAATTCAGAGGTCGTAAGTACTGCAATATTAATATTTCAAGTATCAGTTGCGTCAGATATGAATTATTTAAATCACTATCAATATTATTAAGAACAGTGACGAAAATCGGTCACTTTTTCGTCTAAACATTTTTATTTTTAACATTAACAGTGAATTAAAACTATTCATGACTCATCTGATATTAAAAACGATTTAATGATCCATGTGTACCTGAAGCTACTGTATTATTTCAGGTTTATATAATTTACAGACAATTTTTCATAGTGGATATTCTACAGTTAGTGATAGTGATGAATAATTTTTTCAAAAAACAAATGTGCTTTGACTTTTGCGTAAAAATTAATATTTATTGTAAATTCCTCTAATTTAGAACCGTTCTTCCTATAATGTTATTTCTCATTTTACATTAATTTTAATTTAGAAATAACATGATAAAATAACAGACAGGCATGAGGTCTGCTGTAGTGTTATTGTTTTCAAAAGCACATTTGTTAGAAATTGTCTGTTGATTCACTCACAAACGCATATAATATTCTAAAAGTTGATATTGCTATTACAATAAGTTCTCGTTTATTTTGATTTGAAATTTGTAATAATAAGCATAATTTATCTGTGATTGATATGTTAAGTACGTAATAAACGTAATTTGTACCTACGTATGTTATTTTATTTTATTTCTCCTGCATTCACTGATTTGATCTCATTATTAGTATTATAGAGACCAATTGTTTCATTGAAACTTGAAAGAAGGCGGAAACGGGAACAATGTGATTATAAGAGCCACGTCTTCTTTTTAGACTTTCTGGACAGCGACTTCTGACAAGTAATGTTTCCAACTCGGAATGAAACTTACTGTATAAATACATATACAAAATCGCAGGATAAGACATACGGATCATTTTTTTATTATATGCCGATTAGATCAATCTGAGTTAAGAATACAACGTAATCTCCAATGGCAAGCAGCTATTTGACGAAAGTTAAAAGGAGATGGCTACATACATAAAAATTCGTAAACTTGTCAGTCGACTGATCGGCATATAATTTATTTATTTTTTTTATTGGAATTTATAAACTAAAAATTTAATTCAAGCTCTTTTTACTAGTTACACTAATTTAGTATAAAAGGTAGTTTTTAATTTAAAGTTGGTTTTTAATGTTCACTGAGTTATTACCATAACAACTGAAATGAATAAAAAAGATGATAGCTGACTAATAGCGTTTTCGATTCACCTGCACTGGTTGCACTCAGTATATTTGCATCTTCTTCTAACCTCATGTAATAGTACGAGATGAAGACACTCTAAGTGCGCACTTGTGCGGTCAATCGAAAACGCTATTACTAGTGAGCGGAATTTGATATTTTGTTCGGTTTATTTCGAACAAGGCGGCAACGAGTGCGTGCACATTAACCCGTCGATGTAGCTTTATACGTTGCCGCTTCGTTTGTATTTAATCGAACAAAATATCAAATTCCGTTCACTAGCTATTACATACAGGTAATCACAGTCAACTTCAAAAATGTTAGCTTTCCTAATAATTTATAGAGTGTTTTTTTTTAATTTGGCGTCAAAGTTGGCCGTGACAAATTGCTTATTATGAACGCACCACAATTTTTATTATTTGTTGTAAATCTTATTAGCGAGTTTTCGCAATCATCACGTTAACTTACGGTAAACGTTAAAATTACGTGGCCCCATTCATTTTCCATTGGATCACATGATCTTAACGTTTACGGTAAGTGAACGTGATGGTTGCGATAACTCGCTATTTTCTGTTTCCATTGTTACAAAAGATCTCATTCTTATTGTCGTTTTTGTTTATTACAATAGATTACATTCTTGTCTTGTCATATCGTACTGTTAGGTACGAAACCTCGAAACAGTGTTGTTCTCACTAGGGATATTTTGAGTATCAGAGTTGATAATATTTGAGTACCAATTTCGATTTTGGGTACAGAAATTTTATTTATTTGGCAACTGTCATTAGTAGCACCGCGTGATTTTTTTAAATGTTTTATCAACTCTTGCCATGGAATTTAGATGGCATGTCGTAGCTGTACTGTAAAACAGCATAAAATAGTGCAATGATGTACTTTTCACTTAAGCTAAGATAGGCCGCCCAGATCTCATAGCAAGAGTTGATAAAAAATTTTAAAAATCACTCGGCATATGCAAACGTTACATTGATAATGTTATTAAAGACTTCAGTTAAAAGGTGAATGATTTTTAGATTAGGTTTGGAATTTTTCGATGTTTAGATCCGATTTTACAATCGTCGGATAAGCACTATTATTGGTATAACCTGTAGTATAACGTGACGTAGGTGTGACGTAGATATGGAGAAACATTAAAGGATATTTGGCGCACAGTTATTCCGTTCTTATTCCACGATTGTAAAATTGGGCCTTAGTGGCGCAGCAATCATAATGTAATAGCGATTTCGATTGAGCACTCTCACAGTATTCTCATCTTACCTTAACCTCATGTAATAATAAGGGATGGAGATATTCTGAGAGCGGTCAATCGAGAACGTTATAAGTAAGTTCCTTTCAAGTACTTTTAGTCACAGAACTCCACTGTTTAGAATACAATTGAGATTTCTCGAATCTTATTTAGTTAAGTTTAAAGTAGTAATGTCCGGTTGCACCAACTTTTTAAGCAGAACTTGAATTTAAGTTGTATGGTCAGTAAAGTCAAATACATTCTGATTGACATTTGAACTTCAACTTATGTAAGTATTAATTACAATGTGACTAACATTTTGTTAAATCTATAAATCATCGTTTCTCAACCTGGGGGTCGCGGTGATATTAAAGAGGGGTCGCAAAAATAGCCTAAACAATAATGAAATCATTTTATGACAAAAATTATTTATTATAAACATTTTACTTGCAATAAAATTATATTTACTATTTGGGGGGTCGCGGAGCTAAGAAGGTTGAGAATCGCTGCTATAAATAATGTCATAGTCTAAACACCACTTAAATTTAAGCTCTGCTTAAAAAGTTGGTGCAACGACGGCGAAACGTTAAGTATTTTGTGCGCTATTTAGTGTCCGGTTAAAAGAACCAACTTTAAATATTTTATAAACAATCAAGAACTGTTGGTTTGTGGATGTTTCACAATTTTATAAAACGCTATGTGCCCCTATGACACAACGACCATATTCAGTGACCAGTTTCTAACTTCTGTTAGTATGATTCTCCTGTTATTCTTAATTCGTTGGCACAGAGTTTGCAATGAAGGAGTGCGTTCAGATACCCTACCCAACAGGTAAGAGTTACCTACTTGGGTAATTACGTCGTGGTAGAAAATTTAAGCGAAGTTGCTGAACGATAACGGTGAACGTATTAGTACTAACGTCAAAGAAAATATTGATAAATTATGTTGAATTTAGGTTATGTGAACCTGCTGCCAAAATTGAAAGTGAATTTAATTTTCAACTTGTCTACTTAGGCACTTAGATTTGCTTGAATTTACTTACTGGTTAAATTTGTAAATAATAATTCTCTCTTCTCATTATGAATGAAATTGCCGTTATTATCAATTACATACTCTGCCATTTTTCTTCAATTATACTCTATTCACGTTAAGAATGTAGTAGTGGGCGCTGATGTCGCCGTACGTATCACACAGAACAATTTTTTAAAACGATCTCAAATAACAATAAACACACGAACCACACAAACAAATAACGAATCCAAACGACATAAACGAAATTGACATTTCACAATTCTAGTGATATACTGATATTACATTTTATCCAACATAAAATTAATTCTCCGGAACAAGCGCGGGAATGTCAACTTTAACCATTGTAAACTTGCCTCGAATTTTAACCAATCACAAGCCGGAAAATATTGTCCTATCCTTTCCAACGCTACATTCTTAACGTGAACAGAGTATAGGTCTTCAGGGGTGCGTTCAGGAATAACGCTCCGACTAAAGAGAGCGCGCTCTATATACTCTTACAGCGTTCAGAAAAAGTTTAATCGCACTCTAGATATAATCCATTCACGATCTTTTTAGACTCAGAGTAGGCCATGTTAGGGTGACACTTTTGTTGGTACCTCCAAGTGAATATGTTCCATTTTAATTTGATGGTTATATTTTTGAAAACTGACACCAAAAAATATTGATGATTTTGAGCATTTTGACTTAGTATTACAAAGTCACAAGTAATTTATTTGTTTTAATGCTATTATTTTACTTTCTTCATGCCAACGTAGAGTATAAGAAGCAAAATAGTCGATGGGACTGACGTTAAAGTGTCAGAATTTTACATTTGTCACATTTTGAGTTCTCAAAATCCATGTACGTAACTTAACGAAAAAAAAGCATGGCCCTCTAGAGTCTAAATAGGTCGTGAACAATGTATAATCATCTTTATGAGTTCAGAAATAGATAGAGTAAATGCTTGGAGCGCGTTCTTCTGTACTCGGTCTAAACTTGGTACAAGTGGACAAAATCGTAATTAAGGTTATGTTTAGGTAATCATCCCGACAGAATTCAAGTTTAAAATGAATGCAAACAATGTGAGTACAAAGTTTGTTTACTTTTCTTTAAACCACTTATTATTATTACGTCTTCTGTATCTGTATCTATATCTGATTCATCATTTTCCAACAACGTTATACTATTTACACTATCAACAATACAATTTGCAATTACAAATTGCAAATTACAGCTGCAAATATTTGGTCACGGCTCATTTTTCAGTTTTGATAGATATAGGTTATTGTTCCAGTCACCATTGACACAACTAACTTCAGTTAAATTTTTACCGTTCATAAATACTTGAAGAGGCAGTGTAAATCTTGACGTTAAGGGTAAACACTCTGGGAGCAAATGCACAAAGTACTCTCACTGTATCTGAACGCACCCCAGCAAAATAAACAATCACCAAATAACACGTACAGAAACGTATAGTTATACTCGAAAAATGAATTAATACGCGTTGCGCATGCTCGCAATATCTTGGGGTATCTTTTAACTAGAGATGTGGGTTCAGAAATTTTCCAATTTGGAAATTTTCTAAAATGGAAATTTTCCAGAAACTTTCTAACCAATTTTTCTGGAAAATTTCAGACGAAAATTTAACGAAGTTATTACTTGTTGCGTTTGCATATAAAATGTAACGCCTAACCTAACTTCAAAAGATTATGCGCCCAAAATGCGGAAAAACACCTATACCTACCATTTATGAATTAAACTAGGTTCACATGCATTGCGGATACGCAAAACTTTTATTGCGGATCCTTTCTAATTGGTTCATTTTGATTGAAATATACATGATGAACCAATTAGAAACGATCCGCAGTAAAAATTTTGCGTATCCGCAATGCATGTGAACTTAGCTTTATAAGCGAACGCCAAAGCGTTAGTTTAGTTTGTGAATACACATTATTTTGTAATTTCTGTCATTTTTTACATTACCGTTGTGCATAAGTATTAGGTACTATTTTAATTAGCACTTGCTCCTGAGTTTATAAAAAATATTTTTCTTTTAAAATACGTTAGTATAATTGATTCGGAAATTTTCTGGTAAGTTACCGGAAAAGGTCATCGGAAAATTTCCATCTTTTTTATTTTTCCGGAAAAATTACATCTCTACTTTTAACCATCTCATGAGATGGGGAAGTTAGGAGCACCCGTGGGTGAATCAGCGGGACTTTCTGAACGATAAAGGTGGAATACTGCGGATAACATTTTGTAGTTTATGAACGACCATGGATGACTTTTCTTACCTAGGTACTGTTCCTGAACGCACTCCAGGGGTGCGTTCAGATATAATATGCGAGCCAGAGCGTTTGTCCAGTGGAGAGCGCGCTCCATTTCATCCATTTCCTGAACGGTGTTTAAACACAAAATAGCCTAAAAATAGAGCAGAGAAAAGCTGTGGTAGCAATTTCCGTATTAAATTCTGCAAGTAATGTATTACAATGGTGTGCAGAAGATACAAATTCAAGTGATGGAGAGACGTCAGATGAAGAAAAAATAAGAACTGTCTTAAAAGTTTCCGGTAGGGAAAGAAAGGAAGTTGCACGAATAAAATTATACGTAGAAGTAACTTTACAAATTGTAACTTATCAAATTCGTTATTTCGTCAAACTGCGCTGTCACACTAGCACTAGAAATTTGACCAAACTTTGAGGTTAAATTATTTTTGGAAATCGTCATTTTAAAAAAGTTACGCAAAAATGGATAGAAAAAAAGCAGTGGCAGGCCTTATAGGTTAGGTTAGATGTTAGACTTCCGTTTCGCGTCTCTTCCTGTGCGTTTAAATCTAAAAATCATAAGGCAAGTTTGATCAAACTGACCGATGGATATAGAGGCGCCCCTAAAATTTAGAAAATTTGCTTCTATGACGTCATGTGATGTCATTAGTTTAGTTTGTCAGTCCAGTTTGATCAAACTGACTAAAGGCCCATTTATAACTCAATTTTAATCGCAATCGCAATTTTAGTCGTAATCGTAACCGTAAGAATCGTACGGATTTTGTTTAGGCTATTTTATAACTGATCGCAAGCGGCGTCGTAAAACTGCTGTCATCTGGCCGTTAAGAAGTTAATTTTGACATCTGACAGTGTAATATGACATTGGTGTTCTGAATTTAGGAGCTATTATTAATTTATTACACGTATACCCAATGGCGCAGCCAGGTTGCCAAGGGCCCCGGTGCAAAAGAAAATCAGAACCCCTAACCAAAATAACGGTAACTTTAAAAAACCAACAATAATAATAATAAACTTTATTTTTTTAATTAGGTAACCTAGTTAGATTTCGTTATAACACTGATGTGGTCTTCTGCAATATTTACTTATATGGGCAATTGAATTTAGTCCGAACAGCAGTTACTTTTCAACTACCCTGTAAATAATTAAGTACAAATTGGACATAATTTGGAAAAATTCAATCGTTCATATGGCAGTATGACCCCCCTCCTTACTCTCACGCCATCTAATATTCTTCTTATAATTTTACAGTCGCCTATTAGAGTAGTCCCTGTATATAAAAAAATCCTAGAACAATCTGATTTCACATTTGATATTTTTGTGACTCCTACAAAATTAATTCCTTAAGAAAAAAGAAAAGAAACAATAAAATGCAAAATTCATGAAAGAAAATTAAAAAGGAGATCCACGGATAAAATTATCGAAGCAAGTAATTTCAAATTTCTCGCCAAAAATGTAGTTCATTAAAATTTTCATAGATGGCGCCAATGCAACACAATTTCGTACAGTTTCCGTTATTTTTTTTTATACCTAATTAAAAATTGTATACAAAATATTAAGGCCCGATTGTACAATCATGGTTTAACTTTAAACTTCGCTTGATTTCTATAGCATCAATTATAAAGACAATTGTTTCCATAGAAATAAGTTTAAAGTTAAACCATGATTGTACAATCGGGTCTAAAACATTTTTTAATGAAGAATCTAGAACTGAAATATGAACTTTATGTTTAGATTTAGAAAAAAAAATGTAATTTGACAAGACTTACTTACTACATACATAGATGGCGCCATGCAATTTTGATTTACTTTGTGGCGAAAATCAGAGGACTAACAAACAGAGAAAATTGTAAAAAGGAATGCAATTAGAAAATTAATTCGTTAAGAAAGAAACAGAAGAGAACTGAAACAAACAAAATGCAAAATGAATGAAAGGAAAACAAAAGATCGACGATTCTTATCCGCGGATAAAATTTAAAATTTCGCGCTGAAAAATGTAGTTCTATAAAATTTTCATAGATGGCGCCAGTGCCGTTTTTTTTCACCTAATTGAAATTGTGTACAAAACATTGAAATAATTTGTAATGAAAAATGTAGAACTGAAATTTGAACTTAGATTTAGAAATGTTAAAACATTTGACTATTAAATATGTAACTTCAATAATTTTTAGATACATACATATTTCAGATTTTGCATCTAAAAAATGCTATTTGACAAGATTTGCATAGATGGCGCCAAACAATTTAGAAGAATGAAAGAACAACAAAAAATTGACGATTGAAAATCTGCAGACTAACAAAAAACAAAGAAAAAATTAAAAACATCGACGAAACCAACAATAATATATGAAATTTAATGCACAGAAAACAAAAGAAGATCAACAATTCTCATTCGGCGGTGAATAAAGTAAATATGAAAAGTTATTACAAATTTCACGCCAAGACAAATTGTAGTTCGATAAAATTTTCATAGATGGCGCAGGCGTGACTCGATTTTGTACAATTTCCGTTTGTAGATGCATTAAATAATTTTTTTTAAGGTTTTGACAAAGAACAATTTTAATTAGGTAATTCTCTGTCGATTGGTAAAGTAATATAGAGGCTGTTCCATTTAAAAAAGCGTCTTTTTGACTTTATCTCATAAACGCGACGTTCAATTGTTTTTTTTTTTACTACGTCATTGTAATCAGTGTGAAAAGTACTGCTAGTTTGTTAATTAATTTGTAGCTTTTATAACAAAGTTAGACATAGTGCCAACTTAAGTTTGAACAGACTGTATAATTATATAGTTATTACATAATTTTATAATTATTACATAACTTTATAATTTAAAATGGTTGAACAGTAACGCACTTCGCTTCGGAACTTAAGGGTCTTCGAAGGCCCCCTTGAGTTTGGGGGCCCCGGTGCACTGCACCACTTTGCCCTATGATAGCTACGCCACTGCGTATACCACACCAAAATATGGCCAGCTGATATTCCGGCCACATTGCTCCATTGCCCGCCTAAATTACTATTTCATCGGAAACGATCAGATTCATTCGATTATTATCGATGCATTTCCATTGGTCGATCGTATGGATCGGATTGTAAGAGATGAAAGTTGACGAACTTCTTACGATCCTTACGATTCCGATTGCGGTTGCGAAGGTGGTTGCGATTGAGTTATAAATTAAACACAGGAAACCGTATCTTTCAACTTTGTTGCGATTACGACTAAAACTGCGATTGCGATTAAGATCGAGTTATAAATCGGCCTTAATGATGTGACAAGGGCTTAATTGGGTCGCAAATTTTGCTATTTATTTTAATGAAATTATAAATTATTTAATTTAATTTTTAACTATTTAATATAATATAATTTTAATATAATTTATTTTATTTATCATAAAATTTACCAAATTACAGTTGCTACCACACTAACTATAATGACAGTTGGCAGTACTATGTAAATATCATTGAACTTTGGCGTTTACTATACGATAACATAACCAAGAAAGAAATTTCGCTTTATTAATTATACAACTTAAAAGAAAGTTGCACAAATCTTTAACCAGATGAGAACCATTTAAAATCGTGCAATCTATACTTTTGGAGGATGGACAATTTTCAACCGAAAAAACAAAAAACAGAAGGTAAACTTTCATGTAATTGTAATGTTATTATTAAGCGTATTCGACCCTACAAACGGAAATTAAGTGTACGTCGCTTTTAATTAATTAACGTTCATTTAAGAATAAATTAATTAAAAAACATATTCACCGTCGTGAAGTTCGTTCGCATCAAAGTAGCATGGCGTGCGTTAGTGCTGTAAAGTGAGGTTATGTGACGATTAAAGTTGTATTCGCAATCGAAATGTTGAGAAGACAGGCTCGTTTACGCCGTGAATATTTATACCGCAAGACGATTGAGGACAGGCAAAAATCTATCCAAGATAAAAAGAATCGCATAAAGAAAAGCTTAGAAGAAAACGTTCCAATCCATGGAGATTTACAGAAGAAAGCGTTGCACTATCAGAAAAAGATAGAATGGGAAGACGCAGGGCCAGATGTCGCGGTGCAAATCGGTGGCGAGAGTGGTGGTGCTTTAGCAGATTCTCAAGATGATGAATACCGCTACGCCGGAGTTGAGGACCCCAAAATAGTAATCACCACGTCAAGAGACCCGAGCTCACGCCTGAAGCAGTTTGTTAAAGAAGTTCGCTTAATATTCCCCAACTCTCAAAGGATGAACAGGGGCAACTACGAAATGAAGCAGTTGATTCACGCGTGCCGTGCCAACGACGTCACTGATTTCATCATCGTTCATGAGCACCGAGGTGTGCCCGATGGTCTCGTCATTTGTCACTTACCGTACGGACCCACCGCTTATTTTAATTTATCCGACGTGGTAATGAGACATGACATACCAGATATCGGCACTATGTCGGAACAATACCCACATTTAATATTTCACAATTTTAAGACGAATTTGGGAAGTCGTATTACGTCGATCCTGAAATATCTCTTTCCTGTGCCTAAGGAAGATTCGAAGCGAGTTATTACGTTTGCAAATCATGATGACTATATAAGCTTCAGGCATCATACTTATAAAACGGTCGACAGGCAGGTAAGAAAATGATTTATATTTTATGTATTGGGTGTCCACAATGTGCCACAATCTTTTTTTTTTTTTTTTTGATAGAAAATTGAGATTTTAAGACCCTTCTTTTCAGATTGAATTAAGTGAAGTTGGCCCCAGATTTCAGTTGCGATTATACGAAATAAAATTGGGCACCCTAGATAATGTGGAAGCTGCGGAGACTGAATGGGCTTTAAGACCTTACATGAATACCACAGTGAAAAGAAGATTTTTAAGTGAAGAAGATGGGTGGAAACAAGATTAAAATATTTTGTTAATATTTTTATAAATAAAAACTAAATTGCAGACAGTGTTTTATTAAGTATGCAAAATTAACTTCTACTTTTAAGTCACTTTGTTTGTATGTCCAATCTTGCCTTGTTTAATTGTTTCTTACAACAAATGAAATATATTTTTTTAAAGAGTGTTTTAATTCGTTCTAACTGCAAACATGATTAAAAAGAAAACTTTATCTTAATTGATGATTCAATTTCTTTAGTTAACTCAATATTATTATTATTATTTTAAAAAGGTCTTGTTTATGTGTTGCTGTTATAACATGTTATTGTTTCATTTGGTAAATTATTTTGATAGATTTGGAAGTCACAGGTGTATCAAGAAGTGGTCGAGTTAGAAAAAAGTCATCCAAGTTAATGGACTTCGAATCTCCTGATGAGATCGAACGAAACTTCAAACGTCAACCGCCATCACAGCGCAGATCAGAGCCCTTCGATTTCCAGTCGCCTCGCAAGGACAGACCGTTTTCCTCCCCGAATAAATCAGATGATGTGCGTGATCGAGTTCCGCATTAAAGCACTCTTCTATGTGCAGCTTTGTTTCAGATGTTTCCTAAGACAGAAATCGAAGTGAAGCAAGAGTACGACTATGATGAAGCGTACATGCAAGACAGTGGCTCAGAATATGAAGCTGAAGCATACGATGATACTAAGTCGGATTCAAGTGATGAATCTGCAGACTCTGAAAGTGATTATGAGGAGGAAGAGACAACCGGATTCCGAAAATTGGATACCGGTAATGATAGTAGTTCACAACAAAATTTATTTATGATGGAAAAGAAAAAAAGGTTAATAATAAAAGATGGTAAAATTGTAGGTCGTTCTAAGGGAAGGCGAAAAGATAAAGGTAACCACACGGCTAAGTTTTACATTGTTTTCAAATATTTGATGATTATTTTAAAATTAACAAATTACTTAGTAAAAATTATTTCAGGAATCCATTCTCATTCAAAAAATATTGTAAGCACATCCAAGAGCTTTAAAAAATTATATCCTATTTGTTTTGTGAACTTAGAAATAAAATTTAAATATAGCCAAAAGCCCTTCATGTAAATATTCGAAGGGGTCATCATTTTCTTGGTTAATGTTTTTTTAGACAACAAATATTCAAATTGAATTAATTTGTAGACCAATCTGACTCTAAATATAAAAATGCTGGTAAAGGAAGCAAACTCAATAAAAAGACTGCGGCCAAGGCAACTCCAGGACCATTAGCTCCTTTCCAGCTCGGAATACCTATAGTTGGTAATATGAACGTTTCACCCCCCAGTCCCAAAGGCAAAGAATCGCCATCCATATACAAGGTAACTGGAATCAAACCCATCGACGTAGCAGCTCATTTAAAATTGCTAGGCGAAAGCCTCACAATCATTGGAGAAAGACTAAAAGAACACGAGGTAAATTACCTTTACATTACAAAAAAAAAATTATAATACATCTCAATGTTTTAGGGGCAGATAGCTGTTTCTGGAAGTTTATCCGTTTTACTGGATTCCTTGCTCTGTGCCTTGGGGCCCCTGCTTTGTTTAACACAGCAAATACCAGAATTACAAGAAAATTGTTGCACACCAGAACAACTTACAAACACACTCGACAATGTCGCTTTCATTATGCCAGGCTTGTAAAACAAATCATCTTCGTTTGTAAATAAATGTAAATAAGAACAAAACGTTTCGTTTACTAAATTAAACATTACATTACTGATGTTACTTTTACAATACACTTTACAAGGTCTACACTACATTAACATGTACTGGTACAGATTTAAACGTTACACCTCCACATTTTAATTATCACAGGACATTCTGCAACAAAGATAACATGACAATATTTAAAGAATGTAAAAAAAAATACTTGCCTGAATCAAATTATGGGTATCGTCCAGATGGTTTAATTCCAGGAGGATGTTCGAAACAATGCGCTTTGCAAGGACAATCATACAGGCAAGGTCCTTGCTTTGGTTTCCAGTGCTTACAGCACGGTCTTCTACAACAAGCGGCAGGACAACCCTGATAACGTTGCTCTACTTTCTTTGGTTTAGCAGGGCAAGGCCAAATCTTTGCTTTCCAAGCTGCGATTGGGTTGCAAAATGGTGGTGCTGATAATTTCATTCGACATGGCTTGAAGCCTGTGGGGCAACCCTCACAGCAACCCTTTTTCTTTTCTCTTCTCACCATATCTTCACAACAACGTTTGGGAGGTGGCGGATCGGATTCACGGTTTATGCAGAAAATACCTCCACTTGGAGTGCAGTCGTTGATGTTGTAGCTGTTGTAGAAATTATCGTATCTACTATTATGGGCACATCTTGCGTTTTGTATCAGTTCCTAGAATGTAATACTTTAACTTTGGGAATTTTCAGGCACGAGGAAATAATTAATTACACAACATGTTGGTGGACATGGGGGACAAGGCATCTTGAGAGGTTTGACTGGACAGGGATTTGTGGGCAGAGGTCCACATGGTGGGCAAGTAAAACAAACTTGTGCAAATGGAATTTCACATAACTGCATGCAAGCTGGACTGCAGCAAGGTGACGCTGCCGAACTGTCACATCTAAAAAAATCAGTTATTCAAACCCAAATCGATTTTAAATCACCAATTTTTCAATAATTAATTGATAGTGATTTACGATCAATGATATGAACTTACCCATTCGTCAACTGACAAGTCAAATCTTTCAATTTGTTAATTATCCCGTCGCAAACCATTTTCACTGAGAATTTTACAAATTATAACGTTTCAAGGAGTTTATTTTGAAGACATGCCAAAAAACGGTGCGTGATATACGTGAATTTTGAAAAAAGTGACTTGTTTATGATTTTGTTTTTAATGTCTCTTGCCTTTTTTTAACTCTCTTGTGACTCACTAGATTAACATTGCACCTTTTTTTTTAAATTAAACCCAAACCGTAGATGATAGAATTAAAGATTTACAAGCCTCATCCTTGGATGTTACACAAAATCATGTAAATGAAGTTTCTCCCTCTTTTATTTTGACTATAATTCTGACGAAGCTGTCGAACGACGGCGAAACGTTAAGTGTTTGTGCGCTATTTAGTGTCCGCTTAAAAGATTTTGTGATACAATTTCTTAAGTTATATATTTAAAAAGGAATTATTTTATTTTTGTTTCGGAAACGCAACCATAGAAAACTGTTGAACAATTTCAGTTGCATTTAGAAAGGGAAAAATTTGGTGTACGAAGGAATTTGTCAAAGAAACTCATCCTTGTGCTTAAAGAATCGTCTTATAATTTAATTTAAGGACGTCCCAAAAATAGGACCTACCATATGAAACCTATTATAATTTCGGAAAATTGAAAGTTTATTACTAAAAATGACGTAAAACGTGAACGTCAAAAATCTGACTCGTTATTAGATTACAAACAGAATCAAAATTTCCAGTTTATGTCTCTTTTATTCCAACAAAATGCCCAAATTTAACTGACCAAGGCTCAATTAAAATGGTAGTATCTGGATCTTTGCTTGCACTCATATTGGTGGCTCCTATCGTGTGCACATTATGCGCCATGATATCGAATATAGTAGGTAGCATATCGAAATCTGGATTGGACCGAAAAAGAACGAGAAGTGAATGAACTGTGACAGGACTTCTGTATGTTTGTGATTTACCAGTAGAAGATCAAATACATACATCATAGTTGAGTAATGATTCGAACCAAGAATAAAACACTACAATTTTATTGCATTTACTTTTTGTATACTGAAGTTGAGCAATTTTTTAAATATTTTGGTACAATTTTTGAATTCAAAAAAAGAGAGCTTTCATTTTTTAAAAATAAATTAGGCCATTGTCATTCTGACAGCAGACATTAAAAATGGCATAAATTTTCAAGTGATAAATCATGCATTTCAAGTATCTGCCTGCTTCTTGGCGGTTATTCAAGTGATTTAAGTTTATCTTTTTTGTAAAATGGAAGTGATCTGTGGCTTCTTAGGATTCATTTTTATGCTGCCGCTTTTGTGTACAATATGTACCGTTATTTCATCTGCGGCGGCAGCCAAGCAGAAGGTACCGAAACAACCAGAACGCAAAAAGAAACCCAAACAAAAAACTGTAATGGCAGAAGCCGATATAACACTTGATGATAGTGCAGCTGTAGGTGATGTGCCGATTACCCAATCTATAAAAACAGAGAAACGTGAAGAAAAACCAGAACGCAAAAAGAG
The DNA here is from genome assembly GCA_958336345.1 of Dorcus parallelipipedus. Taxonomy (NCBI): domain Eukaryota; kingdom Metazoa; phylum Arthropoda; class Insecta; order Coleoptera; family Lucanidae; genus Dorcus; species Dorcus parallelipipedus. The sequence goes on from OY284476.1 coordinate 41,566,062, forward strand.
ACGCAAACAAAAACCTGTAACGACAGAAGCCGATATAACACTTGACGGTAACGCAGCTGTAAGTGATTACTCAATTACCCTATCTACAAAAACAGAGAAAGAAGAAGAACAACTGGAAGAAAACTAAAGATCACAAAATTTACAAAAATTGTAAAATACAGTTTAGCAATAAATAAATAAATAACACAATACATAACGGTGTTTAATTTACTCTTGTAAAGAACATCATTTTTTTTTAAAACAAAGCCAGCTGTTGCAAGTTATGTCAAAATAAAATTGAACTTTTGATGAATGACGATGACATGAAATTTAAAACATGCTTTTCTTCTTAGTACCCTGCCCAACGCTAATTTGCTGCACTTGCATTTTGTTGCTACTTTTATGTTGCTGTAATAATTAAACAATGAGCTTGGTAATAACCACTAGCATCATCGCAACATGTCTGGTCACCTGCGGAGTGATATTCATTCTGGCACTCACAGGAGTAATACATTGTCCACCCAAATGCCCACGGAAGAAAAAAACATTTACTTCGAGATAAAGGCAGAGTAAATAAGTGTACTATGTATTTTTATAATTTTAATAAAATTTTTTAAGAGTTTAACAAAGTTAATGTTATTGAAACTTTTAGAAATGCAAGAAATTTTACTTAGTCAAAATTACATTTAGACTAGAATTCTAGAGTTAAACTTTTTCAACACCATACAATTTTAACTTTTTTTTAGATGCAGTGTAAGTACTTTTAATAAAATACTGCCCAATATATGGAATGTAAAGAAAATATAAAACAGCATACTAACAACTCATATTAAAAACATATAAAATATAAATTAGAAAACTTATCCCAACATTTAACAACTTCTTTTCGGCCTGGCCCCTTTAAAACCTTTTGAAATATCGCTTTCCTTCGGTTCCAGTTGGCTCATGCAATAGTGTCTGAAAGTATTATGATAAATACAAATGTAAATTTAATGTGATTATTATTATTATGAGTTGTATCGATTAGAAGCAACTCAAAGCTCATATTTTAAAAGATACAATGCAAAGATAAATAAATTGCTTACGAGTATACAATAGGCATCATCAAAACAGTACGTTCTGATCACTCTGGAACCATCTGGTGATATTGAAACGGTTATCAGCTTGTCTCCTTCTTTTGTTGTAGTGCTCTGAAAAAAAGCAAAACTTATAAATAAATGTATCTTTTTATACCTCACAGTTTACTATAATTATAATAACCCATAAATACTCTGATAAGTGTTAAGCATTCGAGTGATTAATTTTATTTTTGATCATCGCGTCAAAACACTGTGTGATTGACTGCACATCAGTTAATTAATTAGCACTTAATACACCTATGTGCCAAAAAGTAAAACTAATTAGATTTATTTTATCATGGTAACTCACATCAAGTGCTAAATACACATTCAGTATTCTCCTTGTATTAGAAAGATTTATAATTCTCAAAGTGTTGTACAACTGTATTTAAGTGTCCATAGATTAAATATTGAACAAGTGATTATGTAATAATCTGAATAAAAGGTTACATATTTATTATGTACAATTATTTTTGTGTACTAGGTAAGTATAAATTCATTAAAAAAAAATTGAGTAGGCAGCAACTGCAAATTATTTTGTTATGATAATTAATTAGGAAGAAGATTTAAAATTCAGTCAATTCTGCCAGTTTTCAGTAATGAAATCAATAACCGATAACCGAAATGTTGGTCTGATCAAGATAACAGGATTTATTATAATTATGTCATTATGTGATTAACAGAAATTATTCATAAAATAATTCTGCCATATTTATTATTAAAGTATGTGAAGGTATAATTATCGTTCAGTGTCATTAATCACATGTGCTGTTATACCGAGAGTCCGAGGGTATTGATTAAAGAACTGTTTTCCCCAAAACTCTGTGATTGTCATATACTACATTTTTTTAAATCAACTTCATTATTTCAAAGAGTTTCCAAGCATTTGCTTGGAGTTTTTAATCAAGCAGAAACAGAACAGGAAGAATAAAAAATAAAACAGTGTATTTAAGAAAATGAATCCCGAATTCGCAACAAGAATAACTTTTGTAATTCTTATTTAATTCTTAATATGTATTAAGAAGTGGCACAGATAATTGAACAAAAAATAAACAAAAAGATAACGATAAAAATAGGTATACAATGAACGGATCAAGACATTATTATGTAAATCTTTCAGTTTAAAAATTAATTAAAATTAAACAGTAGCATATTCAACCAACCAAGAGTAAATTAATATTTTGTAGAAAACGGTCTGATTTTCTACTTCTCTTGAAATATTTACTGGAAAGATATTGTTTGTCGTACAGCAATAAAAATCGGTAGTGTTACAAAGTAAAGTAAAAGAAATAACCTAGATATAAGTTCTTTTAGTTTTATTTGTTTTTTCAAATGTTCAAGCCTGTGCAATTGTCAGATTTTCAAACAGCCATTATTAAATTTTTTTAAATGCAACCTCCTCTATCTCTCTTCACGAATAGACAGTGTGCACAGACTTGAACATTTGAGAAAAACAAATAAAACAAAGAATTTATATCTAGGTATATACTTTAACTTATAATAACACTACCGATTTTTATTGCTATACGACAAACAATACGTTTACAGTAAGTATTTCAAGAGAAGTTGAAAATCAGACCATTTTCAACAAAATAGTAACTTACTCTTAGTTGGTTAAATAAATATAAATATTTTAGATGCTACTGTTGTACTGTTTAGAGGATCAAGTCTTTCTATAAGAAAATACACAGGGTATTCCATTTAAAAAATTCTCCTGCATGCTGCCATTAGCTGCTTTCGATTATGCGTGCTGGAGTGCATCGGAGTAACTCCGCGCTTCTGAGACAATGAAAATCGAACATACCCGAGCAGCCTGGGGTGCCCTGGAGTACTTCAGTGCATATAATCGAAAGCAGCTATTATTTTATGTAACACTCTCTATGTATCAAAATAATTTAAGGTTGTAGTGCTCATATGTAGAATGTCCTTGTAAAAGAAAAACATTCTATCTCGTTCAATAATTTAGCTATAGAAGAAGGGGCACTTAAAAACTCACCCTGTACAACTGAATAGCGCATGAAATTCTTATTATTATTATTTTATTTAGAAAAATGCAATACTAATAAACAAAAAACAGAATTAACTTGTGACAGTTAAATCTCTTAATTCTACACTCAATATAGCGAAGTGCATTGAAAGTAGAAACTGTCTTTTAACTATTATTATTATTTAATTATTCATACTTTTTTCCTGTTAGAGTCACTTACCCTCTTAATACCTACATAAAAAGATTTATTTATTTATTTATTTCCAATACATTTCTTATTGGAGTTATGAGTTTAACTATTGAGAATTACTTACTTACTCATATGAATTTCACTTGCAAATAGAACAGACACTTGATGTTTTAAAGAGAGCAGATAATATTGATTGCAACTTACTTTTATGACTACACCTCCCGGCATATGTTCCTCATATTCCTCCCCTAATTTAAACTTGATGACAATAGTTCTCAAAAAAGTGCTGGAAGTAATCGTCCACTCTCCGCTTTCATCAGTAACAATCTCAAGCAGGGGACTGCTATTGCACATCATTTTCCGGGGTATGTAAGGAACCCCTACAACAAAATAAAATGCACAGACTTAAGAAAGGCATAAAAGTCATAAAATCAAAACTAACCCACTGCTTTGAAGTATTCATCCAAGTTTTCGTTTTTCTCATGTTGATATTTTCCTAGAATTTGCACCATGACTATACCGTTTACAGCCTTTCTAAGTAATGATTCACATTTATCAGTGCGAGGAGATTTGCGAGCACGAGATAATGCGAATGATAAGTCTTTTAAGTTAATTGTTTTCTTTGCGTTAATGGATTGCGTTTTTGATTTGAGAGTGAGGTTATAAATATCACGAAATAAATTAAGGTTAATCACCCGATGAGTGTTTACTGTAATATTTAAAGCAAATTTTTTAGCTGACAAATACAATTCCAAAATTGTAAAAAATGGAATATTTTAAAAAATATCCGCCATATTTAATACTAAACATCTGTTTTATTTACCAAATAGCGTTTTCGATTGACCGCACTAATGCGCACTCAGAATATCTTCATCTCGTGTTATTACATGAGGTTAAAAGAAGATGCAAATACACTGAGTGCAACCAGTGCAAGTGAATCGAAAACGCTAAAAATAAAGAATAGATAAGGTGATGAGGGTAAACGCAAAGAATAGTGATTTGCCCATAGTCTAAAGCGAGGCGTTGGCGGTAGCGTTTGCGATGACGGTGGCGGTCACAAACGTTCACATGCGCGCGACCACAGTAAAGTTACGTAAATTCCTTGGCAGATCTTCTTGTCGCATGTATGTGAACGATTTTCATCGCCACCGTCACCGCAATCGCTACCACAACCGCTTCAATGTGTCTCCCGCTTAAAGCTAAGTTCACATGCATTGCGGATACGCAAAATTTTTATTGCGGATCGTTTCTAATTGGTTCAAAATAGTGTTGTGAGTAAAAAAATAGCCATTATAATGTCCGGATATTTATCCGGATATATATCCACGGCTATAAATATTAATAGCCGAGTGGCTAATTATTTCAAATTTGCCGCCAAATAATTCATTTAAGGTTAGTTTTTTTGTGGCCAGTACCAGTAGTTGCAAAAGTAATTGGCAATTAAACGTAACATTTCTATGTGGTTTTTTAAATCTAAAGAGAAAGAAATTTAATTTAATGAAACAATTTACTTGTTTCTACCACATAACTAATTTTATTTTAGTGTTATTGTAAAGAAAAAAAAATATTAACAAATAAAACCGGTTCTTCTGTTATAAATGTACTCGAAATTGAATAAAAAGTTAATAAATAGCCGATTATATTATTTATCTGCTACTTTTGTTTCTCATTTAACCAAATAAATATCGGATATCTATCCAGATATATATCGGATATCTATCTTGATATATAGCAGGATATTTTCAAATGCAAAATATCCGGCTACTTTTGCTATTTATATAAATAGCTGGCTATTTTACAACACTAGTTCAAAATGAACCAATTAGAAACGATCTGCAATAAAAATTTTGCGTATCCGCAATGCATGTGAACTTAGCTTTATGCCTGTTTTAAGCTAAGTTCACATGCATTGCGGATACGCAAAATTTTTATTGCGGATCGTTTCTAATTAGTTCATTTTGAATTTTGAACCAGTTAGAAACGATCCGCAATAAAAATTTTGGTTCATTTTGATTGAAATGTACAGTTGCGGACAGAAAATTTCGGATGTCACTGTCACTCATCTGACGTATACATATAGAAATTCCTTAACTTTTACGTCAGTGGAATGACATTGACATCCGAAATTTTCTGTCCGCAACTGTACATCAATGAATTAGGATAGGCTAGAAATCGTGTAGTATACAGCTTATGGAAGGCCACATAACCTTTGGCTTTGTTTTGGTCAGACACAGCGTCTGATTGGTCGAGGGGCATATCATGGACCCATTCGCGAACAGCTGACTTGCCGGAGTCAAATAATTGTTCATTTTGCGTATTAATAAGTAGTTTTGAAGGAAAATTAATGTGATAACTTGTGTTATGACTAATTCTTATGCTATTTGTAGCATCATTTATCAGTTGCGTAAACGTTTGTTGAAATTTCATCGAAATTGAATGTCCGTTTTCAGTGGTTTTACTTACGTTTAGAATCACACATTGGATTTCACAGAATAAAATTATTGGTAAGAGCTTTTTATTTAGTGCCAATAGCTCACAGTTGTGTATTTTATACTGAAAGAATGAGAAACATTCCCCTGCTGTGACGGTACGCTATTGGTCCTGTGGGAAATGTAAACAAATTTAGTGGTTATGTCAACTTCAAAGTTTTAATATTGGATGCTATTTCTATGCTTAATAATTCATTGATGTACATAATGAACCAATTAGAAACGATCCGCAATAAAAATTTTGCGTTTCCGCAATGCATGTGCACTTAGCTTTACACGGTCATATTTTTGTATCAAATTTATTACGAAGTGAGAGAGATAAGCTACCACAGTGAATATTGATTGGTTGAATTGGCACTTCTCACTCACTTCGTAATAAATTTGATACAAAAATATGTCCGTTTAAAGCTAAGTTCACATGCATTGCAGATACGCAAAATTTTTATTGCGGATCGTTTCTAATTGGTTCATTATGTATATTTCAATCAAAATTAACCAATTAGAAACGATCCGCAATAAAAATTTTGCGTATCCGCAATGAATGTGATCTTATCTTTAAACGGACAATAGATTTGCCTTTAGGGTGAAGACGGTAAAGATTAACGTCATTTTTGACCAATTTTATAAATGCGGTTTACGAGTCGCATTTGAGTTATAAGCCTTTTCGCTGTTTTAAATCGCATTTTAAAAAACTAACGACAGTCACAGCGTTATCATAGATCACAGTACTGTTTTAGAAAAGCAAATTATCTATGAGGTGACAAGGTAATCGAAAGGACCCCTAGCCTTTCTCTAGCAGAAGAAAATGTCTTCAAGTCGTTCCCATAGTCGCGCTGAAAAGGGCGCCAAGAGGATGTTATCTTATTATTCTCATATAAAAAATTTACTTTATCTACGACCACTACTGTAAATGACGAATTACGTACAACACATAAATTAAGTAAGCAGGTGTTTAAAAACGTCGTGCGTAAAGTAAGAAAAACGCACAGCGAGGGCATTTGCACCTATTTTTATACTTTACGCACGCTTGTAGTTAGATCTACGTAGCCGCATCGCTTTAGATTAACAATCGTTGAAATTGCAAGCGTTATTGCTGTTTATTTTGAACTTGAATAATAAGGTAATTTTTGTGGTCGTAGATAAAGTATAGTACAAAACTCGAGTTGTAAAGCAATTACACACTTGTGGAATTACTTGCACTCGCCGCCTCGCGGCTCGTGCGCAACTTTTCCACCGTGCGTAATACGCTATTTACAACTCTCGTTATGTAACATACTATTACAACATTAAGGAAGCAAAACTTATCAAATCAGAGTGTAGGTCTAGTCTAAACTTTCGATTAATGTGCCTTCCAAATTACAAAGATGTATAATCCATTCCTTATCTATTTGTTATCGCAGTATACCCTGAAAGTCTAGTGAGAATGTGGTACTCGTGGTACTATGTAATTAAATTTTGTCAATGAATGTCATATCGATTTAGATTTTAAGGTTACTCCGAATTAGGTATTGTTGCGATATTTTCTTTTCATCTCGAGGTATATTCACGTCCAAATTCACATACGTAAATTGTAAAACGTTTCCCTTCACTTTTAATTTTGGCTGGGTTACTTTTCAAATCTCTTTCGTTGACCTATCTGATTTGAATTTGTAAACGACTGGAAATTTAAATTCAAATTTATTAAACTAAAATCAGTTTACTTTAACCATAGCTGTATTCTTTCGAGCTGATCTAAGTGAACCACTTGAATGTAATGAACCTTATGCACAGAAGAAATAAGGTTCGTTCACTTAAATCAGTTCGAAAGAATACAGCTCATATCCGCAGAGGAATTTCAAAATTAATCTTAATATAAACTTTCCCAGGCCTTGGAGGCAAGTTAGTCTCAAGATAAGAGGCCCTCCTAGATAAAGACCATTTAGATTACTGTAAGGTAAACATTATAGGCAATAGGGAGTTTTCGCAATTTACACGTTATGAATAGCGTTTACGCTAAATGCTATAAAAATAGTAATGCGCTTGCTTATGCAATTGTGAGCATGCGTATTAATAGTTTTGTAGCATTTAACGTAAACGCTATCCATAACGTACAAATTGCGAAAACTCCCTAATATCGCGTGGGACCGAGAGCTTACACCTACGTGGACCGATAAGGGCCGCCGCATATTGAACCCAGCCCAGGCACATCACACGCACAGCCCACGCGTGGGTTATTCTGTATTACACGGTTTAAGACGGAGTGACGCATATTAAACCCATTACAGGGCCAACGTGGTTTCGTGTGGATGGAGTTGTGAGTCAAACACAGTTTCGTGGGTCGTGGGTTTTTTTATGTTGTATGGAACTTGATTTTTTAGAAAATGGAAATGGAAAAACTACATAATTGAAATTGTTAAATACGCTCTCTGGAATTTCACTACATAGGTATTTGAAACTCTCCATGACTCTGTCTTTTTCGTAAATATGCAGTTGTGTTACTTTTCTTTCTTTTTCTGTTGATTAAATGTAGTAAAATACCTAAATCTTTCTTTCTTCGGCCCCGCGTCGGTCGAAAAACGAACCAAATAATACCGTAACGTTAGGCAACTTAAGGTCCGTATTCATAAACAAAACTTAGGCTATGCGCTCGATAATAATTCGCTAGTAATTCATGATCTGTACGCATTTCAACATGTTGCGGACGCATAACCAATATGGGTTTAAATACAGTTTATCAATTACTTTCCATAAAAGAAATCTTTGCAGTACATAAAAAATAGATATTCGCAATGTTTTAGTGAACGCATAGCGTAAGTTTTGTTTATGAATACGGACCTTAGTCACTTCGGTACCCAAAATTTTTTGGACAAAAGTTGAACGATTAGCCGCGAGAGCGCAGCATCTCTCAAAGGAAATATCTCCGACGACTAATCTAGGTAGACTGGGCAAGCGAGCTTTAAAATGTAGCTGACAAATTCACAGGGGTATTTACTAAGACTAACTTAGTGATTGGTTACTTTCAAATTGCAGTCGATAATTTTCGGCGAATGTCGTGTAACGCAACAGAACTCATAGGCGTACATACTAGTTTTATTGCGTGTATTTGTATTTAATGAATTAATTCAATATAATTAAATTAATAATTCTATTTCGTAATGAATAATCTATTATTATTTCAATTAACAAGTATATTTTTTGTAATATTCGATTTTTATCTCCATTTAATGAACTAGGGTCGAGTAAACAGTACCCCACCTTTCCCTCCCCCCGCAAGATCTGTTGATGTTGCTTTCAAACAAACCGTCCTATTTTCCAATGGCATTACCGGTCTATCTTGATTAGCCGTCGACGGGAAATATTAAAAAGGGGGGATAATTTTGAATTGGAAATCAATGACCCAAGAGAGACAGAAGTTCCAAAAAATTAATTAGTGTACAGAGAGTCATCTTCGCAAACGGTTACGTTCCCCTTTTGTGACATTCAAATTTTAAGGTCTGTTCGTTTGTATTGCTCGGAGTTACTCAAAAAGTTGTCAAATATAGTTTTCAGTCAAATTCGAATTTGACTGAAAACTATATTTGACAACTTTTTGAGTAACTCCGGGAAATACAAACGAACAGACCTTTATTGATGTTTTAAATTATTTTATTTCGTCCTAATTAATATTTTTATGTGTATCGTCTAAAGTTTTATTAAAATTAATGTTCGCCTAACAATCGTCCTAAACGAACGTCATTTTTCCAAAAAAAGCGAAATTTTCCCTTTGTTCTTTGTTCATTATTGTGTTTCCTTAACTTAACAAAATGTTTAAATTGTAATCCTCGCGCGGGTGCGGTCCGAGTTTAAAATAAGGTCTGTTCGTTTGTGTTGCTCGGAGTACTAAAAGCTATCAAATGAAGTTTTCTGAAAACTACATTTGACAACTTTTAGGCTACATTTACATTCAATTTCGTGCCAGCACGAATTAATGCTGGCACGAAATTGAATGTAAATGTAGCTTAAGAGTAACTCCAAGCAATACAAACGAACAGACCTATAGAGGGTGAGTTCGCGATTACGCTCGCCGACCGCTCTGATCGAAAGTGTGAGGGAGAGCGATTGCGTTTCACTACATGTAAGAGTGAGAAAAAGAAACACTCCGATCGATCTGAGCGTAATCGCGAACTCAGCCAGAGTGTGAGTGTAAGGAATAAGAACCCCTTCCAGCCGAGTCCACCCCACCCTACCTCGAACCCCTATCCGGTAGGTGGATTTGTTAATTTTATCTGTTTTGATGTAATATAAACTCTCTGTACTATAAACCCTCCAGGGTAATTTATTAATTCTTAATATACCCTGCCTTAAGCTAGCACACGTCTTTTATTTGCAGTAGGATAGATTATGGTTTTTAACTCTTGCACAGTTCCATCCTGGAAGGATCCTCCTCCGAAATATTATTAATCGGCCAGGTAATTTAATTGAGCATTATAGGGCCCGGAATTCCCTTAATAAACTCCGGTAGTGGCAGAGAACTCCATTACTTTATTTTTTTCCAAATTCTACCTTTGATAACATGCTTAATTAAATTTCTTACAAAAATTATGCTACCAAAGTAAGACGGGTTAAAAACGGGGAAAGTCTTTATCCTTCACCCCCAAGTTCCCGCTTACAAATTGTCACATTTGGTCTTTGGTGTATAATCTAATAGCGTTTTCGATTGACCGCACTAGTGCGCACTCAGAATATCTTCATCTCGTGTCATTACATAAGGTTAAAAGAAGATGCAAATACATTGAGTGCAACCAGTGCAAATATGAATCGAAAACGCTACAAGGCGCTTTCCTTTTAACCGTCGGAGCTACTCAGAGTAGCTCTAACTGATCCGCAACATGTTCCTTTTGATAAGAGTAGTTTTCACCAACTGATCCTGTTTTTACCTGCGTCCGTCCCCTCAAACACCTACTTTTAAAACTTATCATTTTGAATAAAAAGAGAGGGGATAACAGAAATTCGTAAAAGCATTTTTGTTTCGGTTATGTTTGCCATACCAGTATACAAAATGGCTCTCCTTAAATTGCAGGGTCCCGAAACGAATATAAATACGTTTTTAACACTTTTTGAAACAGACAAAAGTTTTGAATACACGCATTATTTATATTATTCATTTCTGAAAAATATGCGAATTAAACCTGTGAAATGTCAAGTAGGTACTTTAATATATTTAAGTCAGACTGAAAATCAAACAGGTTATGTTTATATAGTGACATGTGATCGAATTTGTTCCATTTGCATTGTGTTCTAGTAGTTCAGAGTAACTCTGATTTAAACTGATCAGATCATATTGAATTACAAATGGAAAGCTACTCTGATTTAAACTGATCTGGGGCCTATTCCACCAACTTTGCAACCTTACTCTTTGCACTTAGCGTTTTCTTGACTTTTCGACATTACTATTTTTATATCATATTATTGATTTCTATGGCTTTGCAAATTAAGATACTTTTCATAAATTGCAAATCAATTCAATAACCTGCTAAATGTTGGTAGAACCAAAATAAACTACACTTTTCTGTTTTTACAAAGTGAAAAGTGCAAAGTGCAAGGTTGCAATTTTGTTGGTGGAATAGGCCCCTGATCACATTGAATTACAAATGGAAAGCTACTCTATTCACTCTTTCTCCTCGTCCCAGTAGGCGAATTAGGGTGACATTTTTGTTGGTATCACAATAAAACATACGCCGATTTTAAGCGCATAACCGGTAATTACAAGTCAAAAATATCTTTAACTAAATGTGTTTAAGCTACATGAGGTGCTTTCCAATTGCACGAATGAGTTACTCGGAGGAGCATCTCTGGAATAACTCCGAGTAGTATCTGTGCATTTGGAAAGCATTTAGTTAAAAATATTTTTAATCGGTAATTACCGGTTACACGCTTAAAATCGGCTATAGACGTCAGATGGTTATAATGTGGTTATAATTTGAGTCCACTGACGGAGACGTTGTTGCCAGCTCGATTGTAGTGCATATTTCACATTGCCACAGTCGGTGCTCCTTCGTATAATATTTGGCAACATAGTCAGATTAGTGATGTGGAATTGTCATTAATATTTTTCATGTCATGTCGTTTTCGACTGACTGCTCTGGAGCACTCTCAGATTATTGTCATCTTGTATTAACCTCATGGAACAACAAGAGATGGAGGTACCATAGATTAATAAGGAAAGATGTGAATCTACCATATCGACCGTAAGACAAGAATGTTTGCGCCACCTAGGATCAGAGAACAAAATTAAAAGCGCGATTGCAAATTATTGCACTTGTTTATATTAAAATTACTTTTTCAAAATAAAATCCCACTTATTACTGTTCACATGTATGAGCAGCAATAGATATGAGTTTTTTGTATGTTTAACTGTTCTATAAAAAGAGAAAACAAATACACAAAGTAAAATCACTGAGAATAATTAGTCAGTTTATTAAAAGCAACTAATTAATAATTCACAATATGATTTACAAGACACATAGCTCATCTCCAAATGAAATAAGGTAGGTATGTACATGTGATTAAGGTTTTTTCTTAGTCTGTGGTACTCACGATTCACAAGAATTCTCGAGGTGCACAACTTCATACGTCAAATAACACAAGTTGTTCACATGAAATTGAAGTAATGTTCTGCACTGTAATTCCTGTAATATTATGACAGGTAAGTGCAGAAACCTGTAAAACTGCCATCTCTGAGACGAGAACAACAATATCATATCTATTTAACCTTGATCATAAGACATTCAGGGCCAGTTGCACCAAGCACTTAAGCTCTGCTTAACTTTAAGCGTCACTTAGAATATGACTTACACAATGTTGTGTAACCTCAAATGTCACATTATAAACACCACTTAAATTTAAGCTCAGCTTACGTGTTTGGTGCAACTGGCCATCAACCCCCTGGGAGGTACTCCCAGAGTGCTCTGGAGCAACCAATCGAAAACGACATCAGATTCTCGCATCTATCAAACTTCAGGGCAGCAACTTAACGAAACGAGAACACGGCCTACTGAGACGAGGATAAAGGCTGCGTTTAGTTCATGGGCGACGATTGTCGATTTCGTTTAGTCCGTAGTTATTTTACGATGTCTGACTAATCAGCTGAGTGGTCACGGTGGTTGTGATTTGAGATACGACCATTAGGCAACCACGGTGGGTATGAGTTCCGTTTAGAAAACAATCCGCCCGAGCTCGTTAAACTTTGACGGTTCGTCTATCAACTAAACGCAGCCAAAGAGTGAATAGATATTGTGTTAAATGCCTTTACATCGGTGGCCTTTACTATGATAGCCAACCTACTAAATTAAAATCACGGCCTACTGCGATAACAAATAGATAAGGAACGGATAATATAATCCATTCACGATCTTTTTAGACTCAGAGTAGGCCATATTAGGGTGACACTTTTGTTGGTACCTCCAAGTGAATATGTTCCATTTTAATTTGATGGTTATATTTTTGAAAACTGACACCAAAAAACATTGATGATTTTGAGCATTTTGACTTAGTATTACAAAGTCACAAGTAATTTATTTGTTTTAATGCTATTATTTTACTTTCTTCATGCCAACGTAGAGTATAAGAAGTAAAATAGTCGATGGGACTGACGTTAAAGTATCAGAATTTTACATTTGTCACATTTTGAGGTCTATCAAAATCCATGTACGTAACTTAACGAAAAAAAAGCATGGCCCTCTAGAGTCTAAATAGGTCGTGAACAATGTATAAGAATTAATATTGAAACGATAGCAACCAAAACTGAAAACATCAAACAAAAAATTACTGTGTCAAAATTCTGTAAACTCGAAATCACAGCTCGAAACTTCCAAATTTTAGTTTTACGTTTAAATAGTATATCTGAAAAATTAATTATGTCGTGCTGTGGATCTTGTGACCCTTGTTGTTCTTGCTGCAGTTGCGCGTCGCCGTGCTATCCACCAATGCCCGTATGCAGGTTGTCTTGTGGTCCTTGTATCCTGCCGTGCATTGCGCCGGCTGTGTGCGCCGCTTCTTGCTGCTCACCATCTTGCTGTTCTTCCTCATGCAAAAAGGTAACAAAAAAAAACAAAGAAAGAATCCACAATTAATTTCTTTTTTAATTTTCACAGTGTTAACAAGGAGTCTGCGACAAAATAGAAAGTGTTTTGAGGAATAAGAATAACACATGTTTATATGATTGACAATTTCGAAATAAAGTATGTCTTATTTTATAGTTTTTTTTTTTTTTAATAAAATTGTAAACCATCATCAAAATGACAGTTGCTAATTGTCAAGACTGCATCGGGAAATTGTTGACGGAATTCTTCAAAACAACTTTGAATATTGAATATTGTCACTCACAATTAACTCGGTGGCTGATTTCACCATGAAAATTTTCTGTGTTTGGGAAAAAAAACATTTTATTTGAAAAAAAAACTTAATTAATTTCAAACCTCAAAGAAATTGATGGATAAAAATTGTGATGCGTTCGCAATAAACATCTTTAGGCGTTTTCCCGTTAGCTCTGAATTTTGCGTTTCAAGCACAAAAAAAAATATATTAATATATGGAAACCTGCCTTACTGGAATGTGCGCTTCGTGATTTTTTGCACTTTTGTGCTCATTTGCGCGCACAAAATAGGTAACGGGAAAGCGTTACCGCCAACGATGTCAAACTTAGACGTTTCTAGATAGAGCACTATTAGAATTAACTCATGCATTTTTTTTTCTGAAGTAGTTACGCATTCAAATTCAATTAGCATTTTTCAGATATCTGAAATTGAGTAAAATGTTAATAGAACTTGAATGCGCAACTACTTCAGAAGAAGAAAAGTGAGTTAATTCTAATAGTGCTCTATCTAGAAAAGTCAGTCGAAAACGCTATCAGTGTTATTGACATTTTTTATAAATTTGTTATTTTCATATAAAAATTGCACGAGATTTCACGGGACAGAGAACAGGGTTGCGGAATATTTTATTTAACACAAATTTTTCTCGCTTTGGTGCTAGTTACCCAACTGAGAAACACCATAAATAATGGGAAAAAATCACAAGGAGCAAGAAAATACAAATGTACTTGCTATAAACCGCGCGAACTTGACGTTAATAGAAAATGACGTTTCGGATATAATTCGTTCTTGATTTTTTGAGTTAAGTGGCACCAGCGGAGAAACACTCGAACTCATCTCGAACTAATAAATTGCGCAGGCCGGAAATCTAGTAGGTCGTGTAAAATTGATATTGAAACTATAGTAACCAAAATTAAAAATTTGAATAAATTACTGCGTCAAAATTCTGTAAACTTAAAAATCTTCAAATTTTAGTTATTTCATTCATTTTAGTATATTACAAAGATTAATTAGCATCAATTATGTCCTGCTGTGGATCTTCTTCTGGATCTTCCTGCTGCGGATCTTCTGGATCATCCTGCTGCAGTTGTATGGGGCCATGTGCGTTAATCTGCACACCGTGCTGTTGTCCTTGCAACGTGCCATGTATTGTGCCAGTTTTGGGCACCGCCTCCTGCAGCCCAGCTTGCTGTTCTTCGTGTAACAAGGTAACAGAAAAGAAGCAAAGCAAACAATTCATAATTTTTTCTTTCTCATTTTCACAGTGTTAACAGTCTGTGGAGAACTGGAACGTGTTTTGAGGGCAAGAATTACAAATGTTTGTATTATTAAGGATTTGGAAATAAATTATGTCTACTTTAAAAAAATAGGACTTTTCTTTTGCGACAATTTTTCATCATTTTTTTATTACCAGTATTATTGGTGAATGTTATTATTTGCATATTTTCTACATTCTATAAAGCCCTTAACAATAAATTCTTTCGTCACCCAAAAAAAAAGACAAATATTTTGAAAGAGTCAAAAACATTGCTTTAAATTCATCAACCTATGTATTTACAAATCTGAAGAAGCAAGAGTCTTGGCAGACTTCGCCGAAGGCAGTTGACGAAATTTACAACCAAAGAAAGTTTACAAAAGTTAAATGTAAAATTTCATCAACTCATAAGCTTGGATAAAGGAAGAAGATTGGTGGCAACTTACATATCGTAAAATCAAGACACGGATAAAGGAAGAAGCACTTGGCCATTTAGTGATCGCGTAGCATTGATAAAACAAAAAGGCGTTTCCTAGATAATTTTTCAAATAAAATAGCAGTTGATTAAAAGACATCGCTCACTTTCGGCGTGATTTCCTCAAAATTTCAAGTCTTAACGAATCATTTAAAAGCGAAACAATTAAATATGGCTTTCCATTGTCCACCACCCTGCCCTCCACCGTCTTGTCCGTGTCCGTGCGAGTGTCCTCCTTGCCCGTGTTGCCCAATATCCTGCAGAAGCCCTTTAACTTTTTGTCCTCCAGTCTGCGCACCAGTACCTATCTGTCCACCGTGTCCAGAACCTTGTCCCGTAGCACCCCTTACACTACCGGTGATTCCTCAACCTTCGGTATGCTTGGTAGTTGGTCCATTGGCAACACCTGCTGTACCTCTATGTCCTTGCCCGTGTTGTCCTTGCCCTCCATCATGTCCATGCCCATGCCCACCAGTAAGTAGATTTAATCTAATTAAAATAATTTTATCTTTAACATAATTTTATTTTCAGTGTGGTGGGAATGGAAACGGGAATAAACAAAAATGCTGCGGATAATTTTCAAGTGTTCAGAAACCTCAAAGTGATGATGTTCTTATGGATTAGGTACAAATGGACAGTCGGAGAGTGACGTTAAAGTGTAGTACCTAAGAATGTTGTGAACATGTTTAGGAAATCGAAAGCGTCTAAGTTTTTTTTTTTTAGTTTTGTAACAGAGGATGTAATTGGATTTTACTTTTCAGTTGCTTTGTAACAAGTCTGTTCTTAAATAAACTAGTGCGTCTCATTATTTTTATACCAAATAAATGTCCAAATAAATTTTTGCTAAGGGTATGTCAAGGTTATATGTGTAATCTACAACACCAAGCAGTTTTTGAAGTTAGTAACACGTAACACAGCAAGCTGTAAAATGTTACTTAATGACTCAAGAACTAGACAATATTTTAATGTAAATAATTTAATACTTTATCTTCCATGACCTATACCATACGTCCAAATAAATTTTTGATAAAGGTAGGCCCTGGAAGTGTAAACATATGTCGTAACCTACAACACCAAACAATTTTTGAGGTTACTGACAAGTCAAAGTGTAAATTAAATTTCGACATTACTTAACTACTCAAGAACTAGACAATATTTTAAAGTAAATAATAAATTATAAAGTTACAGTAATTGTAATTGGACAGCAAGTTGTCAATTCATAAATTGTTAAGTAAATAAATATAAATACATAATATAAATATAAATGAATAATAATCTGAGACAAAATTAATTAATTACCAAAATTTATTTGGACATATGGTATAGTGTAAAGGGTTAAAAAAAAAACAAACTGTGGTTTAAGAGAATGTGTCCTTTTTGTTTATAAAAAACTGAAGGATCCCTCAGGTTCCAAAACTTCTTTCATCCGATTTATTGCATATTTTATTCTAAATTAAAAAAAAAAAAATGGAATGTTGTCTTTTAGTTGTCTTTATGAACGGCGCGGTAGAAATGTAATTTGCTCCTTTTCTTGTTTTTAAAGTTTGTAATTATAAGATTATTCTGAAATAAAATTAAAGAAAAAAATAATATTTTACAAAGGGCATACTTTGTTCGTCTTACATAAACAAAAGGAGCGTTCACCTAAGCAAACTGGCGGGTGCATTAATAATTAACGTAAAGGAGTACAAATAGCCGCCCCATTAATTTTAATGTCTTGAAAGTAAATACATTTTTCTAATGTCGTGAAACAAAATAATGTGTGAAATTTTATCAAACGCGTGAAGTTTGTATTAGATTTAATACCAAACAATAAGCGGGCACATAATATTAAGCGTTTAGCGATAGCCCTTTCAGAATTTACTTTCGGCAGCTAAAAAAAAATTAATGCACCCCACAAAGCCAGATAATTTAAATTATTTCTTCTTGGATTTGACGGAACCCAAAAAAGTGAGGGGGCCCGTTTAAATTCTTTGGAAACGCACAACATTTTTTTCCGCATTATAAAGCACAAGCAGTAAAATTTATTAACCGCGCGTAGATAATTTTATCAATATTAAAGATACTAGAACAAACAACCCACACCCTATAATTTTCTAGTCAATCGCGATGTAAAGATTTATTTGCTCAAACATGCCACGATAAAACCAACCCTTCTGACTGCTCGCATGTCACAATGCAAAACCACTCGTTTTCGACATGATATTCTTGTATTTTATTTGGATTGGTGGTGCAACGGGGGTGAGTTTTCCCAGCGACTTTAACAATTATAAAGACATCGCAAGTTTTGCGCATGTTTTCTTCAGAAAATCAGTTTGTGTGACATTCATTTGTGAAAATGAAGACCTCTGTGAAAACATGATACGCCCTAGCGACGGATACAGTGTTAAAATATATTCGCTCGATTGCAAATGCCAACCGTCGGGGGATACCCGAGAAGATTACGTTATCACGTCCGACTCGCTTGAAAACATCACGTCAAAATTTCAAGAAATCCAGACATTCGACGTCTCCATTCGAATTTTGATTATAACAACCTACCCTAATCACGAAGACATTTTCAACATCGCTGCGAATGTTTCAATCTACAAACTGGTCATCGTGTTTTTGGCCAACGAATTAAAAGTTGTTTTGCGCCATCCGATCTCAAAGGTGGCAAAGGTTTTTAATTTAACGCAAGGCAATGATGTAGAAGATTTCTTGAAATTTAAGAACTATCACGGACACTTACTGAGGGTATCGATGTTTGAAAGTATTCCTGCTTCAATCGCCCTCAACAACGATTTCGTAGGCATCGATCCAATGTTTGCAAAGACCTTTGCTGCAAAACTGAACTTTTCTGTAGTCTACATCAAACCTGACGTTGGTTATAGTTACGGGGCTAAACTACCCAACGGAACGATCACTGGTGCTCTTGGTAGTTTACACGCAAGAAAAATCGACTTTATATTCAATCAAATCTTCGTGAAACAATACAACATTTCAGAGTTTACTTTCACAAGCGTCATAGGTTCTGATAGGCTCTGCGTTGTGGTACCCAAATCCGGGAAAGTCCCCACTTGGACTGAGATGTTCTCGTGTTTCAAAATCGAAGTGTGGTGTTTAAATTTGATCGCCTTAATTACCACGGCGATACTTTTGTACTTTACAAGGAAATACAAATCGCTGCTTCAGACTTCTTGGACAAACAATAATAAGCACCAGTTCGATCGAAGGATACAAACGGCTTTTTTGGACACCATTCAACTTTTTTACAACACCTGCCCTCCGTATGTTTTCTCAAAAAATTATTACGAGAGACTCTTCATAGGCGCGATTTGTTTGTTCACTCTCGTAAGCAATACCTCGTTTCAAGGATCACTGGCAACAGTTTTGACCACCCCAAAATACTACCCGGACGTTAACACTTTGGAACAGCTTGCAGATACGGGTTGGTCACTATCGACCAGCTCAGCAAGTCTCCTGGATACCTTTTACGCATCGGATCGCCCATATATGCAAAAACTACACACCAAACTTCAACTCATAGATAATTATGCTCCATCGGCTGTCGCCTATTTAACCAGAGAATCTAAAAGTGCGTATTTCAAAGCTGCTCACGGTGGCAGATCAACTAAAGCACACATGGTGGCAGAATGTCCTCAAAGTTACTTGATGGCGTACATGACGAGAAAAGATTCCTTATGTCTTGAATATTTCAATGACCTTGTTAGGAAAATAATGGCCAGTGGATTGATAAATAAGTGGCGTTCGGACGTGATGGCAAATGCCTCGTCAAGAGCAATGTGCAAGAAACAGGATTTTGGAAATTCTATGGAACCGAGGCCTTTTTCAATTTCGGATTTGCAAACAAGCTTCTATTTATTGCACATTGGTCTTAGCATTAGTGTTTTGACATTTTGTTTGGAAAGACGTACATATAAGAACGAGAAAAATATAGGTACTAATAGAAGAACTTTTTTGTAAAATAAAAGATTAACTAAATTTTTTATTTTTTTTTGTTCTTTCTATCCGCATTTCTTCATGGCTTAAATATATGTATAATGTAAATTTGGTTTTTCAAATTTATTTTCTGTAAAACAATATCATTATTTTCATAGTTTTGTAAAGTCATTTCTAAATTCTAAATTTATAGTAAGTACGTAGCTTAAATTAGGCGAAACGGCGAAATTCATCCCTCACTAAAATTTAAAATATGTGAAAAATAGCTCAGATTTAAGAAAATAAATTTAGTCATTCTAAAAATAAATTTATTTTTTAACAACACGTTTCTAACTCCATCCTCTATTAACAACAATTTCAACAATTGAACATAAATAATTAATTATTACAAATAAAATACACAAAGTTGTGCTGACAATTTTCTCGTAACTTCAAAGTAATAACATGTGTATACATTAATATTTATGTGATAAATTCTGTAATTATGGCTAATCACTAGCAATTATGCATAATGTAGATAACAGTAAAAAATTCTGTTGATATACATATTTTTTACTCTGTTCACATTTTATCTGTATAACAATTAATAATAAATCAATAACTTATTTTTTATTTTCGTATTATTCTTCTTCTTTGAACTTAATATCAAATTTATTGATATATTAATATTTCGCAACTCTATGTACCTATATGCACAGATAAAGTTCTTTTTATCTATGGTAGTGTGTATAGTGTGTATGTGTATGTATGTATGTATCAGTGTTGCCTCTTTGAGGAAATTTTCCCGATTCGTGGTAATTTGTGGGACTATGGAATCTTAGAGCGTTTCATGGGAACTCTCTAAAATAAAGGAAACCGAATTTTATATCGAGCATCTTCTTTCTAGTGTTGAAAAAAACTGATAGTAACAAACTATAACCTTGGAAAAACCCAAGGCAGGGTCTTTTTTATTCTTTCATGTTTGCAAAAGTCAAAAGGCATGTACTGCAATGACGTCTTTCGGTTCGGCTCTATCTTAACAATGCTTAATAAAAAAAAATTGCAATAAATATTGTTGTCATAAGTACAAGAAATAGATCTGGGGCCCTATTCTCAACCCGTTAGAAAAGATTCGTATGCGAAAAATGACGTCAGAATGACGTAGACTCTCGTATAAAATGGATCTTTTTACGCACGTCATTATCAAACGACACTAGTGTGGACACTAGTAAAAACAATTTGTACACAACGGTGTAGCTATTGTCTGTTTCAAAATTAAAAAACCACCACCTGTTGAATTATGTTGCCAAAAAGCAAAATTCCCAGATGTATTTTGGTTGGTACTTCACAATGTCACTGTAATTTATGCGCGTCAGTAGTTTGGCGTCAAAATTTAAAACGTCATATTAATATTTAATTTGCCTAAAAGCTTACGAGGCTACGAAAACGCAAAAATCTTTCAAGGCGCGCAGTAAAAATTTTCTTCCCCCTAGATTTGTCACTAGCAAGTACATGCAGCAGCGTTGCCGGTTGTGTCTACAAGGTAAATTGCGAGGTTGGTGGTTTTTTGATTTTGAAACAGACAATAGGTGCTTTCCTTTTGCCAACTTATGTGAGCTGAGCGAAGCTGAAGTGCGCAAAAGTTCGTTACGTATAATCACTGCATTTCGTGTAATTGTGTCGATATAAACGACATTTTAAAAATTATATGAGTAAATGATTTCCAAAATTG
The DNA here is from genome assembly GCA_958336345.1 of Dorcus parallelipipedus. Lineage (NCBI taxonomy): Eukaryota > Metazoa > Arthropoda > Insecta > Coleoptera > Lucanidae > Dorcus > Dorcus parallelipipedus. Next base: position 41,587,538 of record OY284476.1, read on the forward strand.
TCAGTTAAATACGCGTTTGCAAATTTTTATGCAATCACATGTATCAAAATTACCCCTTCCTAAGTGAGCGCCAAATCTCAATACTGAGTTGACTTCAAACGTAGTGCTTGAGCGGCAAGGGGGGAGATCGAAATCTCAGTTCAAACTCACTTGTTCGTGCTAAAAGGAACGACATTTATATGATCTGAGATGAGCATATCTGAGATTTGTCGCAAAAGGAATGCAGTTAATATCTACATCAATCGTTCGGATTGAAAAAGGAACGCCTTTATGCGAATGTCTTTAAAGTAAGACATATGGTTTACAACTTTGACTGTACACATCTGGACTGCTAGCAGCATATGATTTACTATGTAGCATTATGTTCCCAACATCAACCACGATACCGTGTTGCCTCAATACTATTTTTTTGGCATTTGTCGAATTCTTTGAATCAGAATTTATAATCCTTCGACCTGCAGTTGACCATAATGCCAGAAGGTTTGTCACAAATAACAAGATCTCCTATTGTTTGAGATCGATATTACCTCAAATGATTAAAGAGGGCTTCATCTTGCTCATGAGTTGAATTTTTTTAACGTCCCAAAGCTGCTTTTCTACTTACACTTTCTTCCTCTATCTACATCTTCTCTGTTCGTGTAAGAGTGCTTTTATTTAGACCATAATTAGGTCTGTTTGTTATCCTGAACTGGTGTACACCAATGCATACTTCTTCGCAAAATACTTTTTAATGCAACTTGAAATGTTTGCGTGGTATGTCCAGGGCCGGCGCGAGGCGGGTTCAACGCGTTCCCCGGAACCCGGCCCCGCGCTTTAAACGGCCCCGCATTTAAACTTTGTGCTGTCGTTGCAGTTATAAATCCACATTTATAAACTGGATCTGTAATTTAATTAATCCTATGTTATATAATATGTATAATAATCAATTTATAATAAAAATAATTTGTTTAGAACTGTTTTTTTTGGCCCCGCGCAATTTTTGAACCCGGTATTGACACATTATCATGGAATTTAGGCTTCATTAAAGCATATTTCGTAAGAAAAGTGAATTTTCCAAGAGAGTATTAAAATTGATTCTGTTTGTGTCAGTTCGGCATTTTTATTGTTTGACACTGACAGATTATAAATTAAGACCGACTTAATACAACATAAATTGGGTGTACGCGATTTCTTGCACGCCACCGTACATATTTCTAATAAAATTTTCGCACTCTGGAAATATGTATTGAAAAAAATATGCCAATTTCTTTTTTGGAATTTGCCGTTTTTATTGATTTCGGCTGTATCATATCATACGATAAAGTTTAAAATATTTGACAATTTGTTTATTTAAGGATCATTTTTGAATAACGATATTTCGTTCGTCGTTAATTGTGAAATCAATTCAGCCGATTGTTGAAAATAAAAACGCAAGTTTTCTACATGCGCTAATTTCACTTGTATGCACACATAAGCGGGAAATTGTAAATCGAAGCGTGCCTATCTTCACGCATGTGCAGTTTGGTGTCAAAAGCACTATGCAATAGGATTGTAATATTTATTTCACTTAGCACATTTGTATGACTTTTTTTACGTATCGTAGGATCATGTATCGAAATTGATAGTTAATGGCGAGGTTTGTATGAAAATAATGCACGCCATTTTTTATACATAAATATCTGCAAACGGACGGCTTCATATGCGTCCGAGAAACTTGCGGTGGCCCCAATGCAAGTTGCCAAACAAAGCAAGAATTTCTTTTTAACTTGAGAGTACTTTAGATATGGCAGCAAAATCGTACCGAATTTATATGAAATTTATTTCAAATGTTAAGTGTTAATTAGATAACCTCAACCTCATGAGAGCTTGTGTTTTATTTCAGGCTTCCTCGGGCGTATAATGGATTATTTTGCGAAGGAAAGCGTAATTGATGGAAGAGAATTGAATCTTCCAATTCAGAAAGCTCCCGAAAATGCCTTGAAAAGCCCTTTAGGAATTAGCCGCTACGGACGAACACGAAAGCCGAAGATTACACAAGATTTTTGTGATATTGATGACGCCATCGAGAGCACTTCCGGTAAAAACGTTGCACAGAAAAGATCTCATTCTAAATCTCCCATTAAAAGCCCTAAAAAATTTAAGTGCTACATAAGGAAATCTGACGAGAACATCATCTCGATAAAAGATGACGTCCTGAAGACTAAGCAATCAGCAGTTCCTAGGTTTCCCAAAATTTTGCATGTTACCGGTGACTGTATAAGTTACGAAGACATAGATGTAGAACAGAATACTATAGATAGTGATATTTCATCTGTAAAAACTCCTGAAAGTAATTTTAAAATACGTAAGTTTTTTAAATCCAACGTCGATGGCACGAAATTACAGACTATGACGCAACTGTACATAAACAAAACTAACCAAGTGTACACACCTAATAAAGACAACGTGAAAATCGAGAGCGCGTTAAAACCGACCAACGAAAACATTTTCACTACATCTGCCATAGATGTCTCCAAAGTTTTCAAAATAATTTCTAGCAAATCGAATGAACTGAAAGAACCCAAGGCATATTCAAAGCCAGTACTGAAAACTTATTCGAATAAAAGAAAGCGTTTCAATAAACCGGTGGTTATTGAAAGTTTTGCTTTGCCTGATGAACCCATAATACCTTTGGATGAAGAGATTTGTGTGAAGCCACTTAGAATATCTGAGATTGACGTCGCTGACGTGCCCGAAGCACAAAACATTAATCTCACAGATGCCTGGCAAATTAAAACTGAAGATGATGAAGATTTTTTAAATTTAACAAAGGGGGTTGATATTAGACAATTGCCTGAGAAGCCTGAAAGAGACAAGGTGATTGATGTTAAAGACGAACTCTTGGATTGTGCTTGTGAAGACATTAAAACAGAAAATTGTGAAGACTTGAAGCTTGAAAAAGATTTGAATGCACCTGCTGTTGAGGAGAATCAAACTACAGAAATTAAAAGTGACATTGATGATTGCAAGTTGTTACTAACTAAAAACAATAATAATAACGAAGTAATCGATACGTCCAAAGTGAATAATATTACAAGTGACTCAGTGGAATTTAAAAAAGAGAAAGAATTGTACTCAAATAATAAAGAAGTGTGTGGTGTAACCAAAGGAAATGAAAATGTAAAATGTGAAACTGTAGAAAATGAAAATCAAAAAGTAGGTTGTAATGATACTGAACCCGAATTAGTAAAGCAAGAAACGAAAGAATTAGAAAATAAAGACAATATCCCTATTGAAATAAAAAGCAGTGCAATTCCAATTGAAACATTTAATAATAGTGTAACTGTAAATACTTCTCAGGCAATCAAAGACCAAAAAGAAATTACTACGAACGAAAATAAAATGGAAGAAATTTTGTGTTCTGATTTGCATCCTTTGAATGAAAAGGTTGTATTTATTAAAATGATCAAACCTGTATATAAACACATTAATAAATTGAAAAGAAGGACGAAATTGTTTTTGAGAAGACCATCATTAAGACCGAGGACCTCAATGAATCCTCCTGACCAGGAGCATGCCAAATTAGTCAATCACATGAAATCATCTCCGCGGAAAAAACGTTTGGGTTTGGAAAAGAGTGAAGAATGCAAGAAACCGGAGCCTAAAATTAAAAAGGAAAGTACAGACATTAAGTCAGAGTTATCATCACCTCCTGAAATAAAGATTGAAGATGATAGCCCTGAAATTACTTCTAACTTGACTTCTGAAAGCTCAGAAGAAAAAACCTCAAGTGATATGTCGTTTAAAGTCGAACCTGATTACAAAATCGAAGCGAAAAGGTCGAAGAAAAGTGAATCGCCGAAACCGAAGCGTTTGCTGCGATCATCTGCTGGGGCGAGTGATAGTTTTAAAGCGTCCCCAAATAAGACAGTGAACTCAAGTAAAAAAGACGATAAGCTTAGGTCTCACACCAAAAATAGTGGAAATGGTTTATTAAATGCGTCGGCTAAAAATGAACACCTGCGATTACTTGATTGTAAAGTGAAGTTATTTAAAGAAGCGGATTTGGTGGAAGTGAAGTTGGAGAAACCTCCTATTCTTCCATCACCGAAAACACATTCAGTTGAGAGTATAAAGAAAACTCCATTAAATACGGGTGAGTGTGTTTTATATTCATTTTCAACTCAATTTTTTTTTTGAATGTTTAATAAAATACCCAACACATGGTAATTTGTTGTCTTAACAATTCACTATTACATATTTGACTGTGCAATTTAAATTCTGTAACAGATATACCCGAGTACGACCTTGGAGATATTATGTGGGCAAAAGTTGGTTCTCACCCCTATTGGCCCTGCCTGATTTCAAAGGAACCAATAACGTCTGTATTTAAAAAAAGCCAAAGTTAGTAAATCGGCAAAGCAATTCTAACTCGTTTGTATTTTACGAAACTCTGTTTTAGAGCGAATGGTGATCTATCATGTACGGTTTTTCGGTGATAACGGTCGGAGGTCTTGGGTCCCAGTACGTAATTTACTGCCATTTAAAGAACATAACTTAAGCAAGCAACAAACGGGAGCAGTAATATTAAATGTAAGATGTAATTTCGTTCTACTCTCTTTTTAATTCCAGGATTCAAAAAATACTCCAATAGTTCCTCCTCAGAACAAGGGCAAGTTCAAAAACTGGACTGTTGGGGTTAAGGAAGCGAATTCTTTAGTGAATAAATCAGTGGAGGAACGATTTGGCTTTTTCTTCGACAAGTTCGCCACTAAGCGAGAGAAGGCTCAAAAAGAGAAGTTACAGCTCAGCCTTAACATCAGTAAAAAGCAGCAAAAAGCAACAGTTGTAAAGAAGAACAGGTCGAACAGCCTGCCTAATAATATAGTAAAAGAAATTAATAAGATTAAGGTGAAGGAAGAAAGTGAAGAAACTCAGAGTAATGATGAAAGCCAATCATATAGACGTGTCACTCGTTCGTCTTTATTAAAGAGCACACTCGAACCGTCTTTGAAACAAGACAAAAAAAGTTCAGAAGATCGAGAGGTAATATCCAAAGAACTGTTGGAGATGGTGCACAAGCAAAACACTCCGCAGAGAGAAATTCTAGGCTCAGAATACTCACTCTCAGACACCGACTCTAATTCCAAATTAAGCGTCGTGAACAGTCCCATACCTTTCACTTTCGAATCTCAAGAGGCTTTACACAAAAGAAACAATCTATTCAGAGGTGTTACAAAAGAGAGAGCGTGCCAAATTTGCGAGAAAACCGGAAATGTCATTAAATGCAAGGGACGTTGCAGTGGTTTCTATCATGTCAACTGCGTCAGGGTAATTAAGCCCTCTGAAACGACTTCCAACTCTGATCTCGATCAGGAAAACACCAGCAAACACAGCGTCACGATGAATATGCAAGAAATACAAATAAATAGTTCCGAAGATAAGGACCAGACTGATAAAAGAGAAACACCGAGTTTCAAAAACATCAATGATGTGCAGATAATTCAAGTGAAAGATCGTCGAAAACTCGGTACTCCCCCGAAATTGCTTTTAAATCCTGACCCCCAGTTCAAAAAATTACCTCTTCTTGAACAAATCGATCATAAAATGAAGGAAGTCATGGAAAAATTGGAAGACAAAGCTTTATACGCTGACTCAACTACTGACTATACGAGTTCAGAAGAGAGTTTGCCGGAATCGAGTGAAAAAGTCAAACTTGCAGGTGGTGTTGCACCACCGAGAACGTCGTTAGTGGCAAAACCTCGGAGTATAAAACAAAAGAACGATTGCGCTAGAACTAGTGAATGTTCTAAACCTAACAGTGCGAATAATTCTATAACAAAGACTAACAGTGACAATCATTCGAATGAGATTGATTTTAAATGTAATGATTGTCTGTTAGATGTGGACCCAGTGTGTTTTGTGTGCCATGAGAAACTGTCTAAAACCGGATCGAGCATACGTCAGAAATGTTCTATATTTCCATGCGGCAAATTTTACCACCCCGAGTGCCTCAAAATATGGCCTCAAACGCAGTGGTCGTTGATAGCAACGATGCAGCATAAACAATCGAATAAAATGCTCGACACGTTCGTTTGTCCCGTGCATGTTTGCCATACGTGTGTCTCGGATGATCCGAGGACAGCGATTTCACGCTGTACAAGTGATAAAGTTGTTAAATGCCTGCGTTGTCCAGCCACATATCACACGAGCACTTACTGTGTGCCGGCTGGAACGGAAATTTTAAGTTCGACTCAAATCGTGTGCCCGAGGCACTTGGGGCCCGTGGGGAAAGGCAAACACAGAAAATCCATGTCGTTAACCATCAATACGACTTGGTGTTTTCTATGCTCACAAGGTGGAGACTTAATTTGTTGTGAGACTTGCCCAACTAGCGTACATGTTGATTGTTTAAAAATTAACTTACTGGACGATGATACTTTCATTTGCGAGGACTGTGAAACCGGACGTTTTCCTTTATATGACGAGATTGTTTGGGTTAAACTGGGCACGTACAGATGGTGGCCTGCGGTTATCTTGTTCCCAAACGAAGTACCCGATAACATAAAAAACGTGCCACATAACAAGGGCGAATTTGTTGTAAAATTTTTCGGAACACACGATCACTATTGGATTGGACGAGGGAGAGTTTTCCTTTTCCAGGAGGGGGATACTGGTGGACAGACGATTACTGTTAGGAAGAAAGTCGATGCCGTGTTTCTACGGTCTGTAGAAGAAGCTAAAGAAGCACATCGCCTAAAGAAAGGTAATTATTAAATTTTATATCTGTACGATTAATTAATAAAATGATCTTACAGATTTTAAAGTAACCAAGGAAGCCGAAATAAAAACCGGTTTGAAACCTCCACCGTTTATTAAGATAAAAGTAAATCGTCCCGTTGGTAATGTTAGGCAGTTTGATGGAAATATTAGTAACACAACTCCGTGTGAATGTGACCCAAAAAAGAGTCATCCATGTGGTCCTGACAGTGACTGCTTAAACAGGTAAATATTTGTAATGATTTATTAACCAGGAGCTTAATGTTACAATTGATTATAATAATAATAATAATATGTTTTATAACTGTGAACTGTTCAATGTCAGTGCTAGTCAATTCAAAAAGCTCTTATTTGTAAAGCCCGGATTTTTAGGCAATTGACTACAAAACCTTGGCAATTCAGTTTTAAACATTTATGCCCAATTGCTCCGCATTTTTAATCATTGATTAAATTTAAGTCGTGTTTAGAATGTGTAGATCCAGCATAATGTCAGACGCATTCTAACTGACACTTAAGTTGAAGTTTAAGTGTCAATTAGATGGCGATTGACATTATGCTGTCATGTATACACGATTGTCACATTCTAAACACGACTTAAATTTAATCAATGATTAAAAATTCGGTGCAATCAGGCATTAGGGTGGGTTTACAGAAAGGAAATCAAATATTGAATTACGATTAACCATTTGATTGAGATTAAAATTAGCGTTGCCTTAGTTTAACAATTTAATTTCTATGGCAACACGAATTTTAATTATAATTAAATATTTGATTTCCTTTCTGTAAACCCACCCTTAGATTATAATTTTAATTAGAATGAGATTTATGTTTTTTCGTGCTTAAGTGCCTATCTTAAGTATTTTCCTAGTTTTATAGCTTAAGCGCCTACAAAATTTTGTGTTGCCTATTTTATGCCTAAAATGGGCAATTATTGTATAATTAATTTTTATGAATTGTTTTCTCTGTGTGTGATATTTGCTTGCTAAAACATTTTTAAGGCAATATGTTTTCAGCTAAACTCTATGCTGCTACGTTTTTGTAAACAACCAAAAATTTAAATAAAATTACTTCAGGATTATTCACGAAAGAATTTCACGCTTTAATTGTTAATATAAACAATCTTAGACGATAAAGGGCCCAAGCGACAAACTTTAGCCAAAATACTGACTCTTGTTTCTGTAAATAATTGGGTGAACGCGTAATAGATCAACGGTTCATCCCACCATTCTTGAACATGTTTATAAAGAGTGTTTTTTTTAAAATCTGTCATCGAAGTTGACTATGAAAATTTCATTGTGAAGTGATTGTGAACCATCACCGTCATGACAGTTGTTAATTTGACGTTTGAACTTGCAATTCCTAACCTTGCTTTCGAGGTTTCGAACTCAGGTGTGTGTTCGAAAACTCAGAGCGTTACTCTTGGGTAATATTCTTTCTCTCTCTAATATAAATCATTTTGTATATTTTGCTTTTCACTTTATTCACTCTGTTGGTATAACTCTTAAGCTATGTCCACACCAAAGAAACACAGAGGAACATTTTATTTCTTGTTTCCGCAACCTGCCTATGGAAACAGAAACAAAAACAAAATCACAGTAAACAGTCTGTCTACGTCTACACCACAGTCTACACCAAGGAAACTCATTTCAGTCACAGTATCATTGTGTTGCTGCAACAAGAAACCTTCTGTCTACATCAGGGCAGTGTTTCAATATTCATAAACAAAGTGGTGCGATGAAGATTTACAGGCAGCTGCTTCAACTTTCAACAGATAGCGCCACATCACCGCATGGAAAGGTCTACTTGCTTGTACATTATTTTTGTAAATAATGTTCAAACGACAAGCAATATGACAGTGGAATCATAAAATGTTTATAAATTTGACTGAATTTTTTTTTTTTTTTTCAAAAAAGCGATTCCTGATTCATAACTGCTAAAACCTTCAATAAATGGCGCCATATGGCCTATTATGGAAATAAAACTTTAAAAAAAATGGTAACTGTTTCAATTTTCAACAGATGGCGCCACATCACTGCATGGAAAGGCCTAGTTCCATAAAAATAATGTTCAAAGGACAAGCTAAATGACAGTCGAATCATAAAATGTTCATAAATTTGAAAGATTTTTTTTTCAAAAAAGTGACTCCTGATTCATAACTGCTAAAATCTTCAATAGATGGCGCCCTATCGCCTTATTTTCACAAACATATCGTTCAAAAGACAAGCTCATGACAAAAGGATCATTTGTGAATTTGGATGAAAATAATTCTTAAAAAAAAAACGATGGTTGCTATAACTTTCAATAGATGGCGCCACATCGCTTATTTTTAAAAAAATAATGTTCAAAATACCGCGTGATTTTTAAAAATTTTTAACAACTCTTGGCATTGATTTACAACAAATCAAAATTGTGGTGCGTTCACAATAAACACCTTGTCCCTTCATAATTTTTATAAAATGTTTGTCGAATCATTTTTGTGAACAGAAGTGTCCCCCTTATTATTTTATTTTTATCATTTATCTTTGTTCAAATTTAAAAATTGTCATTTTTGCTTCCTCATTAACTTTAACATCGAGCCCATTTTGCGAGTGGGTATCTCAATGTAAATAGTCCTGGTGTGGGTGATTTAATAGTGTACGAAAAGAGAACCCTTCGCCCATAAAAAAATAGCAAAGCCCTAAAAGGCAAAGCTGTAAAGAGATCCTCTGTTACTAAGTCCTCGAACTACTCTATTAGGAAGGAAACCATCTTAGGTACTGTCTGGATTTTTGACTTTGATTGATTGATGGCCCCTATTTAAAGCGTATTTTACAAAACAGCGAATTCAGTGGCGGAACTACAATGCGCCGAACCCCGTGACGCGGGGCGGGCAGATTATAGCGGGTCCAAAATCCTCCTTGCCCGTATTTTCTTTACCCATTGTTTCGTTTATTAACGTAAAACAGTAAACATTAAATTCACCATGAAAAGAGTGAAGCACAGTATCATATCGTTTCAACGTCGCGTGGTAGGGGCCCGAATAATGTGCGGGGGGGCCAAAAATTTGAAGTTCCGCCACTGGGCAAATGATGTGTTTGATTCACTTGTATAGTTCCATAAACCCATAAGAATCTTCCTCCGATTTTTTAATAAATGACTATGTAACTAAAATAAGCATTAATATTATTTTTTTAATTATTATTAAATTTTTTTATGCTGCCTAAAAGTGCGCCTATTTCTTAGACATTAACTGCCTTTATCATTAATTTGCCTGCCTAATTTAATTTTTTTAAGTGCCTAAAAATCCGGGCTTTACTTATTAGAAATTCGTTATTGCGAATACTTATTAATATATGTCGAGCTTTACGTTGGGTTTACTATTTGTATGCTGTTGTTATATATAAAAAAAAAATACTTATGTTATTATTTATTTTATTTTTGTTCTTAAGTGATGCCATTTGGAAATCATTTTTCTGCAACTGTACCTTATTACTACTAAATAAATATTAAATAAATAAATATTTCCATGGAATAAAATATTTTAGATTACTTCTAACAGAATGTGATCCGGAAGTGTGCCCGGCAGGTGAAAAATGTCAAAATCAAAATTTCGAAAAGCGAAAGTACCCACCATTGGTCCCCTACAAAACGCAAGGCAGAGGATGGGGTCTGAAGTCATCAGAACTCATAAAGAAAGGCCATTTTGTCATCGAATACGTCGGTGAATTAATAGATGAACAAGAATATCAGAGACGAATAAAAAAGATGCACGAACAGAAAGAAGAAAATTATTACTTTTTAACCATCGACAAAGATCGGATGATAGACGCTGGACCAAAAGGTACTTGACTTTCTAATTTACTTACTACCAAATAAAAGAAGCTTTTTTCTTACTTGCAGGTAATGTGGCACGTTTTATGAATCATTCCTGCCAGCCTAACTGTGAAACACAAAAGTGGACTGTAAACGGAGATACACGGGTTGGTTTATTTGCTACGGTTGATATTCCTGCGAATACCGAACTTACTTTTAACTATAATTTGGAATGTGTTGGCAAGGAGAAGAAAATGTGTAAATGCGGTGCTCCGAATTGCAGTGGTTTTATTGGTGTTAAAGCCAAATTGGTTAGCATCGCATAATTTATTGCTTTTGTATTAAATTTAAAAAAAAATACATTTTAGGATGAATCTCAAAAAAAACCAAAGAAATCATTAAGCAAACTTAAGAAAAGAAAGCAACTTCCTACTGTGCACACTGCTATAATTAATAACGATCCTTGTTTTGTATGTGGAAAGACTGGAAATGTAGGAGCCTGCCATAATAAGATATGCACCAAATTCTATCACTTAAAATGCGTCAATTTAAAGACATGGCCAGACAGTGAGATTTTCTTTTAAATTAATTTTTAAATAATGTGAATGTTCTGTTTACAGATAAATGGGTTTGCCCCTGGCACAACTGCAATGTCTGTTCAAAAAGGACAATAAGATGTTGCGTGAAATGCATCAGCTCATATTGTCCAGCTCACTCGGAAGGAAATATTCGATACGATAAACTTTTGGGGTTCGTCTGTTTAGAACACGATCCCGTAAGCATTTTGGTAACATCACAATTCCAAATGACCAAAAATTTTATTTTTCAGAGTAAAGAATCTCATGAAATTCAAGTACAAAGTACAAATAAGCAAGATACAACTATAAATAAATTAACCGATGAGAGCGATGTAACATCCACAACTTGTGATGAAATAGACCAATCTTCTGTAGCATCGAAAGATCATCAAAGTAGACAAAAATTAAACGCATCACCAAAGATAAAGAAAACTAAGTCGACTTCAGTTAACACCAGCACATCCACACCTGTGAAAGGTGATAATTCAAGTCTCTTGGAAGAATTTGAAACGTTTTCGAGTGAAAGCAGTGTGTGTCAAGAAACGGATAATTTAAAAGAACAAGTAAGAAAAAGAGGTCGACCTAGAAAAGCAGTGATCGAAAGACACAAAAAAATAAAGGTAGACAATAAAAGTGAAATTAAAACCAATGTAATTAAACCACAAAATCCCTCACCGAATTTAATCAACTCATATTCTGTTGAAAACGAAGTAATTTTATCCAGCACGGTTCCTTCAAGGCATTTGAGAGCGTCGAAAGTCACGAGTGATGTTGAAGAGAACGACAGATTTTTAAAGCGACAGAGGGAATACGAAAAAGATTTGCCCATCAGGAAAAGGTCCACGTTAAGATGCGAGACCACAACTTAATTATTTTAAAAATTTACATTTAGATTTCAACATTTTTTTAATTATATAGTTGATTAAGATTGTTAACGGTGTATTATACTTTTAACAATTTTGTAAAAAGAAAATGTAAGAAATTGACTTTTTTACTTTCTGTTATATTTAGGTTGTAACTTGCTGTTTATATGTGTAAAGTTTATACTGACGGTGCGTAAAATGATTTGTTGGATGAAAAATATACATTATAGGTCTTTAAATGTGTAATTTATTCGATTTTTTAATGTTTCGTAATTACAACTTTTCAAAGAGAGATTTTTTGCCTTTCTCTAACCCTAAGTGAATTCGTCTGTTTTATTTTTTATACTGACAATTAACTGCAATTAGTGTAAGGCCCAGTCTATTCATCTCTTCAGTAAAGTGCCAAGTTATTACTTGACGATTAGCGCATTGCATTTGCCTATCTTTAATCTATCCAGTATCTTACTGGCCACTTACTGAGAAATGAATAGACCGGGCCTAAGTGGCACAAGTTCTCAACTTGAGAACTCAAGTTTGTTTTTAAACTAGGAGAAGTAATTTGAAGCAGTTTATTTCCGAAAAGGCCTTTAAACTACTTGATCGGGGATACTTTCGCTACTGACAGGTGCAATACCCTATTCACTATCATTTAACGTAACGTAAATTAATCATTTGAATGCACTGTTTGTTAATGTAAATGTAGTAATTCGAAATTTAAATAATTTACAGTTCATAATTAAACACATTAATTAGTTTCAGTTTAGTATTTTAAGTATTTACCTTACAAAAAAATGTTTCAAACCTATATTTAGTGATTAATTTTGTTACGTTAAGTCATTGTGAACGGACTTTAATTGGCCTGTCTTGTTGCAGTATAGTTCATTTTTTCTCTATATGCCGATCACGTCATTTCGTCGTACATTTGCTTAACTTATATTTTATACGATCGGCATATAGTAAGAAAATAATAGCTTTGTTCCTAGTCTACACAGTTCTAAATCAGTTCGGAACTGTGCTGCTCATGCGCTCTTGCTAAATACACAGCATTTTTAGTAAGAGCGCATGACCTGTAGCAAGAGCGCATGAGCAGTACAGTTCCGAACTGATTTAGAACTGTGTAGGAACAAAGCTATCATCTATAGCACAGTATAAGAATCACACAGTAGCGTCACTCGAGTATAACTCACATTTGCTATTTTGTTTGATACCTACCCAGCCGTAAATTACATTGCATTTCCATAAGAGTATCAAACATAATGGCCGCTTTTTTTGACACTGACGTTTAAGTGACGCTACTGGGTAATTACTTATACTCTGCTTATACTGTGTCTATAGTCCTGTAGGTGTCAACTTTAGGAGACGCAACAGTAAAATTTTCACTATTTTCTTTAGTGTTGTTTTTACTAGAATTTACGAAAATTACAAGTATCGATTCGCCGAGAAAAGATCGATTTATTAGCATTTGAAACAAAATCGATAGAATCGATTCTTTTATTTTTTTTGCATCGAAGCCTCTACCGCTAATTCACCGATGCCGTATCGCCATATGTTCCCCCTCTTGATAACAAAGCTTGTATTATTTTGGCAATATTGCACTCAGTGTTTCCAACGGTAGAATAATTATCGAATTGTATAGGTGAGTTCAGCAATGCGCTCGACGATTCGAGCAGAGCTAGTGAGATTTTAATCAGCTGATCACAGAGCGCTCCACATGAGCAAACTTAATGACGAACGATTTCGAGCAATTGGCGTATAGATTCTGACAGTTGAGTTTGCAAATAAACAGAATTTTATTAATTCTTCTCTTGAAAACAATCTTAATATTTGAAATACTCTATTTTCTTCCAACAGTCACTTTTATTATTCACTTTTAGAAATTGGTTGTATTCCTCATCATCAAACACTATTTCTTGAAATTAATTATGCTCATTATAATGTTGAAATTCGTCTTAATTTCGTTATTTTACACTGTACAAACACTTATTGTTTAAATTAAACAAGATTACTCTTAATTCATGAAAATATATAAACATAACCTACTTGACAAATTCTAAATCTGTGAGTTTCTCCAAAATATTCCGAGCTGAGCGAGCGCGATCTTTTTCATCTGATCTGTATTTGCCGAACGTTCCAGATCTGTCAAACTAAGCTCGACTTTTCATTACCGAACGATTCTGAGGTGATTGATGAAAAAGATCTCATTGCCGAACTCAGCTTATGATAATTTTAAGGACGCGTACTATAGCTTTTTTTTGTACAATATTTTTACAATAACTTTCAGTCCTTCATATTTTCCGACGACTACTCTAGCCATTTCCGATTGTGAACATGCATTTTGGCGCTTCCCTGCCCACTACAGTACAAATACAGAAAAATGGTAAAAGAACACTGACAAAAAACATCATGTGCAAAATGCGAAGGACTCAATATTACCGAAGACAATGGGAAGAAGAATTTAAGTAGTTGCGGCAAGTAAAGTATTCAGACATAGCTGCTTTCGTTCATACCAATGATTACTAATCATAAATACTGGATTCACTTCGTGCACATTTATTCACAACTTTTATGTATTCATTCTTTAAGAAACGAAGGAATGAAACTCATATTTTATAAAATGAATGGAAGAAAGTTACGAATAAATGTGCACGAAGTGAATGATTAGTAATCATTGGTATGAACGAAAGCAGCTAATACTGATGAAATTGATGTCGTTTGAATGATAAGGCAATGAATCTTTTTTTTATATATATCAAGTCAATTTCGACTCTTCGTGGTCAATTTCATCAGTATTATCAGTATAGTTTTTTTTAAAACTATGTTTGTGTTCTGATGTTATATTTGTTTTTAGTCAACACCTTACACCTTGGTTACTGTCCTGATGAGGTCTAATAAGACCCAAAGGAAGGAAAAGGACAGATATACGAACACAACGTGACCCCCAACTACAAGTGGCAAATCTATTTCGCGACAATTAAAAGGAGAAAGCTATACATATAAAAGTTCTTAAAATTACGTACGTGTTGGCAATAATGAAACAAACAAAAAAGGACAGTTGGCCATCAGTTGGCAGAACTGAAAAAAAAAGCAGGAGAGTGTGCTACTCATGTGCAAGTAAAGAGAGGTTAAAAAGTGAGAATATAACAAAAGCAAGTGTTTTATGTTTATGCGTGTGTGCGTTAGCAATAGCAATTAAGTTAATAAGTAAGCAAACGAGTGTTAAAGAAAATTGTAAGAGAGTATTAATACATCTAATATCTAAACAGATTACAGTGTGTTATTTTTACGTAAAGCCATCCGTGACAATTAAGCAAAGTAACGAACAGAAGTTCATGACAGGCATAAAGAGAGTAAATAAAGCAAGAAAAAGTTAAGTTACTTAAAGTTTATAACATACGATCGATTGGCATATATAAAAAAGTGATGAACAAAGTTCATTTTTTATTATATGCCGATCGTATAGATCTAAGTTCTGAGTGAAGAAATGGAAAAGATATCGCATGACAAAAGCCGCAAGGCTGTTTCACGAAAGTTAGAAGGAGATAGCTACATGAAAGTTCTTTGACTTATCGATCGATCGATCGGCATAATGGCATATAATAAAAACATGAACTATACATATAATATTTTTGTAGTAATTATTTTTCAGTAAGGAAAAATGGATTAAATATTGGTTTCTTCATCCAAAAATAACAACGAATGAAACTGTAAATGTACAATAATTTGGCAAGTGAAAATTGATAATGTAAATTCTGGGGCATGTTCGAAAATACAGGGAGTAAGTAACCGGTGAGCAAATAAAAATCAAATTAGAGCAGGCGGTGCAAAGAAAATGTATATTTGTGATTAAATAAAAAGTGAATAAATTTGACAGTCCATGAAAGTATTACATTAATTAATTTAGTTAATCACAGACATACATTTTCTTTGCACCGCCTACTCTAATCTGATTTTTATTTGCTCACTTTTTATAAGTGTTATACCAACAGAATGAATAAAGTGAAAAGCAAAATATACAAAATGATTTATATGAGAGAGAAAGAATATTACCCAAGAGTAACGCTCCGAGTTTTTGAACACGCCCCTGCACAGTGGGACCAATTACGAAATTTTTGGACAAAATTCTGAAAGTAATGAATTTGGTCCAAAATAAGTTCGTGATTACAGGAAAAATAATGACAAAAATCCCAGCCAGATGGTGGAAATGTTATTGTTGTAATTTGTTTGAGTTTGACAAATTTCTACAGATAAGAAATTGCTCTTGTTACAATTTATTCCTAAAGAGAAATATTTTTGTGTTGTGAATCTGACTTTTCGTAATTTGACAAGAATGCGCATGAGTCTCTACCTTACCGACATAGGAGTGATGTTTCAGAAGCAAATGTTGAGCAAATGACAAATTTTTGTCAAAATACCATAATTTTGACGTTTAACTAAAATAGAATTTGTGTTGACATCTGGAATATCGATTTACGCATCAATGGTATCTAAATTATTTGTTTTACGAACTTCACACAATATTAGTAACTGTGCCTTTACTACAATAACATTATTTCTGAGCTTGTTATTGAAGGTGAGACAGGAATTTGCACGAAATGTTCCATATTTGTTTACATTCATAATTCATCCGTGCATCGTTTCGCAGTCGCTCGGTTTTTTTTGCGTGTTAATTATTGTCTAGATTTTGTGTTGTAGACTGCTCTAGTACCATGAAAAACTGTCAAGAAAAGGTATTTCTAATTTGTTTTAGACTGACACTGATGTTGCAAGACTTGCATCTTAATATAATTAATAGAACTCTGCCAGATAGTTTAACCTTTGCCAATAAAAAATAAAAACAGAAAATAGAGTATTCTTTGTGCATACTGAGATGATTTTTTTTTGCAGATATGAAACCACGACCGTTTAGAAAGTGTTAGCAGAGTAGTGCTGTAACATTAAACTATATCAATACAACAAACATGGTAAATTCATGACAAATACAAAATAAGCAATCAAAAGAAGATACTGAATACCTGTCATAGCGTACCGTCACTCAGGTGTGTACAGAAAAATTATATAATTAAGAGATATTACAATGAGTGATTCCACGGAACAAAAATGGATTTGTGAATACTGTACATATGAAAATTATCCTTCTGCTATAAAATGCACCATGTGCAGAGGTCCCAAACCATATGCCAGCGAAAACATTTACAAGTTACATGGAAACGATGATAAAGTTTTTACTACAAATACAGGCTCCGCATCCGGTCCATGTGAGAATAAATCTGCTCGTAATAAGTGGGCGTGTGAGGTTTGCATGTTCCTAAATCCATCCAAGGAATTGCTGTGTATTCAATGTGGTAGCTCAGCACCGACATCTCCCAACAACCTTCACGATCAGATACAACCATTGAGAATATCACAACATTCTGATGTTGCCCAGAGTTTATCACGGTCTCGAAACAACAGTCCTCCAGCTAGTAATACCAACATCGAAAACAGCCGCCGAACATCGCAAGCAAAGTGGACTTGTCCGATGTGTACTTACGAGAATTGGCCCAAGTCAATCAAGTGTGCAATGTGCTCACATATACCGAATAATTCTCTTAGATCGCAAGCTTCTAGTCTGATTGTGTCATCGCCAGAGCGAGATGTCGACATCAATACCAATCAAGACGGCTACAGAGGAAGTCCCAACATATTCGATTCATCGAATTCACAAAGTCCAAATAATTGTGAGTATGAACGGAAGATGCGACATTTGCGAAGACAGGCCGATTGGAATTGGTTGAACGCTTGCATAGGCATAATCGAAGGTGATCCCAATCCCGTTGAGGTGTATTTGTCTTCTGGTGGTGATCCAGCTCGAACACTCACTGCTTCCGAAGTTGCTATACTTAATAGATCTTCTGCCTTTGATGTTGGACATACCTTAGTACATTTAGCTATTAGGTAATTCTTTAAAATTACTATTAATACTTAACTTGCTTCAACCAGCTGTAACTGACTCTCAACATTTTAATATGTCTTTCGACGTTTAAGGTAAATAAATAAAACAAATAAAATTCGCTATGAAAGAGCTGGCCAGTTAAATGCAAATACATAACTTCTGTGTTAAATAAAACAAAAAAAGCTTATGTATAGGTCAGCATAAATATATATCCACTAAGCCAAATAAAAATAACATATGAATAATGTCTTGTGTTAATAGATTTCAGAGAGAAGATTTGCTTGCAGTGTTATTATCTCAAATAGAAGGATCTGGATCTGGCATCAAAAGAGTTCCCAGCTACGTTGCACCCGATTTAGCGGCAGATATAAGGAGACATTTTGCTTCCACAATCCGGCAACGTAAAGGCCATTTTCCTTGCAGTTTCGTCACCGAATTAACTACATTCGCATTACCTGCAGGTAAATTTTTGAATGACTAACTAAGATGGCATAAAATGAGTGCTTGTATTTCCAGATGTAGAATTGTTGCCAGGTGCAATCCAAGAACAATTATTCACAGAGCTTTTGGATAAAGACGCCCAAGAACAACTGGAGAGTGATCCGGCTGTTATAAACTGGTCTCTAGAGTTAACTGTTAGATTAGGTTCAAGGCTTTACGCTCTGTGGAATCGGTCATCCGGTGATTGCCTTTTAGATTCAGTAATGCAAGCAACATGGGGTGTTTTTGATAGAGATAATAATTTAAGAAGGGCACTTGCTGAAAGCTTGAGTCAAGGTGGACATGTGTAAGTCTTAAACTTAAGGCCCATCTATGATGAAGTCCTTGCAACTTAAAATTCCCCCTTTTTTTTAGATTTTATCCAAGATGGAAGGAGTATGAAGCAAGTCAAGCTTCATTTCTTCAATATTCATTAGATGAAGGTCAATGGGAAGAAGACTGGACCAGTCTCTTGTCTTTAGCTAGTCAACCGGGCACTAGTTTAGAACAGTTGCATGTTTTTGCCTTAGCACATATTCTACGTCGACCGATCATAGTGTATGGGGTAAAGTATGTAAAAAGTTTCAGAGGTGAGGCCATTGGTTACGCCAGATTCGAAGGTATGCTTAATTTGATGAAGGTGTTATGTTAGGTTTATGCTGTGCAAATTTTAGGGGTTTATTTGCCTTTATTATGGGAGCAGAGCTTTTGCATACGAACGCCGATTGCTCTGGGATACACAAGGGGTCATTTTTCTGCACTTGTTCCAATCGAACCTTGTACTAGTTTAGATGCACAATCTACCATTCAACACTCAAATATTGGTCCTGATCAGTTACACAGTACTTTTTTGCCATTGATGGATCGAGACAGGAAATTATTGCCAATACATTTTTTAACCGAATCAGAAGTATGTTTCAATGATTACTATATCCACTGATTTGAAATCGTTTACTTTTGCAGATGGGAAGAGAAGAGACTATAATGAGACAATGGTTAGATGTCTGTGAAACTGAAGGTGGCATATTAGTCGCTCAACAATTTCTTCACAAAAGGCCTTTATTAGTTGCTCAGATGGTCGAAGAATGGTTAAACCATTATCGTAGATTAGTGTAAGTATTTTTGCATTGAACCGAATTTGCTTTTCAATTAATGGTCAGCATTTAATTAATTTTTAGACAAATGACATCTGCACCATTTGCCAGACCGATACCAATTCAAGATTATTCTAGTGATGGAGATACAGATGATGAATAACGCAAGCTAAAGAACGTGCCTCAAAATGCACGCTAGCAAGCTAGTTACATGATTAGTACCTAACCTTCAATAATTACTTAATTCTCATAATGGTGGACTAGGTTCAAATAATATAGTGGAATTGCAGAGGCAGCATGAGTTTTTAATATATTTTTGAATTAGTAGTGGTATGACTTATGAAATGGCTGTCGATATTTTCTCTTGTTTGATTTCTTTTGTTCGCGCTGATATTTTTCTTGCATGTATAGAAACTTTCTTCCTGGGTAGACTTTATTTATTTTCCTATATAGCTACTAGAATTCTAAAGTACAAATAAAAACCACAAAAATGTCAGTTTTCTGTAATTACTACTATTCCGTGTGCAGACTTTACTGCTACTTATGTATACATGCTAACCACTTTTAAGTGAAAGCGTCTTGATATTATTATTATTATTACTTTTTTTTTTCTTTTTTAATAGCCAAACAGAAGCCTATGAACATTATGTATTTTTATTTTTATTGTGTGTAAATATTTAAGAGGAAGAATTTGATTCACTTAAAAGTGGGTGGTTATTATTATTATTTTTTTGTTGTTATGGGATGTTGAATTTGTAAATTAATATTATTTATTTTCCCTCTTATCTTACTAGAAAAATCAAACGAATATAGTTGAGTAAATATACTTACAATAACGAAGTTGAAGTCAAATTATTTTATGCGGTTTTAGACCAAATCATTACTAAATAGCTACTATTAAGTAGAGTTGTAAATTATAAATATTACTTATAAAATTTTACGAAATATATTATATTGTTAACACAGTGTGTTATAAAAATTTAGAATAAAGCGTTCCATTGAAATGACTTCCTTAATAATCACCGTTTAATACATTACACATCTGTCTTTAAACACACATTGAAATGTTGTAATTTTAATTATGTTAAATAATATGCAAAGATATCTACTTATTTAAGATGAATGAATATTATCATTAGCAATTAATGCACCGTTTAATTATTTTTTTTTTAATTTGCTGTAATGTAAAAGGAAGTAAACAATGTGTATTTACATAATAAAATAATTTATAAACTTATACATAAATTATTTTATTAAATTATCTGCCCGATAAGTGCTTTGCCGCAGTAAATGTAGAAAAATATGTAGATAATGTTTATAATCAGCTTCAAAGACGGTTTCAGATTTTTAAATTATATGCCTGTACTTATATTAAATAAGAAAAATAAATGCAATATTAAAATATTGTAGAAATATAAATTTGTTTATTATACAGATTTCTAAACATGTTGCTATAACAAAATTATAATGTAAAAACTGTCAAATAAAACAAAAAGAAGGCAAAAAAATGAAATCGTTAACAATGCAGTACTTTTATTTAAGTAATTAAAAAATCTATTCTGACGAAGTTGTTTCACCAAATAGAAGGTAAGTAGAAATTTAATAACTAACCTGCCAAATTTTACATCAGAGAATAAGAGTATTTTCTGCCAATTCATTTGATTTTTTGACCGCTCAAGTACGACAATAAACACCGACGCTATTCGCGTAGGCATTTTTTTTTTTTGGACTCGACCTGCATATGTATATTTTTATAGTTGGTTGTATGGCGTTGTATTTCGTACGCAGTGCTGCAACATGCTTTTAGGTTAAATTTTTATTTTTCTGTAATCTATAACGCTTATTCTCTTACAAATTTTTTTGGTGAAATAATTAACAGTCATCCTGTACATTGGCCGCGTTCAGGTAACCGCAGCGCTGCAATGCTTTAATGAAGCGTAAACCTGAACGAGGTGCATGTGACGTCATTAGCTGTATTCTTTCGATGTGAACGAAGTGAATGCGATCAGTAAAAGTGAAAATATTCAAATAGTGATCGTATATATTTTCTCGTTTGCGTTCAGTTCTCCCACTCTTGTGAAATAAGTGATTACATTCAATTTTTACTGAACAAATAATTTTCCCGATCAGTTCGAAAGTGAAAGTGACTGAATATTTATTCACTTTCAGTTTGTTCAGTTGAACGCATTCACTTCGTTTAGATCGAAAGAATACACCTATTGTTGCAGTAGGGCTTGTGTATATAGAGGAGACAATGAATTATTAAGCATAGAAATAGCATCCAATATTAAAGGTTCAAACAGAATACAACGCCGTTACGCGCCGTTATCTGTCAAATGAATATTAAATACAAAGTTTCAAATGTCCTTGCACAGAAAGGACGATGTCAAGCGGCGTTGTACGCGAAAAGTTGGTCAACTTTGACGGCGATAAACGTCATAATACATAACCAAATATGTTCCACCATCGCATTTTATTTAGTAATTTCTGGTATATGTGGATAATACAAAATACAATACATCAGGTGTAGCAGATACATACATAATACTCTAAATAGTTGAAATTTATCCTTTTGTGGCAGAAGTCATTTTTCTTTTCCGGTTAGATTGACGTCGTTCATCTCGCCACTTTATGTGTGCATGTCTTTTGAAGTAACACATAAGTAACAGTTGGCGGCGTTGCAACGGCGTATAATGGCGTTGCATTCTGCTTGACACTTAAAACTTTGAAGTTGACATAACCTCTAAATTTGTTTACATTTCCCACAGGACCAATAGCGTACCGTCACAGCAGGGGAATGTTTCTCATTCTTTCAGTATAAAATACACAACTGTGAGCTACTGGCACTAAATAAAATGCTCTTACCAATAATTTTATTCTGTGAAATCCAATGTGTGATTCTAAACGTAAGTAAAAACACTGAAAATGGACATTCAATTTTTGGGTCGCCGAGTGGCTTAGCGGTCAAGCCTAGCCGACTTGGAAAGTCGTGTCGCTCGGCGGCTTAGGTTCGGCTGCGTCCGAGCTTATAACATATATTTTTAAGTTTCTACCTTATTAAATTATTGAAAAAGTCTGTTCATTTGTGTCCTCTTATTTAATTTCATTCGATTTTGTTAGTACTTGCATTTACAAAAAAAAAAATACCATTAATTAGAAAAAACATGAAAGAAAGTGAAAAATGGTGTACAAAACTTGCATAAATCGCAATAGTAAGCAGAGAGTTTATGTTCGATACTTTTCACTTAGTAGTTTTTTAAATTATTAGTATTTGTGGCGGAATAACACAAATAATCGTCCGCGTTCTCTCACATTTTAAAAGAAACTGCTAACTTCAAAGCTTCGTTGTGCACGCCTATAAGCGCTTGTTTTTTCCTCTTTCATCTATCATCTCAGCTATCATCTGGTATGACAGCGTCGTTCTGCACGTACACTTAGAAGTGTGAGAGAAATCATTAAGAGACTTAGTGCATGTAAGAGTGAGAAAAATAGAGTACGGTGTATTCACCGGTTAATTTTCGTAAATGCCTATTGTATGTGCCCAATAAAATAATAATCGTAAAACTTTATACTCGATTTTTTTGCCGAAACAATTAACAGACACCCTGTACATTGACAACATTCTCAAAATAAACATTATTTATCGCTGAATATTAGATTAGGTCAAAACTTTAGATTTTTTTAAATTTATTCGTCGGGATTTTTAGGGAGTTTTCAAATCTAGTATATGGGGGGTTTCTCAGGGGTTATTAAAGTAACTTTAGTGTAATTCATTTCGTTAGAACTTGTTAACGGTCAGTTTAAAAATCGTATAAATCTCAACATTGCGGGAGTTATCGACATTTCGCTATGATTTGATAGCTTTTTCATTTTCATCCCCGAAGAAACGTCAACAAAACGTCGAGATTTATACGACTTTTAAGATGCCCTTGACGAACTACAAATTTTCATTGGATTATAGTTGATATGAATTGCCAAAAAATAAAATAATTAATTTCTCGAGTTTTGAAAAATTATGAAACGTGCTTTTGCCTTAAATGTATCAATTAAATAAGTAGCTACATTTATTCAAATCGCGTTGTGTAGGAAGTGGATGTTACACCACTGACTGTGTGTTCACGTTCAGAGACTAAGCATGGTTTCACTGAAAAATTCGCTGAACTGTAAAAAATAATAAAACAAAAGATTTATGGTCGTAAGTGTTTAAAATTTATCGCTGCAATATTTCATAATAAATTATGCAAATCACGTTATAGGAAGTATGTGTTACGCCACTGATCCGTTGATTAGAAGCAAATGTTACTACACAGTGGAAGTGCTGCCCCCTTGGACGTAACGTGCAAATTCCGCACTAAATTTGGGCTCGCCCATCTTATCCCTTTTTGACGTTAGTGACAATTTTAATCAATTTAACTATTAATTGACTCATTCGGTGATTTTGTCAGTTGCAATTATGTTTTATTAGAAGCGTGTGGTGTGATGACAAGTGGCAGGCGTGCTTTCGAGTGATCTTTCATTCAAAATGGGTAAGTTTTGCCGGTGTTTGGTTATATCTTTGCTATTTACATTGTATTTTCTTTATCTGGCAATCACGAAGGGCCTCTTTGCATATACCGCGCAAATTTTGCGTAACATAATGCGATTATTCCATCCCTTAGAATTGTTAACATGACATTTACCATAACGCCCATTACAACTCCATTCGCATTCCCATTGCTGCGCTTGTATTTGACAGCGACCAAGCGTGACGAATTTATTTTCTTTGTATTTAAATCGACCTGAAAATAATTTTTGTTAATCTCCAACTTTCCATGAAAATTATCGCTAAGTTATTAATAATAACTGTCGTAAACTCGAGAAAATCGATAGGATTGTGGTGGTTGCCTGGGCAACAAGCAATTTACATTATTAGATGCCTATAACTCGTTCGGTTTTTCTAAGTTTATTCAAGTCTAATCAATTTATTAATTAAGGATTTAATTAATGATTTAACTGATGTTGCAACCTTGAATCTAATTGTTTACAAAAAGTCGCTAGAAATTTCGTTTATGTAACGTAATGTACTTTATTTTAAGACTCGTATCGCCTGCCGTCTTAGATAAAATGTTATCTGTTATTTAGGTATTCATGCTCATCGTTTTATTATGTATTTTCATTGTTTGATATTTATACATTGCTTTCGCTACTGTGCATTATTTTGCATGAAATAACTAGGTACCTGCTTTTGTTCGAAAATTAATTAACCCGTGGCTGTTAAATTTTTAAGTAAAAAAAATTGTCTGTTTTGTTTTGCTTTGCGCAGCAATGCTGCAATTATTGTCTTTCGGCATATAAGCCATTCCAGACAGTCACGAAGATTTTTATAGCTGGGTCAAAGTCATAAACACCACAAACATCCATGGTTAATAGCAGGATTCGAACCTGCGCCGCCGAGAGACACGACTTGCAAAGTCGGCTAGGCTACCGCTGCGCCAATCGGCGACCCGTAAAAAAAATTAAACAAATAAATTGTGAACCGGTGCTGCCAACCCCTGATGGTATCGAAGACACAAAATTGTGGTATTTTTTTTATTGTAAATTTGACTTAAAATTATGATATATCAAATAAAGCAAATGAAAAGAATTTATTTTTCTTTGAAGGCAAATTCAATGTTGTATGCTTTTATTTTTAGAAACATGAAAATAGAATATGGGCAAAAAATAGTGTCCACTTTTTTTTGGCCGTGTTGTATGTATGTACTTTTAAAAAACTGTTTTTGTTGGTTTTTGTATCAATTTTTTTCTCGCAAAACCTTAATTTGCAGTATGTATTTCATACTTCTTGTAATAAGTAAATCATATATAGAAGAAATAAACGAACCGTCGATTGTCATAATACTCCTATATCGAATAAAGTCCATTTACAGTCGAAATAAAAAAACAGTAAACAAAAACAGTTTCCTGTAATTGTTTTTTGTCATTTGCTCATTTATAAAAGGCATTTTACATATAATTTTACAAAAGTTTTAAGCTTGTAAAGTTTTCAAATTTTTTAAATGTTATCTGTGAAGCCATATTTAAATAATTAATACATACCATATTGAGAAAGAACAATTACAGAAAACTGTTTTCGTCTTACTATTTTTGCTTTCGACTGTAAATACACGAATTATTTTGAGTTTGTAATATTTATTACTGCAAGAAACACTCGACGTGGTATGTATGATTTTTAAAATATTTATTTAGGCCATGTCAAAGTTTGACATTTACATAATTTATTGCATTCATTATACAAAAGTATTATAATATGTAGACACTTCTTGTTTTATACTTAAGAGTGTCGTAAAATTTTGAAAAGCTTATTATGTCCTACATGATTTAATTCATGCTGCATATTTATTTACATATACTGTCAGGAAAAATAAATTGTTTAATAAATTTACATTTACGTATTTGTACGTACATAGATTACATTTTCAGTTTGTGTTTCTTTAACCGGTTTCCTTGAATTTATTCCTTTTATGTTTGAACGTCTAATTCCGGACTTATTTTTATTAAATGAGTTTATTTTTTCTTAAGTTAAAGACTGAAATTGGAGAAGCAACCAGTCAGTCAGCACCCGGCTTCAGTGAAACACTTATGTAACTGTTTTGTAAAAATAACATTTATATTTTTTTCAGCTTGATTTTCTTGCAACACTTTTAAGGTTTATACAGGGTTATCCACATAAACCGTTCGTTAAAAGTTTTCAAGGTTGCAGTTCATGTAGATATTTAAAATTGAAGGAGCAAGGGTTTTCCGTAGAGATCGCTTTAAATACAATAAAATTGTCTTTGTATCACTTCCGGTTGTACCGGAAGTCGCTATCAATTCGCTTATTTTAAATAGAATGCTATATTTTTATCACGTTTTTGAATTCCACATGTAAAAATATGTTAAATTGCAATACATTTCCCTATATTTTGAATTTTCTTAGAAATTTGGATTCTGCAATCTGATTTTCAAAAAATTATAACACTGCTATGATTGAAGCAATTTTATTTGTAACAGCTGATATTGTAGTTGAAGCTTTAAGGTTCTTAAAAATTCCATAAGCATAATCTATTAAGATACAGGGTGTCTAAAACGCACCGCTCCACTCGAAGATATGCAAACACAGAAAAATACTTTTTTTTCAAGTGGAACGACCAATATGTTAATACCCCATCGTATGTGGAATCAAATGCTGCGACGAACTGTACTGCATTCCCTATACCTAACTTTAACATTTTTTGAGTTATGAAACATTTTCGATTTAATTCATAGAAAATTACAATTTTAATAGGTCAAATATTTTTAATTTTGTTGAGATAGCATGGAAATTATAACAATGATTACTGTTACTACAAATTTTGTAGTAAAGCAAAGAACGTAGAATTTCGCAAATGGAAATTCACAAATTTTAATTGTTCTTTGATCATCCTTTTCTTGGGACGCTTGTAATCTTATAAAACGAAAAAGGATGAATTTTATTGCTTTAGATTGAAGAATAAAATAGCTAGTAGGTGCAATTCTCTGGGTTAGCGTGAAAGTGTTTTAAAACCATTGTCTAATTATCTTCGTTATTTGTTACTGATCTTCGTACATTTTATCTTTCCAAATTGTATAGAGTTAAGTTCAAACTTTCCAAACTGTGTTTTATTCATAGGAGATAAGAGGGGTACATTTTATTGAACACACATTCTCTGCTCTGAACAATTTTAGATCGTTCTTCATGAATTTAAAAAATAGATTTAAAATATCAGCGTTTGAATAATTTTGATTTTGATTCTCAATTTTTTTTGCTTTTGCTTAAAATTTTTAGTAACAGGAAACGTTAAATGCAATTTGTTTGTTGTTGTTGCTCTATCAACAAAATTAGAAATATTTAACCTAATAAATGGTAAATTTTTATGTATTAAATAAAAAATATCTTATATCTGAAAAACTGTTAAAGTTAGGTATAGGGAATGCTAATACAGTTCGACGCAGCATTTAATTCCACATACGATTAAAATCGTATTAAAATATTGGTCGTTCCATTTGAAAAAAAGTATTTTTCTGTGTCTGAATGTCTTCGAGTGGAACGGTACGTTTTAGACACCCTGGAGCTTAATAGATTATGGTTATGGAATTTTAAGAACCTTGATTTGAAAATCAGATTACAGAATCCAAATTTTTAAGAAAATTCAAAATATCTCAAAAATGATGCATTTTAGAGATAGGGAAATGTATTGCAATTTAACATATTTTTACATGTGGAATTCAAAAACGTGATAAAAATATAGCATTCTATTTAAAATAAGCGAGTTGATAGCGACTTCCGGTACAACCGGAAGTGATACAAAGACAGTTTTATTTTATTTAAAGAGATCTCTACGGAAAACCCTTGCTCCTTAAATTTCAAATATCTACGTGAACTGCAACCTTGAAAACTTTTACCGAACGATTTATGTGGATAACCCTGTATAGTGTGTTAGAAAAGTCAGGAATAAATTCATTATTTTTGGATATGTTCATTTTTAACAACTAACCTCGGACAGGACAATTTTATTTTCTTCTTGGCCATATTTTGGTATCAAAATTTCATAGATGGCGTGGAATAAGGATGGAACTCGAGACGGAATAACCGTTCGCCGAATATCCTTTAATGTTCCTCTATATCTATATCACACCTACATCAAGTTATTCTAAGAATAATGCTTATCCGACGATTGTAAAATCGGGCCTTAATAAGGCCACTTTACATGACGCTATTTGTCTTGCAGCAAGACGCAATTTTATTGTGCGCATGCTCATCGGAAAATGTAAGTGTCAAATATAAGACACCTTAAATATTTACATTCAGAAATTGATACCTTTCATTTCAAATACTCAGAAATTGCTTAAACACAAAGCCGAAAGACTGGGGAAGTATGCCGTACTTGTTGAAAAACAAAATTTTGTAAATTTTATTCTAGGGTTATTCGGCAAGGTTGGGCTGAATTCTTAAAGACACTCTTTTGTTGTATGCCTTATATTTCGAAACAAGATTTGTTTCATCATCAGAGGCTCTGTGATTGTACAAGATATGCAGTTAGTAAAAAAAATTTTACTAACTCTGATGATGAAACAAATCTTGTTTCGAAATATAAGGCATACAACAAAAGAGTGTCTTTAAGAATTCAGCCCAACCTTGCCGAATAACCCTAGAATAAAATTTACATAAACACAAAGCCTCCAACAAATGTAATGCTTGTGTGCAATTTTCATTGCAATGCATATGTATAAAGCGGC
This sequence comes from Dorcus parallelipipedus, assembly GCA_958336345.1. Lineage (NCBI taxonomy): Eukaryota > Metazoa > Arthropoda > Insecta > Coleoptera > Lucanidae > Dorcus > Dorcus parallelipipedus. The sequence continues at coordinate 41,616,288 of OY284476.1, forward strand.
CTTTATACTTTTACTTTGTAAATAAATGTCATTTTTTAAAAATATTTAGTTGAATGCATTAAAACAGTTTTACACGATGCAATTTGTATTGCAGCAAGACGCAATTTCTATTGTGCGAGTGCGCACAATGAGGATTTAAGATTAGCTGATGCAAGGTTTCTTGCATTCTGCTGTAATTTTTATTGATTTGCAGAACATTTGTAGGCATTTTAATATTATTTTTTATACTGCCAACATGAAATTTCAACAACGAAAAACGCTATTCTGCTTTGCAAGTTACGTTTTAAGTGAACAGTATCAGATTGAAATATTTAATTTTTGTTAAGCAAGCTTTATACGATGCAATTTGTATTGCAGCAAGAAGGAATTTTTATCGTGCGCATGCGCATTGGCAAATGTGTGTGAACAATAAATTGTAACGTGGTATTCCCAAAGGGTCTAAGTGCCACATTTTACTAAATTCGTATTTTTCTATAAAAGGGATCTATGTGCCTTGCTGCATACTTTAGAAAAGTTTCAATATGTCTATCTGATGGGAAAATATTTTATAAAATTATAGATGACTCTCTCCCTCGCGCGCTCCTTCAACAATAAGGATCATTTTCCTTAATTTTCTAGGAATGACGTTTTTGGCACTTAAACCCTTTGCGAATACCAATGCTTCAATTGTTGATTAACCTCAATAAGACCATTCAAATATGAGGCGCACCATTAATATTTACAATCAAAAATTGGTACCCTTCACTGCAACTACTCAGAAATATCTTAAATTAATATAAAGTCGCCAGCAAATGTGCAATGTTCAATTGCATTGCATTGTATCCATGTTAAGGCCGCTTTACAGTTCGCAATTATTTATTGCCGGCAATGAAAATTGCAGCGATTTGTATTGCACGCATGCGCAGTGTTGTATTTTCATACAAAATGCAAATACCGCGCATGCGTGCAATACAAATCGCTGCAATTTTTTATTGCCTTCATGTTGATAATACACGTGCAATGCAACTTGCCATTGCGTAAAGTGACGAATAATATGTAATTTTTTCTTGCTGTTTAATGCAGCATTGCAGCAATGTTTCTTTGTGCCTCCGTGTAAAGTCTGCTTTAGAAAAGTCTGGAATAAATTCAGTATTTTAGGAAATATGCATTTCTGACGAATATTCTCAGACAGGTCAATTTTATTTTCTTCTTGTCCGCATTTTGATATCAAAATTTCATAGATGGCGTTGGTATCGTAACGAATATAACGACGATGATTTTTTTAAAGCAACAGTATATTTTTTGACGAAATCTTCTAAACCCGTTCTTCCTAATATAGCATACTTATAATTTTACTTTGTAAAGGAACGTTAAAAAATAAAAAAAATTCAATTTTTCAAAAGTTCAAAATTGGCCCCAAAAATTAGTTTTGAGTAGTTTTCGTATTTTTTCATTTAATTGAAATCTAAAAAGTCATGCAATTTTGTTTGATGATTAAAAAAGACCGCGACGTATTTATTATACGCATTTTGCCATTCTATTTCTGTTAGATCTGTTGTTATTAAGACAGAGCCTCATGTTTTTCGCGTGCAACGTCTAAAGGTGAAACGTCCAGCAAGAGAAACACATTTCAAAAGAAGAGAAAACACGTGATTTCTATTTCCAGTGTCTTTTGTGAACATTGTTTTGAGTGATTTATGCGTCGCTCCGTTTTAATTTTGCGCTTATCTACAAAAATAAAATATATAACATTTTTAGTGACTAATGACCTTAAGCCGGGTTCGAGGCGGGCGTTTTCACTTTCGTTATCCATTGAAGAACACCGGTTCTTTGTAGAAATAACTTTCTACTGTCAGACGATTTCCTGGTTGAAGGACCTGTTGCCCACTTCCATTTTCGTGCTCACATTCATCTGCATTTCGGTGTGGTTCTTAATTTCGTGCTCGAACGCTATGTTTTAATTGCGAATCCAATCACCAATTTGGGCGGATGTAACATTTACGTTGATTTCTTTTTCTTTGAATGAATTCTTCACGAAGTCCGGCCTTAGTCATATAGCTTGTGGTCATTAAGTATGCAAAAAATGTTGCGTGCGAAGTTTGCAACTCATTGTTTTAAATTGGTCAACTTGTAACATTTTCCGCAATATTGAACTTGCAGAATGTATAGTCGACTTTTCTACTTATACAGGTAAAATAAACTTTGCATTTAACTGATCAAGCGACAAATTTATTTCATAAGAACTAGGTTAATGCGATTTTTTTAGGTCAAAAAAATATTGTAAATTACAAAAATATGCAGTAAGTTTTCAATGAGGCGTTCTTGTCTCTGGTAAGAATGCATTTTTTTTAAAGTGAATATTATTACGGTTTGCTTTCAAGGAAGTGCTTTCAGAGTAAAATGTTGTTACACTTATTACGTAAATTAAGTGTGAAATCGAGCGGTCTGAGTGTCACGTTGAGATGGGTGTAATTATGTAGACGGTTCGATGTTTAGAACATGTACTTGTATGTGTTTATTGATTTCACACTGTATGGCATTTCGTTAATAAGCGCGCATTGGTAAATAATCTTCTATAAAAGATAAGGTAAGCAAAAATTATTTCTAAAGACTTTTCTTTACAGGAAAAAAAAAATAGAACGTGTTCTACATTTTCAAACGGTCAAAAATTTATATGATATGTTGAATTTATTTTGCACATTACCTATTACGGCATTATTTCCTCGATGAGGAAGAGTTAATATTATGTAATCGTTAAATAAATTACAAGAAGTTTACCACTTGAGCCAACCACTTCAATTGTTGAATAGCTTATTTATTACTTACTGTCGGGATGCAATTTTTTTTGCACGACCTCTATTTAATGAGCAATTTTACTCCCTAATTTGAGGGGGTAAAGCGGCTGTTTTACTCCTTCGGGCAAAAAAGCATGACCAATTTATTGTTCCGTTTGCCATCCATCACAACCTATGTGATTTCTGTGTTTGTAAAATAAGAATGTCATGTTGACAGTAAAAATAATTTAAAAACTGTGCTTTGTTCAATTAAAATCGTTGAGTCGTGAAAAAAGTAGTGTATACACCTCGGGAGTGAATGATTTTTCCCCTCGGTGGTGCTTTGTAGAACCCTAGGACTACAAACTACACCTTGGGTAAAAATTATACACTTCACTCCCTTGATGCATAATCTACTATTATATCATCTCGCAACTCGAAGGCCTCTGTACATAGAGCATATTTTCTCTTGACAGATTTCGTAAGCAAAGGTAATATTTTGTTAAAAAAAATAAACGCTTTTTCTTTGTAACTTTTACATGTATATTTTTTATATTTTAGTAATATTTAGTAAATAATCTGAATACAAGCTAAACACTACAAAGCAATGACTGATTGAAAAAGAAATACTTCATATCCATATGTACACTACCGCTAGTATTTACCTACCTTTATTTTTTTATTCGTAGTTTGGTTAAGTGTATTTTTTATCTACAATGAAAGCAAATGATACTAAACATGTACTCTTCTATGCATTTTAAAAATAGCAAAGCAATTATTGATTGAAAAAGAAAACTGCATAGCCATATGTACACTTCCACTCATAGAATCTATTCACTCTTTATCATCGTTTCGGTAGGCCGTGTTCTCGTTTCGTTAAGTTGCTGGCCTGAATTTTGATAGATGCCCGAATCTGACATGAAAATTTCTAATTTATATTGTAGGTTTCGGAATGGACAATTCGGCAAATTTTGAAAGACGGACTCGACAATTTGATAATTTCTGTACCTGGCAAACAACAACGTCTCCGTCAGTGGACTCAAATTATAACCACGAAATTAAAAATAAACATAACCGTCTCATCTGACGTCTATGTTTCATTGTGATACCAACAAAAATGTCACCCTAACTCGCCTACTGGGACGAGGAAAAAGAGTGAATGGATTATAAGTATTTACCCACCTTTATTTTTTTATTCATAGTTATAATAATAATAATAACTTTATTCATCCTTTAGTCATGGTGATGGATAGGACATGTCAGAGGCAATACATTATTTGTAACATTAGTAACGTACAAGGATAATAAAATGAAACACAAACAACAATCCTAAACAGGCCAAGACAAGAGGCACCAGCTTAAACTGAGTAGTATTCGGCCATAGAATAAAAGCACTTATCAGCTAAAAAACATTTAAGTTGACTCTTAAAACTAGTAATGGTTTCACAAGATTTAAGATTGATAGGTAAATGATTAAAGATTGATAGGTAAATGATTAAAGATTTTTAAACTGCTATAGCAGGGACTTCTTTCAGACATAGAAGTGCGATGCTTCACAAGACGGAGTAACGAGCCATGGCGCGTATTATAATCACGGAGGCCACCAACATTCTTTTTAACATAAAGCGCAGATTTATAAATGTAGATAGAGGGCAGAGTCAAAATTTTGTTTGAGATGAAAGTTTGCCTGCAAGATTCTCTAGGGGAAAGGTTAAAAACCAGCTTAATGATCCTTTTTTGAACTATAAAAAGTCGTAATATAAAAGGCGAGGAACCCCATGCAACAATATTTAACTGTAAGTGACAATAGACAAGACTGTAATACATATTTAACAGAACAACTGTATTTAGATAGGATTTCATTCTAAGAATTGCATAATATGACTTATTCACCCTAGAGCAAATTGCAGCCACATTCTCATCCCATTTCAACTGACAATCAATTACAGAGCCAAGAAATTTGGTGGAGTTCTTAAGACTGATATTATGACCACTAAACATTGTACTATCAAAACTTATTCTATTATAAAAAGGCATTACTACAGTTTTGTTTAAATTTAGCAACAAACGATTTTTATTACATCAATCTTGAACTGAAGTGATAACAGATTTAGTATTCTGAAGCAGGAGTTCCTCAGTCTGGGCCGAGACCACTACTGTCAAGTCATCAGCAAACATACAAGGATGCCCAATTGATAGATTTGAATAAGTGTATTTTTTATCTACAATGAAAGCAAATGGTATTAAATATGTAAAAAGTGAGCAAATAAAAATCAGATTAGAGTAGGCGGCGCAAAGAAGATGTATGTCTGTGATTAACTGAATTAATTAATGTAATACATTCATGGGGTGTCAGATTTATTGACTTTTTATTTAATCACAGACATACATTTTCTTTGCACCGCCTGCTCTAATCTGATTTTTATTTGCTCACAGGTTACTAATAGATAATTATTTTAAAAGTAGTTTATCAGGGGCACTAATACAAGTGGTCATCAAAGCCTCGTTATAATTCAAGTACGCTTAATCAAATAAATGCACAGTTCTCGAAAATAATAGCACAACGGAATTGCAAAGATAATTAATATTGTAATCAGCAAATGTTGAAATGTATTCTGAGATGTCTAATTGTTTTTATTGTTTTATTTGATAGTTATCCTTTCATTTTCGTGCGATTAAGATCTGTGGTTACGAAAAAATAAAAATAATTACGAAAAAGCCCAAATCCAAAGCAACAGAACTAAAATTAAACAGATTGTAACATTAAAACGGGTACAGTTAATTAAAAAGAGAACTGGAAAGCCCAAAGCCACAATATCAATAAGTGAATAGCGAAAACATTGCTATGAACTAATAAGGCCAAATTTGGAGTGAGTGCTTACAGTGATACATAGGGAAGAATCGGTGATCCTTTGGAAATGTATCGGACGTACTACCGTGGATGATTTGTATAAAATACAACGTGCCTTTGTTAAAATTTCTTGTCGCAGTTGGCCGTGAATTGTTAGTTGTGAACCAGCTTTGCTTGAAAGTTAATAAACTGACGTATGTCATTTCGAAAATAAGATTTCGACCATAATTAAAGGTTTTATGCTCTTTTAAGAGAACCATTTCAGAACGTTTTATTAGTTTAAAAGTGGGGTTCATACGTCAGGTCGATTGAGGCTGGTTAACAACGAACAATTCACGACCAACTACGAGGAGAATTTTTAATGAAGGCACGTTATTAAGGAAAGAGTGTTACAGACGAATTTCGGAAAATTTTTGGGCCAATTGAGTCAACCTCAACAGCGGCTGCGCCAATATGAACATTTATTCAAGAAACATGGCAAGATATATCGCCTAGTGCCACGACTTTACGACAAGACAAAAATTTTATTATTTTGCTCAATCAGACTTCTGGAGAAAGTTGTTTCTTTTGTGTTGGTTCACTTTTCTACGAAATAATTTTTTATCTTTCTTTTAGTTTTTCTAAATTTCTATGATACTTAATGTGATCAGGGATGGGTAAATACTTATGAGCGGTAGTGTAGGTATAAAAATGTTCACTTAAATTGTGTGTTTCATGTCACCCGTTTTTGAATAACGCAACTCAAAGAATTGTGTCACGGATAACTTTTATGTTACGTGTAAACACAAGACGCCACTTCAGTGGCGCAACTCAAAGTTGTGCGTCACTTAAATTGTACCGTGTAAAAGTAACTTTCTGAGAGTGTGGAGCGGTGCTTGTATATATTTTAGAGCCGTATATTACATACAATTAGTATTGTCGGGTTGCAACACTTGTTTATCGGTTACACGAAAAATGAAAATACCATAACTTAACATAAGCCAAATAGTCCATAATAAACTTTGGAACTCCTTTGTCTTGGATGGATTACGCTTTATATCAATTGTATTTAAAGTAAGCTCAGAGTACCATGTACATATTGTAATGCGTCCGACTAAAATCCTTATTTGTTTACTTTTACGTACTACTAAATACTTAATAAAAATGTCCAAACAAATACAACTTAAATTTATTGTCAAATTAAAGAACTGGACCGAACGCTTATTTCTGAAGATTCCGAGAAGGTCATACAACAATGGTTTACTACGACAATTAATCGCTATCCTATCCCTAGTCTAACTACCTGCTACTGGGCTACCTGATTACTTTACGGCCGCACTAAGGGTTATTCCACTACTGACCTATATTCCGTTTCAGTTAACGACCCTTCGGAATCAGTGAGAAACTTTACCGTAATATTCTTGATAATAATTATAATTTCGTGATCGCTGTGAATCTGGACCTACGTTGTGATAACACAGTTCTTTTTGGTGCGTCGTGAAATAAGTCGAGAGAACAAAGCAGCTAATTACGTTAAATAAAATACGTTAAATAAGTTAAATTTAATTAATTATTTATTTAAAAACTCCTTGTACCAGCTACTGCGGGGTCTGGTATAATGTGCGTAAAAACCTTGCGTTGAAATCAATACAAAGAAACAAAAATTACGGTTAACAGAAAGTACAGTATAACTCGCTTAACAGATTTCACTTTCGAATATCGGCGCGGCTTACCTGCTTTCAAATCACACCGTTGGTGGTTTAATGTCAACACAGATATTTGCTGGAGAGCTCTGCTCCTTAATTAGATTAACAATTAATTTAAGTTCAATTGAGATTGGTCTTGGTACTCGTGTTTGCCACTTTAAGACGTACTCTAAGACTCGTTCTGTTCAATCAACCAACGCACAGTGTGACACAGTGGCTCTACAGTGTACTTAATGAATGGAATTAATTGATTACTTAATCAGATGTTTTGGCGAAGTATGTGATACAAAATGCCGCCCTCGGCGATCAATTTGCAGGACAATCAATAGCAATCACCAGTTTTTCGGGGACTCCTTTTGGAGGTGATGGGAAAACCCTAACACTAGCTAAACTAATTAATTAAGGTCGAATGGGTAGGGTTCTGGGGTCCTTCCCGGCTACGTCCAATCGCCTTGAGGGGGTGGCTCTGGGGCTGCATTTTTTCAAATCTCTCTCTTCGTAATTTTTTCGTCGGCTAAACCTATCTAACTAATTTATTGCGCAAGGACCCAAATTGACTGTTTTTCGACACTCCACTATGGGTGGTTATGGCCCTTTCAGTCTCTTGACAATCGCTTCTAATTAACCTGCAAATCTTTTGGCAAAGACCACAGCTTGGTCCACTCACATACAGGGTGTTGAAGAAAACTTTGTTAAGAAGATGGCTATGATTAGGTGGTAAAACTTGTTCGGCCACGAAATTCGTAATGAGCAGTTAATTGGTCTTGATTTCTGGTTTTGAGATTGCGCTGGCACACTTGGTTTTGGCGGCGGATATAACTTGCGTGGTTTAGATTGGCGACTTCCCTGTACAAAACGAAAACAACAGTTAGCGTGTTCCCAACTTGCCTGAGAATACTGAACTTTACTGACTCTTTGGACACTAATTAATGCAAATTAAATTATTCTTACTCAATTGATACCACCAAAGGTGCGATGAAGAAATACAAATAAATGCAAATTACCTCGCCGCGTATTCCGTGGAACACTCGTGTACTTCACGCACTTTAATTTAAAACACCCGCGACGCGACATGCACGTGTTTAGTTTTAATTGCCCTTTCTTAACACACTGTATTTTAACCGTGCCGAAATAAATGATTTATCTAGAAAATGAGTAACTGACTGCAAGCGCTAAAGAAAAGCAGCCAAGTCAAAAATAATTAGTTAACCGCTTGTTAGCGAGATTCAAACGTTCCTGTCCGTTTTTCGCGCTCCGTTCTTTCCAAGTAAAAATTAAACACACCCCTCGGACTTTGCAGCTAAATTTTGAAATCACCTCGACCAGTGATAATCGCTGCATTTAGTTCCCAATCACGCCTGTTCCAGATGCTCTACATGCATCAAGCAACCCCCCCATTAGCTTATCGCGGGTGGTCTGTCGCAAATGAAACCTTCATAATTTTAACTTTACAGGTGTCCAGGCTGACATTTTAAAAGTCTCTGTTGCTTGTTTGAAAGAGACTAGACTAAAGCGAAGGACTTCAACTCGCAACGTAATTTGATACCTTTACCTAACAGACATGTATCTGCAATTTAATGCGGACCAAATTCTACACAAAAATCTAAACGAAACAATCCAAAATGTCAAGTAGATTTGTTTTATGATGTCTGTGCAGCTATAGTGCAATTTGGATGGTGCCAGCCGTTATAGAATTCTAAAGACTGGATGGCGTATCCTCTTGAGAAGGGACAGAGCGCCGCTCTAACTGCCGGGCCGCATTTTTACAGCGTACAGTTCGAACACATGTTTGTTATTTGAAATTAAACATGCAATAATCGATTTTGTTTTGACAACAATTTCGCGATCGTTTTAATATTTTTTTTAAAGAATAATTAGAATGTAAAATATAATCAGAACTTTCATGTATAATTACAAACAAGAAAACTGGCTGCCAATATTTTCCAAAAATTGATGGGATCGTCACAAATTAAAAATATTTTCTTATCGGGTGTGTTAGATTTTAAACTTGACAAATAGAACACGCATGATTCATTGTACAATCAAAATAGAACACTTGTCACCAGGGCTGTGCAAAAATATCGATGTATCGATAATATCGATATATAAATCTATTATCGAATGCCGATAAGTAAAATAAAAATTATCGATATATTCGATACATCGATATATTGATGTATCCAATATATCGATGTATCCGATATATCGATGTATCCTATATATCGATGTATCCTATATATCGATGTATTCAATATATCGAAATATTCGATTAACGTTGTATTCGATATATCGATAAATATTTAGCAATGAAATAGAAACTAGGTGTAAACAGGTACTGTTTACTATATTTTTCGTACAAAAATCTATGAGAAGTACCAAATTTTAGTGTTAACTATTCTTCATTATACTAAATTAAAATTATATTAGACATAAAAGGGCAATATAAATAATGAAAAATATATACGTTGAATAGTAAATTTTTAAAAATAATATGAAATACATAATGCTACATCTTTATTCTCAAATAAATCAATTGTTTCAATATTTTTAAATAAAAAAAGTTTGTTATATATACATTGTATATATTAACAAAACATTAAAAAAATCGGAGACCTACGATTTTCTCTGAAGCAGATAATTCAGATATTTTTCCCGTCTCTAATATAGCTGCCAAATAGGGCTGTTCAAAAATATCGATAAATATCGATATATAAATCTATTATCGAATACGCGTAAGGAAAATAAAAATTATCGATATATCGATATATTCGATACATCGATAATTTTATCGATATATCGATAATATTATCATAAAAGTAGAGGATATTCGATAGTAAAATCTTCTTATCGCACAGCCCTACTTGTCACTGCGTAATTTTTTTTGCTCGCCACTGTACATACATGTATTTTTAAGTATCAAAATTTGTTTTGTTTTCTGTAGAAAGTAAGAAACGGCACACACAACACAACGAACATTTTAGAAAACCTTTCATAGTCCTGGTAAAATGTTAGCAGGTTTTATTTAAGTAGCACTTTGCAATCTTACCTTCGGTATTACAATTATTATAAAACGTTTTTAAAAGGTTAAGTATTACATTAAAGTAATGTTAATCTACAATAGCACTTTTTTATTCAAAGAGAATTTATACCGTGGCGTAGTTCCTGCGTTTCGAAACGAAAATATCTGTAAGGGTGCGTCCAGACATGTATCGGATGTGGTATCGGATCATGTTCGGAGGATCGAATATGATACACATGAATGATGCACCCACACTTAATTGCATCTCGTATCCGTTTTGTTACATCCATGTGTGCGTCTACTTTCCGACTTGGTACAACTGTATCGTCTGTTCGACATTGCACTGTGAAATTAGCTGCTGCTGTCTATCCGTCCTGTGTTTAGCTAAGTTCATATGCATTGCGGATACCAAAATTTTTATTGCGGCTCGTTTCTAATTGGTTCATTTTGATTGAAATATATATAATGAACCGATTAGAAACGATCCGCAATAAAAATTTTGCGTATCCGCAATGCATGTGAACTTAGCTTTTGATGTTAAGACGAAATACCGACTCCAAGTGTGACGTAGTTCTATCGTATCCACGTGTCAAATGATGCAAAGACGCGATACGAGGATGCGTCGCGGCAACACGTCTACAATTGTCTGATCACGATACACGATCATGATCGGATACGCGGATACGACACATGTACGGACGCACCTTAACGTTCTTCTTTTTTAAGTTGGGACTTGGGACAGAGTTTTTTCGTGTGCCTAATTTTATATAAAGTTAATTTCGGCCCAAAAATAATTTACATCAATTTGTTTTTTTTTTTTTAATCTTAAAGTAAGGTGCGCGCAAAATAGGTAGAAATAGAGCATTTAATGAACGATAGAATTTTGGTTTTATTCAACATCTTAAAAAAGCTGTCACCGGAAACAAGAATAAATCCTTTCCGTTTAATTTCTTTTAGCTTCAGTGGATTTTCGGTGCGTGCAAAAATGTTTCGTCACAAAGAAAGGCGATGGTAAACAAAGGCATTCTTTAGCATTCAACCGGGTAATATAGGTTTTTAGGCTGCGATGTTTCCCAGAATATTAAACAACCATATTTGGGCTATCATTATTAAAAAAAAAATAACAAGACCCACTTTTAAGTAAAATTGACGAAATGAGGTTCCATTATGTTATCCAAAAACTGTTTCACGTTTTATTTTATACTTGCAAGTTACAGAGCAAAGTTCAATAAATAAATTTTTACTTCATATACAGGGGTGAGTCAAGAGGAAACCGACTTTTATTTAAGTTTGCTCCAGTTTCAAGCGTGATAACTTTTGTTTTTGAAATTCCCTCATGAATCATGCCTCATTAAAATATTTTTTGATAACATCGTAAATAATAATAATTATGTATTGTGATTGATCGTCGGATGTTCATAAAAGTGAATCACTGCTTATCAATTGTCATAAATATTGAAGTAAGGACGATTTTAGCTCACGCTGTGATTGTTTGCGCTGATCACCCGAGATTTCGATAACTGCATTCTAAAATAAAGTATAATTGAGTCGGTACACATATAATGCGCTTAAAGCACATACGAAGAGAAGGAGGAGGAGGAGGAGGAGGTCGTTTGAATCTAAATTCGGCGTCACCGATCTGTAGAAGAGGACCACGCTTTTTTGCACCTAGTTTCGTGCGTGCATATAAAACCAAAATTACTTCTTTATTGCGTGCAACGAACGGTCAGACATTTGACAATTTAAATTACGCCATGCGTCCGTTCCCCGCGGCCTCCTACTTAAAAGTTCCGCGGTGTTCGCGGTGCGCCTTTCAGACGTTAGTCATGAGTTAGTATGCTTGAGTAGTGCTTGTCGTGAAGTTCCATTCGCTTAAATTTTTTTTTGTTAATAAAAGCCAACTTCGATTTTCTTTAGAATTCAATTAGAATTATTGGTTTAGAGTTAGACACTCGTGGGTTAACGTCGAAATCCAAACCAGTGCTGAAGATCCTGTGATAGAGATACTTTTTCAGTGTTGTTATCGTAATTTCAGTGCACCCAAAGGTTAATTGGATTCAATATTTATTGAGTCGGCCTAATCAAATTAGTTAATAAATCGAGTTTCGAGTTGATTTCATGCGGTTATCTCATTTTCCATACCTTTTCACATATAATTGCCATCGTATGACGTAAATTCTATTTTTAGTCGATTATTTAATACAACTTCACACATCGACAGTGTATGAGGTTCAATTAGGATTGGGACCGAAATTCGCGTTTGCCGGCGAAAATTTTTAGCGGCGTGACGTAATCCTTTGCTCGCTGCCTCTTTTTTTCGTAATTGTTTTGCTCTGCATGTGCTAATTATACGTGATTACCCGAACCTTAGAATAAACAAGAAAATTTACTTGCTCGGCGGACGAGATACGCAGCGTACACACACGACTTCGACGACGTCTTCTATTTTTGTTCTCTTCTGTTTAAAAGTGTATATAAATAGACATGTTTAAGTTAAAGAACAAAAGTAAAAACAAATTGGACGCCAAAGTTGCGACAGAACAGCTTATCTTATCGGAGCAGAATAATCAAACGAACACCGTCGATAAGAAAACCGCTAATTTGAACCTCGAAAACAACAATACTGATAAAAAACCTAAAAAGGGTGAGTATTTTTTCAAATAGTTATTTTTCTTTTTAATTTCTTTCCAATTGTGATGTTTTTTTGATAAAGCGTGAAAAATTAATATTGCAAAGTGAATTGGAAATTATTTTACATATCTATTTAAAAAAAATCATGAAATAGATTTTGAAATTACAAATTTTTGAAAATGTTAAGTAAGTTTATTTTTGTTAGTATTGTAACTTTGAAAAGACTTTAAATAATAAATGGGAAATTTTGATTAAGGTTTTTAAAGATTTCTTTTCTGAATTTTAAATTAACATCAAACTGTGAAGTTGAGTATGAGTGATGTTTCTGAATTTGGCCCTTAAAAACGAAAGTAACTTGAATATTTAGTAATTGAGAATTGATGTTAGGAAATTACTTTTTATCTTCCAAATACAATCAGACCAATTTTTTTTCTGCAGATTTTGTGCAAACCGGTTGACAAAAGTATCCTTCCGAAATGTAATAAGACTATCCGAAACTGTACCTTATAGGGTTCAGTCATAAAAAGTCAAGTAAAAAGGTCTGTTCCATTTGACAGAATTTCAAGTTCTGAACTGTTCACATCATGCGCAGTATGAAATTAATATCAAATTTTGTGCACTGCTCATGCTCAGTAAGATTTTGAACGGTTCAGAACTCGAAATCCTGACGAATGAAACGGACCTAAAATAAAAAGTCACATAAAAGATATTCAAACCTTTTGATATCTTTGACTCTTTTCATTTTATTATTTAAGTACTACAAAATTGGAGAAATAAACTATGTACTAAAAACACAGAAGACCTTTGGTGGAATTGTTATCAAAACGTAGAATAAAAAAGAATGCATTTTCTTTCAGAAGATACGAGGGCTGTTTGATACTCACTGATACGAGAGGTTTTTGATGCGTACTGATACGAAGGACGTTCAATATATTCTGAGACTTTTGACGTAAAATCTTTATTCAATTTTGCAATATTCCGAATATTTTTCTTGCATTTTCAAAAATCAAATGCCTAAACATTTGCTCCGTGAATATTTTATATTTTAATGCAGAAACGGAAACTTTTGAATTATATACTGAGAATACAGGTGACTATTGTAATTATTAGCTTCCAATAATAATTTTGAGTTGAATTAAATCATTAATATTGTGAAATTACAGTGATTGCGCAAATTCGGATTAGTGTGAATGTTCGAAAATGTTTTTTTTGTGACTCTTTGTTTTTCTGTTGTAAAACATCAGAATTCAAGATTGTAAAAGGACAAAAGAAAAGGATTTAGATCACTGCAAATTTCACAGTTTTAAGTAAACGTGATGGTAGCCGGAGAAATGAGAATGTCTTTTTGTTTCCTCACTTTATAAATTTTTAATAAAATATTAAACTCTGAAACGAGTTTTTATGAGATGTGACTAAATTGAAACTGGAATTGCAAAAATTGTAAAACGAAGTACATATGGAAAAATAAAAACAATTCTTAAATGATTTTTTATTTCTTCTTTAAGTCTAGATTTATTTGAGGGTCACGTATTTCGAATATAATTAAATTTGAGAATGTTATTAAACCTAGGGTTACCATACGTACTCTTTTTCAGTACACACAGAAAACGTTTTGTTTGAATACAGTCAGTGCGTATATTCTGTGTTACAAAGAGAAAAGAACTAATTTTTATTTGGATAATATTCAACGATTTTTTTATATTCAAGTATAAAATGTTTGAATTAATAAAAAAAAATATCTATATCGATTTGCATTCATACTCTATTTGTCAAGTACTGGATCTGGTAACGCTAATTAAACCTCAAACGCACATTCATATAAATCAAAGATGAAACAAGAAATATGAGATATACGAGGTGGCCAAAGTTAAGCGGTGTAGGATAACCCCTCGAAACGGTTGGTCTGGTTGCTTCTACCTACGTATTTGGTTGTACATATTGGTAAAAAAATGTTCTAAATACACTTTGCCTTTTTTTCTTTAGAGAAAGGATTATTTTTGACTTTTCCAAAGATGCCCTATAAAAGTGTAATTCAAGTTTTAAGATATGAAGAAACTGGTTAAAATTTTTGAGATATAGAGATTTGTTTTTCTAAACAGAAAGTATAAGACAATAGTCCGTTTACTTGACATCATAACTCATGGTTTTGAGTGTACTTGTACATTCAGTTACTAACATGTCAGTGGATAAAAGCCAGATTAGATATGGTATGGCGTATAAACGTTAGAAAATATTTGTTTGCTCTCGAAATTAACAGCACTGCCTTGTCTAAAATGTATTAATTATTATGAATACATTAAAAAATACTGATGAAAGAAACAGGAAATGTCTCCTGTTTGCAGTGATGCCAACATACTGTCAGTTTGACTGTGCGGATTGCGGATGTCGAGTAAACGGACATTAGACAACATTAAAAACGAGATTTTTTTGTAGTTTTGATATTTCGAAGTAACCCCCCTCCTCTCCTCTCCTTAGAGGACAGATATAAGAGACGTGAACTACACCTATACCAATCATGCGATATTTTCGAGATACTTATTTTGTGATAGATAACTTGGGTCACTCTGTATATTATTATCATTTCGTTTACCAAAATTTTTCTGAATTTTTGCAATTTTTTTATGTTCATGACATTAACTAACTTGATATGTTTTGGACTCTATAAATAAACATAATAAGCATTAAAAATGATTCATAAATTTCATAATATTCGATATCAATTCGATTCAATATTCTCGTTTTGTTTCAATTATTTTTTTTTAAATCACTTAAATTTATTTGAACAACGCCATTCAGAGGTTCGAAAAAAAACTTCTAATTTTAAGTTTGAAAAAGCGCAGAGCCAGAATGCCAGAATGATTGGCATTGACATTGAATAACAAATACGTACTCAGAATTGAACGTAAGCGAATCAATTTAATAAACCAATTTAAAATTCAAATTTGTTATTTCGCAGCGGTCGTAACATAGTTCATCCGAGCAAATAACTTTATTTATTTAACCGCGCTAATATTCGAAAAGTTGGCAGATAGAAGGAAAATTGCAAACATACAAGGCGTCGAGTAATGTAATAACGTGCTTTTATTTACTTATTCTACCTGCACACAGTACACCTATAATCGACTTTATCATTTAATTCGCCGCGTAAATATTTGCTTTGGTTTTAACAGGCGTTTATAAATAGAGCTTCTTGGAAGGATAAAATAAATAGAACGAAGCGCTTCATCTTTGTTAATCTTTTCATGTCTCCCAGCAAAATTATTTTAATAATTTTTCACTAACTCGGTACATGTGTCGTTTATAGCTGCTATTTTTAAAGACCCATCAACGACCCACAAGCAAAATTCAAGTTCAAGTTGTTACGTTGCTTTCGTTCAAAAGTGTTACGTTTGCAAAATACGCAAGTAAACGTTAGTGCTGCGGTTACAGACGTCAATTTTCGAATGTAATTACATAGCACAGCCGCATCGTAACTATTGAAATTGCACGTTTCGTTGAAAAATCGTCAGAAACGTTGGGGCTATGAGTTTTTTGTTTCAGGAAACAGTTAACTTAATGCCGCTTTTCTGAAACGATGTAGCGATGTTATTACACCCATTTACATGTTAGCAACAATGTGGTTTTGTAAAATGAGTTTTCGGAAACATAAACGTCAAATGGAATTAGAAGACACATAGAAACAATCAAGTTAAAAGGTATTTTTTGAATTGCACTTTAATTTGTTGAACCGTTGTTTTAATTGATTTACTTCGTTTTATCTCATAGATAGTTAAAAAAAAATTCATTGATACCGCCGGCGACAGATCGAATTCTATTTGGATTCCGATGTGGTTATCTCTGGTTCTAACACAAACAAAACTGAAACACGTACCTTTTTAATTATATGTATATACATATATCCAAATTGAAAACGTGATGATGATAAGATACGGATGACAAATAAAGCAATGTACAGTCATGGTGAACCGATGGAAATGAATTAAAGTAATAATGACTCTGAACTTTTGTGTACCTGGAATCCGAAGTAATAAAATTGACAGTAAAAATAACAAAATTAAAACAGACAACTTCACAAATTGAAATCGTGATAAAGCTGTGTATGACAAATAAATGAAATGATTTTACAACTCATCTGTGAAGTTATTTCACAATATTTTTTGTGCCATATTTACTAAACAATATTGGCGTATTTCAATCACTGAATATCTATTCTTTAAAAGAAATATTACATTAGTTCGGACACAATATTTCAAGAACATGAAATTTGCAGATACATTATTTTCGCTCAGCACGGCGTTGAGTAGTCTAGTTCCAACCACCCTGTATAATAAATTTAAATAATTTACATGAAAACAATGACTAATACTTTATTTAAACAAAACTTTATTTATTATTGAATAATATTAACATAATAATAACGTCCTGACCTTCGATGGAAAGTTAAGAAAATCATATTAAATTTTATAGATTCTAAATAGATTGATTATCAATTATCATGAAGTTGCAGTTTCAATTAAAAAGTCGGTGTTGATTTTTTTAATGAAAGAAGACGAAGTGAAAAAGGGTGACTTCCTATAAACCGATTGACGTTTGGATGAATGACAGTTGTCAAATAGTTGTTATGTTTTGCGTATAAATAACGTAACGTAACATAACCTAAAATGTCATTTCACGTTGATCTAATTCAAGGTCTGCTTCATTCACAATGTTGTGAAAGGCTACTTCAATTGAACAAATGATATTATGTATCTAGACAGATTTAAATCTAGATTGAGCGAGTACTTCATAAAATACGATAATTCAAATACTCTTTGACACTTTCTGTAAATAACACCTTTATTGTTGTCCCAAAAACAATCAATATTTATCCCTTATGCCACGGAAGAAGATATACGCAACATAGTTAAGTCCATGATTGCAAGTAAGTCTTCAGGAATTGATGGAATGAAAATGGGTACCATCAAAGATAATGTTGATCTATATGCCAAACCAATCCAAAAACTGATCAATCTATCTTGCTTGATGGCCATGTCCCTGAAAAATTGAAGATTGCTACTGTGCGTCCTATATACAAGCCTCGCATTTGGATTATAATAACTACAGACCAATTTCTATTTTATGCGCTTTAGAAAAAATAATGGAGAGATACGTTTCACAGGCGCTTTTGCAGTGTTGCTACAAATTTAAAATCCTAGATGAGCAGCAATATGGTTATCAGCAAGGAAAAGGGACCTCGAAATTGCTGGAAGATTTCTCCGACCTGGTTAATCGTGAACTAGACTTAGGTTTCCACGTTCTAGTCCTGCTCATCGACTTCTCCAAGGTTTTTGAATGTATAAATCATACTAGATTGATTGACTCGTTGGAGATGATAGGAGTTAGAGACCCCTTGCTAGACTGGTTCTCCAGTTACTTAAAAAATAGAACTAATGTAGTACAAATTTGTGACAATATGGGAGAAAAATACCGAGTTCCGCAGGGCAGCATACTGGATCCTGTGCTGTATTTGATATATGTGAATCGTGTGGGCAGCTGTTTCACGAATTGTCAGTACTATCTGTACGCAGATGATACTGCAATAATTGCGTGCCATTGAGATTTAAGTAGCGCTGTAAAACACCTATCCCAGGACTTTTTCAAATTCCAATGCTGGAGTCATGATCAGCAATGGACAGTAAATTGTTCTAAGACAAAAATGCTTCACATACATTCTCCGCTTTTAACGATAAACACAGAAGTAGGGTCGACATTTCATGAAATTGACTGTTTACACAACAATAGGCTTGGATGTAATTGCTCAAATGTTGATTCACACACCTACCTGGGAGTAATCCTGGATAATAAATTTCTTTGACACAATCAGATGTAACACGCCGACGTGTCGCCTTGTTTGTTGACTTTTACGGACAACTAAATAACCAAACAACTGTCCAAACAAAACCAAATTAAACTTATTGTCAAATTAAATAACTGGACCGACAATGTTTACTTGCGGAGAAATTCCAAAGAAGGGTCGCCCAAAATTTTATTACTGCAATTAGGCATGCACTTCCTATCTGTCTACGGTTACAGGCCTCCTACTTAAGATTTATGGCCGGCGTTAGGAACTATTCTGTTAACCTACTTATTTGTTTACGTTTTGCTGTGACCCTTGCAGGTAATCCGTAATAAAATAATAATATTTCTAATATGGCTCGTAATCGCTGCAAATCTGGACTGACGTTGTTGTAACTCAGTTCTTTTTGGTGCGTCGGCGAATAACTTGAGAGATCAAAGGCAGTAATTACGATAAAAATGCGGAAGTTAGATTTAATTAATATTTATTGCAAAAAAAGGTAAAAACTCCTTGTACTAGCCACTGAGAGATCTGATATAATGAACGAAAAAACCCTTGCGTTAAACCAATACAAAGAAAGCACAATTACGGTTATCAGGAAGTACAGTAGAACTCGCTTAACAGATTTCACATTCGAATATCGGAGCGACCTAACTGACTTCAAATCACACAGCTGGTGGTTTTGTGCATACACAAATAGTTATTGGAGAGCTCTGCTCCTTAATTAGATTAATAATTAATTTAAGTGCAACTTAGCGTTAGTCGTTAGCATGTTTCCAACTTGGCAGAGTGTATCTCCAAAGGTAGAACTACATACTTTCTAAGAGTACACTATATTTGAATTTCCAAATCGATTTGAGGAAACAGTTAATTGACGTTGGTTGGTTAAATCACAGAACTGGCCTAATAATTTATAAAGCAAATGACCAGCAAATTTTACTAAGGTGAATGCCACGTGTGAAGTTTTAATACTCGATTCAACTGTAAATAAAATAGTTTGACTAAAATTATCTAAATGCAATAGTAATACTGAACATTACAGACTCTTTAGCCACTGATTAATGCAAATTAAATTATTCTGAACCAATTTATACCACCAAATATATGACGAAGAATACAAATAAAAGCAAATTATCTATCCGCGTATCCGCGACCCGCTCACATTTCACTTCGCGCACTCGCGACGCGAATCGTACATATTCGTGGTTTTGTTTTAATTGCCCTTTCTATTAACACACTGTATTTTAACCGTACCGAAATAAATGATTTAGCTAGACAATGAGTAAATGATTGCAAGCACGAAAAGAAACCCGCTAGGTCAAAATTAAAATGAATTCGACCGTTCGCTCGAGAGATCGAATCCTGTCTCCCTATTTCCGCAGCTTCTGTCTTCCCAAGTCAAAATTTAACTCAACCCCTCGGACTTCGCAAGATAATTTTTTGAAACAACCGAGCCCAATGATAATCGTTGCCCTAGTCTCAAATCACGTCCCTGCACATTTTCTTGTACACTTCATAAATTAAGAAACCCCAATTAGCTTGTCCTGCAACATCGCGGTGGTCTCTCACCATCTGCAACTACTTAATTCTACAAGTGGCCAGGCTGAAATTTTAATACATCCTGTGCTTGTTGAAACAAAACACACTAAAGCGAAACACTTTAACTTGCAATGTATTTTGATCTCTTTTTCTATAACTGACATATCTCTAAAATTTAGTGCAACACAAACCCATACAAAGTCCGAAAACACAAAGCTGAAAGGTTACGATGATGGCAGAAAAACCCGGAGTGTTATTTGCAGGCTAACGTTCTAAAGACTCCCTGGGTAGTTTATAGTCTCTTGAAGAGGGCAGCGCGGCGCCCTGAAGCATCCGGCCGCAATTTTTACTGCGTAAAGTCCGAAGCGTCCGAACACATGTTTGTTATTTGAAATTAAACACGCAATAACTGATTTTGTTTTGGAAACCAAATCCGCGACAGTTTCACAGATAAACCAGATCAACGAGAAATTAAGAGTTATAGCCTCTAGATTATATTATCTGCAGTTTTTTATGCCAAAAGACATATTAAAAATAATTTATTTTTCGATGGTTGAATCAATCGTGAGATTTGGCTTGACTTCTTGGGGATGGGCATCTGAAAAAAATAGAAGATTTACAGGACAGAATCATTTAAATATATAACACCTAATAATAACCTGTGAGCAAATAAAAATCAGATTAGAGCAGGCGGTGCAAAGAAAATGTATGTCTGTGATTAAATAAAAAGTCAATAAATCTGACAATCCATGAATGTATTACATTAATTAATTCAGTTAATCACAGACATACATCTTCTTTGCACCGCCTACTCTAATCTGATTTTTATTTGCTCACTTTTTATTAACTTTGGAGAACGTTACAAATATTATATCACAAAATCTTTTAACCATTAAACCAATTAAACTTAATTTTACTCAATTTTACTTAACTACTCAAGAACTGGACAATATTTTAATATAAATAATG
This sequence comes from Dorcus parallelipipedus, assembly GCA_958336345.1. Taxonomy (NCBI): domain Eukaryota; kingdom Metazoa; phylum Arthropoda; class Insecta; order Coleoptera; family Lucanidae; genus Dorcus; species Dorcus parallelipipedus. Next base: position 41,637,571 of record OY284476.1, read on the forward strand.
TAATAATTTATCTTCCATGGCCTACCTTTATCTTTTATTTGGACATATGTTATGAAGATAGGACGAAACCTATAACTACTCCTAAACTCTTCAACATGTTACCAGTTGGGCTACGAAACAGTGAAACAATCAGTGCCGTAAAAAGAAACATAAAGAAATGGTTACTAGATGACATGAGTGTGAAATCGTGATTGTTATTGACTTAAGTTTTGTAACTATTGGTTGATTGCTACAATCGGTTGCTACTTACCTAAATAATAACATTGTGTTCCACTTGTCTATGCCAAGTCATAGGCGATACTATTGACTCTGGATATCACGTTAAATGGTTTCTGGTACATACATTCTTATCTGGGATTCTTTCAAAACTGTTCAATCAATTCGCAGCTGCATTTAGAGCTTGCTAGAACGGTTACTGAACATAAAATTTTTACTCACCCAGTCCTTGACGAGTTCCTCTTTTTGACTTTCCAGTGAGGAAGTGTCTCTGATCGTAAATAAACATTGCACGCCGTACGCTTCTAACCTAGCCTGATAGTTGACATTTAAGGCGAAAACACATTATTATCACGTCATGTGAATTCACATGATTTCACGTGAAAACACGTGCATTTATAGTAGACACACTATTGTCACTTCACGCATTCACATGATATCACGTATTGTTACATGCCGGCACGCGATGGGATTTTCTGTTTTCGCGCCAATCTCGTGACACGTGATGGCGCGAAATACCTAGAATTTAAAAAATAGAAAAAGTTTTAGTTGCAAAAGTGTGAGAACGCAAGGTATCGCAATACAATACCAGGTCATCAAATTATCTTCTTCTAATAAGATTATGAAGAAATTCAAATTTCTCTTTTTCCGTGCTTAAGTACCCACTAAACGATCACCTTGTAATAGCTCTTGGAACAAATTTTGAAATTCGCCCTGCTCGTTTCTGTTCAAATTAATTTCATTTCCTACTTTTGTTTTCCGACGTTAAAAGCAAAGCAGACTTTCTCAAAATCTTCTTCAAATTCTGAAACAATTATTGTTTATTTTACCAGATACTTTTCACTCTGATTTCTAATTGCATAGGTAATAATAAGTTTTTATAAATAAAGAAATTATACGAGAATTCACGTGACGTCACAACAGTGTGATTCTGTTGTTAATAGGTCTGTTCGATAGCTCTGCACTTTCTACACTTTTAACACCTTGGCTCTATTTTTCTCACTCCTACTTATGTTATGTCATATACATCACACTCTCTCAGGAGCGGTTGGTGCAAAAAGTGTAGAAAAGTGCAGAGCTATCGAACAGACGTAATATTATGCGGTTCACATGTGGCGTGATATCGTGTGAATTCACGTGATGTCATAATAATGTGTTTGCGCCTTTAGTGGCGTTGTTTTGACATGCGGACTCGGTGTGCGTTCAGTAACTTCTTCGTCGTATGGAATGTGAATGGTCTGCAATTCCAATTTACGCCCTGACTGAGTGACTAATCACTTCTTTATTTATATTGCATTTAATTTTTAGTTAATGTGTTTATTTGATTCATTATTTTAGTTACTGTTAAGGCGCGTTTAGACTTGAGCACGCACGCACTGATCCACCGCGAATGCTCAAGTGTAAACGGTTATGCGCGCACGCTCACTATGTGTTTTTCTATGCGCGAACAGCAGCGAGCGCGATCCGCTTGGTGTCGGTCTCGGGTACACGCTCAAAAGAATTAATTGGTTCGCGAATGCTCAATTTGTACAATACTGAATTTGCGGCGTATGTTCGAGGTCACTTGTACCTTTTTTGATAATCTTTGGTGCTATCAAGCTGAGCAAATATTCGAAATCGGTTTTAGTCATTCTCGTAAAGTCTCTGAATTGGTCATAACGACACTCTGAGGCTAAATTGTTTAATAAATTATTTTGTCTGTTACAAAAAATTGGCGTTTGCCACCAACGACGTCTACGTTTTCGAATTTCTTTTTTTTATATTAAATATTAAATATTATATTATATAAATATTATAATAAACGCGGCTGCTGCTATTTTGTCGCTCATTTTCAACGCACGTTTGCGAACAACTGGATCAGCCCATGCGTTGGAAAATGAATTTTAATTTAAACGCTCTTCGCGAGCGCGAACGAATACCGTGCGCGTATGCTCAGTGCGTGCGTGCTCAAGTCTAAACGCACCTTTAGATTGTGTAGTTCAGTTTTCATTTTTTTTTCTTTGATTACTTTTGTACTCAAATTTATTTACTTTGTTATCTCTAAAGAGTTTTTAAGTTCTAGTTATAGTTTTCTTCCTTTATCAGTCAGAATGCTACAGTTTGTTTTTGTTTTTTTACGTGATCATTGATTTTGTTACCTTCTGAATTAGTTTCTTAAGTTTTTAGCCTGGTAATCTGTAAGAATGCTACAGTTTATATCTTACGTGATTATTGCAAATAAAATTAATATTAATTAATTTCTATGAGTTTGACACTGAAGTTGGTTGCACATTTTTTTTTTTTTTTGAAATTTCAAATATTCAGTTAAAAACCACCTTAAATATTTATGTCATTTTCGAGAGAGACATCTATAAGGCATGCACATCACGCGCAACCGGTAACCTGAATTTATAAACCGTGTCGTCGAGCGATAAAAATCACGTGTGTGCGTATTGTGTTCTTACATACAGACGGTCTCATGAATGGCCTGATGACGACCTACATTTATTTTCGTAAAATTAGTACAGACGAGGCGCGCTTTTTTTTTCATGTGGAAAACGGTCACTGCTATTTTTAGCGGCGGAATTCGTAGATTATGTTTGATGGATGGAATTCGTGCTTGCGTTCGTCACCATGAGAAGTGAACACACCAACACCTGAACGCCAAGTTACGTAACCTTCGCTCCAGAATGGCGAATATTTTGCAATTTGGAAACCGCAAAAAAATAGGCTTCAATTAGTGCGCGCGACCTTGGAGTTTAAACGGGCACGTCAGTATTTCAATTGTATGTATGTAGGTAGGGTAATGGACAAAAGTCACGCGATATGATAACGCATCTTAAATAGTACATGTTTCCACTTACTTTGTAAAGATGGTTTTTAATAATTTTTTCTGTGGACGAACTTCCTCTTTAAATCGAAAAAAATATATAAAATAAAATATTATATAAAAAGTATTTTTTGTCATTATTAGACTTCGGACATTTCGTAACTTTTCCATGGCTACGCAATGAATGGTCCTCGTATTACGTAACCATGACACCGCTCCGAAATGTGCGAAGTCTAGTCATTATACACGTCAGGCAGATGGTATGGAAGATTAATTTCACGTCATTTTCTTTGCGACGAAAGTTAAGGCAGAGTATACTGTAATTGTGTTACATAGTTTGAATTTTCCCATTTTCAGCTATGTACAGTTTAATTATTTTCCTTATATCGTATTTTTGATTATTTAAACAAACTAGAACTAGACATTTATCTTAATAAATCTACGTTGGTTTGCTAGTGTAAAGTTACATACCATAATCGATCTTTTTTGCTCGCCGTGATCGTATCGCATTCATCTTGCCTTCTTAAGTCAACTAGTGCAAGTAGTGAGTTATGATGAGGAGATTAAAGTATTGCAGCGAAAGAAACTGAAAGTTGTTCTGTGTCACTCTATTTATAAAGTCCTAATAAAATTTGCCAAGACAAATAAATGATCACCTTGAAACAGGTCGGCATGACTTATGGTGGTTAATTAAAATCCCCGCGCGTTGAATTAGGTTAAACGTTGATAGAGCGTGTTTTATATGTTTGTGCTAGATTCTTGCATGCTGTTATTATCGCTTGCATGTTTGAATTAACGATTTTGCACAAGGTGTTTTAATGCCAAATATCATTACAAAAAAAAAAAAAACTAACGTACGTAATTACAGCGTTCGTAAAATTAAAGAAGAAATTGTATGTTTTTTATTCTGTTGATGAAACTTTTAGTCGGTGCTATACGGTATCCGACGAGTTACTTGACCGATACGTGAGTCATGTTTCATCCTTGTAATAATTAATTTCATGAAAAACGTTGAGATTATAGTGTGTAATCCTACTTCTCTGATTAACTTCTTGAACTTCATTGCTTAATTGAATGAAACCGGGAAGATTGTATAAGCCAAATTGAGTGGGCGGAACCAAAGAAAATTATAAGAAATTCAAGCTTTCGCGTAAACTAATAGTTTCTTTGTATATTTGTCGATTAAAGGCTAAGATAAATACCTAGTTGTAGTTAATAATAAAATAGAAAATTGTAGGATAGCAGTTTTGTCAAATTAACTTTCTATCTTGTATGTATTTATGTACATACTTTCTTGAATAATAATTTTGTTCAATCCTTATTCTTGAAATTTTGTTGCTAATTTTATACACAATAATTGTTTTCTGATGTCCTCACTGTAAAAAGTTAGTGGAATTATATCTGGTGAAGTTGGTGATTTTGATAAGTTTTTGTAAAAATATGAGATCTGTGGGGGTATGCATAATACTTATAATATTCAGTTTACGTACTCCTCGATCATCCAGTTCTAGTAGAACAGAATTCTTCTAAATTTTATGGTTTATTATGTTCACATTCTTTTACCTTGACGAGCAACAGAACTACTGTTGAATAATTTATCGTCTGAGCCAGCCACTTGTACAGTTAACATTTACGTAATACCTGTACACTCATAGTCAGTCAAGGAGTTTCACTATATGACATCATCTCCTTGTGTTCATTATGACTTTTTAAAAGTTTCTGTAAGTGGGCGAATATCTTAATACCTTTTTTGTTGTTGTTCACTGCCATGTTTTTATTTATTTTTCCGGTGGAAGAAGCGAAAGGTCACAGTTTTATCTTTTTGTTTCACGTTTTTTTACACAAACGAATTTTAGATTGTATTTTAAACAAGCAAATTAATCAAATGTATGAATATAACAAGTGTTCGAAAAAAAAATACTTTGGAAGGCGTAGTATTTCTCATAATATGTCAAAAAATTTGATTAACCTCAAAATGCTTGTATGCGGACAAGATCGAGTTTTTAATAATCGTTAATTTCAGTTGTTGGACGTCGTATATTCGTTGGCGGAAGTAGCCAACGCAAAAAGATGTTTTGAAAGTAATATTTTTGAAAGAATATATTAAAATAAGTTGTCTGAATTCAGTCCCTTCGCATAACCTAAATTTTATATTGTGACAGTACTTGGCGATAATATCAACACCTGGGGCGTGTTCGAAAATACAAGGAGTAAGAGTTATACCAACAGAGTGAATAAAGTGAAAAGCAAAATATACAAAATGATTTATATGAGAGAGAAAGAACATTACCCAAGAGTAACCAGGAGCGTTTTCGAACACGCCCCTGTACAGTTCAATCTACGATACGTACCTTTGTTTCCAAGGCTGACTCGAAGTAGGATTTTGTTGAACACTCGATACATATCTATAAATAAGCAAAGGTATAAGTCCTTTATTTATGCGCCTTGTTACAGTTATGTTTTATTTATTATTATTATTTTTTGAGGGGGGAAGGTGAAATTTATTTTAGTTTAGAAAGTACATGCATATAATTTTATTTATTAAGTATCATTTTATCGTTCTCTGAACACATAAATACTTTTAATTTTTTTTTTTTTGAATAATTTTATTGGATCAGTAGACACGTTTAATAAGACCAATCAGTTTTAGTTTTTGTCTATCTTTGTATTAGAAAAAAAGAAAAAAACTTCACTCCGTTCTGCTCTAATTTATTTAACGATACCTAAGTAATGCGTTCTAAATGGATTATTTATGATTCACTGAAAACTAAGAAGCAATAATTCTTTCTATAAATTAGTTTGATTTTTTTTCAAAGCTCGCCATTTAGTTTCACGGTTGGTTGCGTGCCAAAGTTGCGGCGCAATTATTGTTGTTCTGGAACGATTCATTTAAATTTTATTGATATTGTTAAGCGTAAGTCTTCGGATTACAAATGAACGCCACCACATATTTGCATGAAAATATCAATTTGTGATCTTTTGAAACCTGACGTCATCCCGGAGTGTTTGCCAAATGCAATGAGTTTATCTGGGGCTATAAATACGCTTCGAAAACGATAACACCAAGTTTATATTTCGATGTCTGGACTGGACGTGTACGAGAATCAATAATTTATTGAAACTGGACTCTTCAATGTCAAAAACACATTAACGTTTAACAAAGTTAATTAAAACATTACCGAAATAATGTTTTATCGCCTGCACCTTTGTGTGCTGAGAGTGATTTCAGGATTTTTCCGAACATATTTTGTTTCTAATTATACAAGCGACACGTGTATGAAATTAAGAGATAAATCACCTTTCAGTTTGAACTCTCATAAAATTATCAACAAGAAAATAACAACATTTTATGTTTGTGTTATACACACCTATATGCTAGACATACTGTTTTACATAATAGTTTTATAAATGTCAATACAATAACCATTGATTTGTTAGTTTTAAATAAAAAGAAATAATATAAAAGGCCCTGCTTTCTTCTTATAATAGTCAATGCCATCATGTAATTAAAACAGGCAACTCCAGACAAAAGAAATAGGGGATGACCGAGAAGACTTTTTAAATAAAGATCCATCTGGGCATTTTTTTTATTCGATTGCATTGTACTACTGGGTATTTGCTTTCTTATTTAACAATGGTACATCAGAGTAGAATCGATTAAACTTGTTTATTTAAATAGTGAAACGCTTTTATATAAAAGCAGTTTATTAATTCGACTCGCGTCTTTTTCGTTCATTTGGAAAGTCATAATTGTATCCTGAGAAATTGAAAGTCGCACGTTAGCCGCAAGGTAATTTTTTTGCACAAAAAATTAATTGTCGGTACGTTTGGGTTTTACAAGGAAACGAAGTCGCACGTAAATTTGTACTCACCTGGAGCCATAAAACTTTGCAAGTTGTTTTTAACGTAGAGTCTGATTGCCTTGTTTTCTCAAATTAACTTGACAACCACCTGAAATTTATTTAATGAGGAAAAAATCTTTTATAATTTCTGTATTTTTCAAAAACACATGAAAAATTATTCATTTGGTATTAATTCTTTGTCTCTTCTAAGGTCGTAGTTCATCATTCTTTCCTATGTATATCTTTGGAGGCCATCGTCTTGTTCCTGTTGTTACATTCCGAGAAGTAAATTCTATTTTTATACTGGTCGCGCCATCTGTGACGCAGACAAGATTCCAGAAGTTCCAAGATATTCCAGTCAATTAAAGTTGTTATTGTAGGTTCTATATCAGTTTCTTTGTATCCAAAAATCCCTATATTTTGTCCACCATATTTTTTTTACACCTTGGTTTCTTGTATTTCTATAAAACTTAGATTATGCATATCTGCCAAGGTATATTAAAACTGGAATAAGACATAGTAATAAAAAAGTGGAGACAGAGAATAACAATTAAAAAAATATATCAAAGTGAACGTTTCTGGAAATCACATTTTTTTAACTGGTTGTGAGAGCAATATCTTCTATTGAAAATTAACTTCTTCCTTTATGAATCTCTTATGCCCTTTCAAGAACGTCATATGTATTTTCAAATACTACTAATTGTTTTTTTCGTGTCACTTGTCGTTTTGCGTTTTTTTAACTTCCCAATTCCTTTATCCCTTCCATCCAACTTTTCTTGGTTCTTTTACCGACATTTCTTGCTTCAGTTACTTTTTTTTAACTATTGCATTCTTGTTATGTATTCAAACCAATTCAGTTGCTTTCCTTCGACTTTCTTGGTAATTTTTCGTATATCTTCGTTTCTTTTTCTGCCCTATTTTGATTTCCTTCTTTAGAAATTTTATCTCTCAATAATTTTTCCCTCATGTTGCTTTTAGATCACTTATGAGTGGTAGGGCCAAAGTGTTGCATATTTTTAATTTTGAATTGGTGTCTACCTCTTTCTTTTATTTTGTTTAATGCATAGTAGACATTTTTTTGTTTTTTTTTGTAGTACCTACTATATTTTTTAGGTACTTACATGCTGTCTCTTTTTAGCTCTCTTCCTTAATTTTTAAATTTTTACTCATTTTCTCGGATCCATTTACGACGAATCTTCTTCTATCAATATTTTTGCTAGATCTTCCATTTTCTTCTATGTATGAGTGTATTAATAACACTATTTATGTATCAGGAGCACACAGGGTGACTGACAATTGTTCCGCCACAAAAACACGTAAGGGAATGGATGTCGCAGATTGCGGAAAAATGTTTAAAAAATTCTATGGAACAGTTTATAATTAATTAAGAATTTAATTCAAAGTCGAACAAATTATTCAAAGTGAAAAGAATGCTTTAACGGTGGAACGAGGGACGATTTAGAACCAGTGCGTCAAAAACACAGGTTAGAGAGTTGCAAGCGCAACTTGAATTTGTTAAACTTTTAATAGATTTGTGTTAATAATTCGTCATACACAAAACAAAACTAATAATTAGCAATCGAAACAGATGTGTTTACAGATTGTAATATTTTAAGTTGTGGTTAAACTTTATTTACAATTCAATTGAAATTAAAGAAATTGCTAGGAATTCTTAACACGGAGATTTTAATCGTTTTTCGTTTTACTGATTTATTTGTTTACCTGTCAAAGCATGTGTTCAAAGTGGAGCTGTTGTTATCCATTATGCATTATGTGGTTTAGATTTTGATAAAATAGTTTTTCGCATATAACCAAAATTTTATGATAAATGTATTTTACATGGGAAGTTCGAGAGTTAGAATGTCTCAACTTTGACTTGAAGACGAACATCCTTTTTAAACTTTTACCACCCTTTGTTACCGAAAACTTTTTCAAACCGAATCGAGACCCAGGAGGTGACTCCTTTGTCAGTAGCGTTTCCGTAATTAGTTAAAAGAAATAGCCAGGAGTCGTTCCGCTCGCTCTCTTCTGACTTGGTATGAATTTTGGCCCTTTTTACCCTCAGACTTACTATTTTGAGGTTGTTGAATCTCTTTGTTCGATTAAAAGGTTCTCTAAATTCTACTTTGAGTAATTAAATAAAATTCGGAAGGTTTAACAATTAAAATTTATATTAAAGAAAATTAACGAGAACATAGAAATTACATAAGCAAAAATTTAACAAATTTTAATATCACAGACCAAAACAATTTTTACGACAAACCACATGAAACTAATTACCAAAACCAATAAAGTTTTAAAATTACAGAGTTAATGATGTATTAATTTTGTGACTTCTGGACAAAACTAAATCCGACTTTACTATAAAGAATTTTATAACAAAATTGATAGTAAAACAGATAAAACATAGACAATGCAAAATATCCTGAAAGATATAACAACACAAACCAAAACTTCGACAAGAAGGGAGATTGGTGTAATACACTTAGAAAAATGCTTTCTGTTAATAATTATCTAACTTTTGAAGCAACAATGACATTGAGCTTACCGGCGACGAATCTGCAATGATTTTTCTCGTATCCATATTGATTTAGATTTACGAGAATTATTTCGTTAGCGAGCGCATTTATTTTAAAGTAACTGAAACAAAAACTCCACGGAAAAAAGCTTCTGCCTTTTCTACCCCGAAACCGATAAACTTTGGAAAATTTTTAATTTTAACTTAAAAACAAAACCGAACTTAGAACAAAAATTAAATTAAATCAAAATTACGGCGAGAATTCACGCGGACAAAGCTTAGGGAGCCCGGAACTGCTGTTTTTCTCTCGCGGCGGCTATTTAAGTTTTCGCCACTACTCTGGTAAACCAAAGGGTTTTTTTTTTCAAAATAAGCAAAACCCGTGGTTAATTCGGGCTTCTAGCGGCGAGTCGCTTTTCTCTAGATTCACTAGATGACGTACTCGTCTTGCTTTCACCGTTTTTATCCACGTGTCGCGCGTTCAAGGACCGAGATGCTAGCCAAACGACGTATTCATCTCCAAATGCTGAATCAGTGGGAATGAGAAATTTTTATCATCGCAACTTAATATCGCCTCTGGTTTGAAAGCACATTCTAGTCTCATAAAGCGATACATGTTTCCTGCTCTCTGATTTCTTTCAGGAATAACAGGTATAGCTTAAAAGAAGAAAATAATTTCGAAATTTCTTTACGCATTTCTCGGGTCCTTACACATGCATTTGTCCAGTAAATATTTTGGAGTTCGTATTTCACGGTGTCGGGTGTAAACTTGACCTAAAGACGGAATTGACGTGAAACTGTATGACTGTATTTATTTCGTTCATTTGCTCCTCTTTCTTAACTAGGGGCACATCGTCGTTTTGGCGAGCTAATTTTTCATTAATTGCTTCTCGAAAACTAAAGTACATAGAATTTGTTTAACATTTTTTCATGCTCTCGGACATCGCTTTTATCGTTTTTTTTTATGGAACAATTTTCATTCACCCTGTATAATAAATTATCCACCTTTACTAGTTCCATCCTGTTATTAGAAAAAAGCAAAGAATCATTAAAAACAGTTAAAAATTCATGCCCCCCCGAACAACTAATACATTTCAGGCCCAGTTTTACAACCGTGGAATACGGACGAAATAACTGTTCGCTGAATATCCTTTAATGTTCCTCCATATCTACATCACACCTACGTCACGTTATTCTAAGAATAATGCTTGTACGACGATTTGTTAATCGGGCGTCAGTGAAATATTTTTTTTCTTAAATGTTAATGTTGTTTAATGACCTAACAAAATGATTAATTAATGTAAAAGATTGAAACTTGAGAACGTAGCAAGGCACTGGGTATTACCATCTGTATTTAATATCAAATTAATGAGAATCTTTTTTATATAATGTCTAGTAGATAAAATTTCAATTTATTTTATGATCTATAAAAAAAACCAGTGACATCACGAAATAATTTTAGTATTTCTACTTATTTATTTCTGTATGGGATACAATGTTTTAGTGATTTACTTTTGTGCGTCAGTTGATATATTTTCTTTTGGATTTTTTCCATACAAGTAGCTACAAGTAAGTAAACACTGTGCAATGCAACTTCTGCACGTTTCACAATTTTATTGCCTTACATGTTATGACTTCCGTGCATATGTGCGCTATTCTTCGCATTGACCATTGATTTTCAGCGGCTGTGTTGACGCATGTATATACAAGGTGCCTTTGAATTTAGAGTCTCTTGATCTTGAGTATTTTTTCTCGTTTATATTTATGAAGGAATTTTTAAATTTAGCAGATGCGTGGACGTTAATAATTTATCTCCCGTTGCATACTTGCATAGATATGCACATTACGTGCAATTTAAATTCCTTCTGCAGGCCGAATTAAAGCGCTCGTCGGACCAGTCATGAGAGGAAGTTTACAAGTGAAATATTGGCGCAATTATTCTACAGGGTGTTCCTTTTCAAATTTCATGTTACAAGTTGATTTTTCACAATTTCTTTACAAGGAAAAATTGTAGACATTTCCTCTAAAAAGCTAAAATAAAACTGCATTTTGTTGTTTGTTCCGGTTGAGAGAGTTCCATTAAACTACATACTATTAAATACGAATGGTTAATGTTGAGCTCCTGCGGTGCGCGCTCAAGTTTCAAGTTCATGTTTCGAGTTTATTAAATCAATTAATCTTTTTGTTAACCGCTACAATTACTCTCTCGTTTATTATATTAAACGGGGTACAGGAAAACGTAAATCACTGACGCAACAACTGCTTTTATACGATATGTAGTTAAAATAATTAGTTTGAAGAAGGCAGAGGCTGTATTTATGTAGGTGTAAATAAAATAAAACGTGCGTTGCAGTTTTATCATATTTTAACGTGACGTATATTAAAAAAAAAAACGACAGGTTTAACTAGTACTGTTATAAATAAAGAGGTGTAACGCCACTGGTATTATTTGATGTGAGAGTAGTAAGAATAAAAATCCATTTTGACTTTGAACATACCCCCTACAATTTTGGTAGTCTTACCTACAAACCGAAAAATATTTAAACAACCAATTAAGTTTTTTCCGTTGTTCATCTTATCTTCCACCTTATTTCATTGATAACAGCTTTCAGATAAGAAAAAAACCTGCTCACTGCATTTTTGCATAGGAAGTTTGTGGTTGCTCGGAATGCACAAAGTAAGATTAAAGTTATTTTAATAAACTTAATAAACTTGACCTTGTTATTAAAGACATCCGCAACAAGCTCTTACCCTGAAGGTCTGAACTACAGCTGTGTGTTATATAAAGTTCACGTGTGCTCTGTATTTATGTATTCTCGCCCTCATAAACGAAGAAGCGTTAAATCGATCGGGGTGGATGTTGACTTTCGGCAGATGTTTGGTGCCCCCAAGATATAAATAGTTTTTAGGGTTGGTCTTGAACTGGCTTTCAAAGAGAACTTCCTTTTATGTCTTTCTGTTTTATTCTGTTAAAGAAGAACATATTTTAAATTTAATATTTAAATTCCCGTTTGTCCACAAAGTACAAATGCGTCCCAACATATTGAATTAAAAAAATAATACATATATTGTGATTAATAGAAGTTATAAATATCTGGCACTGAACTTTTTAGCACACGCCTTTGTCGTCACAATGTTTATGGCAACGGTCAATTAGGTTTATTTGTTCTATCGATTTTTTAATCACATAAAAACTTTAAAATTACTTAACGTAAATCTAGTTCATTCTGTTTTCGTATGCACTTACCGTCTCCTTTCTCTTAATGATCAGTAATTTACTGAAAGGAAGTCATTCTTCTGACCTCACCCGATAACTTTAACGGAAGCCTTCTTGCTGCAACAACGCACCGACGTTTCCGTGCGAATTATATAGAATTATCCCTTTCTTGCGGATAGCTCGCAGTCACGACTTCATGTCGGTTACTGTTAATTTAATTATGATAAGGCCACAATTTTTTTTGCGTCGTATACCGCGAGGGTTCAAATCAGGCGAAGTTGTTACATCACTTTTATGTAAGCCTTTTTTTTAATAGAAAACGTATTTGTAGTGCGCAAACTTCGATAATATTGAGTAAATATTGAAAGAAGATAACTTGTATGGAATTATTTGCTTTTTAATTTTTTTTCATGAAAACAATTCTCGTCCCACATTTTCTGACTGAACGTGCCCTCGAAATCGAACTCGCTCATTCTTGTTAACGAACTTTCTCATTATGTTATAATTCTGCAATTTTCGCTGACAACTCCAGATGTGCCGTGCGCTTTCGCGAAACTTGAAATTATTACCGTTTGCCAACAAAGAAATCCCGTTTATTTGCCCCAATTAAACGGTTGCTAGTGACTCTTTAATGAGGATAAATTAATCATGGACGACGGACCTTCCATCTGGTGAATATAGGAATGCCGTAGGAACAGGAAAGAGCGGAATACGATAATGTTATGCAAATACGAACGCTTTCCGGCTGTTACCTGTATACACAAATTAAGAATTTCTCACACCAAATTGGATTTCAGAAAAGTTTACCCGATTACTCATTCTTATTTAATTTAAACATTCGCAAGCGCAAAGAAGTTTGGTAAAAACAAAGTAATTAATTTTACACCTTCAATGACAAACTTCTCATGTTTTGTCAGTATAATTTAAAATTAAAAACGAAAGAAGCCTTTCTTGGAACGAAATAATTAATAACTGGAGTTCGGTTAAAAAATAAAAATGACTAGGTTTTGCTTACTCTTTTAAATATTCGCTATTGGATCGCTTTATGTGGGACACCCTGCATTTCATAAAATGAAACTTTTTTTCTAAGTGTCCTCCATATATCCTCTCTTTTGATTTTATCGAAAGCTTTTTCCAATTCAATAAAGCACATATGAGTTAACACAGAGTATAAATAAAGTTATCCGAGTAATAATAAAGCAGACCATAAATGAATCGACAGATTTATATAAAAATAAAACTAATTTTTCTGAAATACAAGAAATAAATAATTCTTCTCGTTCATGTGATTTGCTTTATCTTCATTGCGTGCTCTCTGTGATTTATTTCAATTGAGATATGGGCGTATAGTAAAATTAACCTTTGGTGCGCAATAAATAATTAATAAAACAATAACCGTGATCTGTATGCAACAATGTGCGTCTGTATAAATCACGATTGGAATATTAATGTCTTAATTAATTTAAAAAAAAACGACGAAGCGTTTGCCCACGTTGTCTAGAGAATCAATCTCTGGAGTTAAAAAGCACCGAAAATTTAAAATGCAAGGCATGTTTTGCACTTTCGCAAATTTTTATGAGGAATTTTTTTTTTAATTTTAAGTTCTAGAATGTTATAATCATAAATCGTAATGAAAGGAAAATTGTATTATTTGTATTCATCAGTTTATTTATGTATTTATTTTTTAATTTACTGAAAATTGTAAACTAAAGTCTAATCAATTTTTATTCTATGATGAAATTAGACGTTTCTGTTTCTTAATGTATGACGTTTCCAGGGAGATTCTCGACGTAAATTTACTGTATTTTGAATATTAGGGAGTTAGTTTTCGCTTTGTTTAATACCATCCTGTTCGAATTGTACCAGTTCTCTGCCCCCTGCATTACTTCAGCACTAGTTTTCACCACATCCATAAAATGTTGCTCTTTTACCACAAGGTTTGTGTCATCTGGATAGCTACATACGGTGCACGAAACGTTTTTAATGTTGAAGGATAAATCGTTTACGTAGATTAAAAAGAGTAATGGTCCGAGAATACTTCCTTGGGGGACTCCTCGCGAGACTTTCATGAGAGATGATTCTTCTGCTTGCGACATATACAGAGCTGGGCAAATTACTTAAAAAAAGTAATTCAAATAACAAGCTTCAATTACTTTGAAAAGTATTGGCAATTATCAATTATCTTTTTCTCTTCATATACAAAGTATTGGCAATTACCAATTAAAAAAAAAAGTATTTGAAGCTGCAGAGCAATTACTAATTGAATTACTTTAGAGTATTTCAATTACTTTGACTGCTTGAATTATTATTTGAATTACTTGAATTATTTGAATTACTGAATTACTTTAGAGTATTTCAATTACTTAGACTAATTCAATTGCTTTAGAGTAATTGAATTACTCTAAAGTAATTCAAATGGTAATTCAAGCAGTCAAAATAATTGACTAAAGTAAAGTCTAAAGTAATTGAATTAGTCTGAAGTGATTGAACTACTCTAAAGTAATTGAATTACTTTGAATTATAATTTTTTTCATTATTGACGTTATTTAACCTTTCCGACCGGTTCTTCTGTTTTGATTTTCTGATAAATCAATGAATATGTTTTATTTTTTGTTCAATGTAATTGAAGTACTTAAAAGCAATTGAATTACTCAAAAGTAATTCAATTACATACTAAAAAGTAATTCAATTACCCAAAAGTATTTCAAATAGTGAAAATTAATTGAAATAACATAAAATTATTTCAAATACCAAGCATTTCAATAAAGTAATTGAAATAACAATTATCAGGACCAGATGTCAAAAGTATTTGAAATATTTTAATTCAATTAATGAAAACGCTTCAATTACTTTTTCAAGCATTTTAATTCAATTAATGCCCAGCTCTGCATATACCTCTGGATAGTTACCTTTTGGGTTCTGTTGGAAAGATATGATTGAATCCACTGGAGGGTTGCCCCTCTTATTCCATATTTTTCTAATTTTAACAGTAAAATATTATGATCACAAAGTATCAAAAGCCTTAGATGGATCTAAGAAATACCCACAGGCTATGTTGTTGGTTCTAGGATAGTGTTTGTAAATTCACAGATTGCAGATGCCGTGTTCTTGTTTTTTGAAAGCCATAGGTTACAGCTCGTTAAGAAATTATATAGCCTGTTATACATCACGTGTTCAAAAGTTTTCGAAAAAGATGTCAATATACTTATGGGTCTGTAGTTGTTCATTATATTAGAATCTCCTTTTTTGTATATTGGCCTTAAAGTGGCAATTTTAAGGCTCTCTGGGAAAGTACCCGTTTTCAGGGATAGGTTTATGAATCTACATAATGGCTATAAATGATAAAGAATGGATCGTTTCAAAAGCGCAATCGAGAAGCCGTCGTTTTTATTTTTGAGCTTACTTCCAATTCTAATACATATTTCTTTTTCGGTGACTGGATAGAGAAAAATTGATTTATTGTTATTATTTATATTTTTCATGTAGTTTTCATTCATTGATGTGTTTGGCACTAAATCATGTATAGAGGCTGTAAAAAAATCATTAAAGTCATCTGCCGGTAAGTTTTTTGTAATATCATTAGTGAGTGCATGATCTTCCAGTACACTCAGCTACTATGGTCCTCATGGTCTTGTTTTTGTTGTCAGAATCCTCAAGTACTTTATCGTATGTATTTGTTCGTGCTTGCTTTAATAATTGGTTGTATTGTTTCCTGAGGTTACTATAAATATTACTCGCACCAGAAAAATAGTTTCTTAATACATTGAAAATATTCAATTCATTTTTACATTGAATAATGGGAGGCGTAGTTAAACTAGAATCTTTTTTTGTGTATTAGCAGTTCTTAGTATTATATTAGGCATATGAGTATTAAAGATGATGGTAAGCAATTTTTTCCAACTTTCATTAACATCGCCACGCTCCTTAATGATGTCCCATTTTTCCTTGTTTAATGCTGCAGTAAAATTCCTAATATTCTCTTCGTTGCATATTCGAGTGCGTACTTTTTTTTGCTGTGCTGGTTTTCATTCCAGTATCTTTAAGTTTTATGCATTGGACTGTGTGATCCGATACATGCGTTTCTATTATTAAAGTATAAACTGAAAGGTACAAGAATATTCATAGGGGAGGACTATTCAAAAGAAATACAGAGGAAGAGGAGAGAACTAATAGAACACTTGCAGAAAATCAGAAAAATGGCCACAATTCAATTATAAAAAATAACAAATTAATTATAACTGGAGATGAATATATTCTTGAACAAATACAAGCAACACAAATAGGCAATGAATGCGAAAAAGAAGGAATACAACAAAATCAAGAATGCACAGCGGAGACACAGAAGCAAAAATCTAACGTAGCCAAACAAGAAGAGCTATAAAAATGAACAAAGAAAGGGAAGACGGCTAGCCAATGATCCTCAGGAGATGACCATGAGCCAATATATGGAAACATGGAAGAAATACTTCAAAAGTTTATTGACAGATACAGCACAGAGATGAGTAAGTTAGGAGAAGATGAGAGTGAAGCCCTAGAACAAAATAATTATGATAAATGAAGAACCAACAAAGGAAGAAGTAAAAGAAATCATTATGAAAGGTCGCAACGGTAAAGCGCCAGGAAGAGATAACAAAATACGGTGGAGAAGCATGAACATTTGTATACACTAATAAAAAAATATGGGAAGAAGAAAGGATACCTGAAGAATGGGAATCGGAGCAAATGATTACAATACACAAGAAAGGAGACGATCAAGTATGTAAGAACTACAGAGGATTGACGCTATTGAATAATGCATATAAGGTTATGACATCATTAATACAGACAAGACTAATAAACACAACAAGAAATTTAGTAGGACAATACCGGTATGGCTTCACCAAAGGAAGATCAACGACTGATGCGATTCACATAGTATTCACAGATAATAGAAAAAGCACAAGTGAACCAATTGGAAATGGAACTACTTTTTATTGATTTCAAACAAGCCTTTGACTCCATCCAAAGAAATAAACTGATGAACGCACTAAAAGAACTAGGAATAGGAATCAAGATAAGAAGGTTAATACAGATAACTATGAGAAGAACAACAATAAGTGTGAAACTCCAAAGAGGGAAAACGGAAGAATTTGAGATAAATAAGGGTTTACGGCAAGGAGACTCCTTGTCTGCGACATTATTCAATTTATCATTAGAGTATGTTTTAAGAAGAATTTACAAGGGTGCAGTTAGAACAGGTGGAACCCAAATCATAGCCTACGCAGATGATGTCGTTTTAGTGGCAAAAAATCGAACATTATTGAAAAACATGTTAGGTAAGTGAAGGAAGAAAAATTTGCATTAAGTATTAATGTAGAAAAAACCAAAGTTATGCGAATTGGCGGACAATCGCAAGCAGGAAATCAACATACTAGGAGAGAAGAATATAAATTCGAAGTAGTGAACATATTTAAATATCTGGACGTAATTATATCAAATGAAGGGAGCAGAGAAATGGAAATTAAAGAAAGAATCGTGACAGGAAACAGAGCATATCAAGGAAACAAAAAGTTGCTAAAAAGTAAAATAATTGGAAAGACAAAGAAAAGAAATATATACATATGAAATAATAATCAGACCAACCAATACGTATGGCACCGAAACAATCACAATGGCAAAGAAACAAGGAGAAGACTTGAAGAAGAACATTGGAGAGGAAAATTAAGACTCAGTCTTAATTAAAATGTCTTCCACATCGTGACTTTTCATACTGTTAAAGATTTGATAATGGTAGTTTACCGAAACATGTCATCTTGGCAATAATTTCTTCGATGATAAGAAAATAAACAACTTTTACATGACAACGTTTTTTAATAGTGACTTAAGGCCAATACTTTTCCAATTTTTTTCTTATAAAGAACGATATAGGACCAGTAAGAATATCAGAGAACTAATACCGTAACAGGATGAACTTCGAATTAAAACAAGAGATCAGGGAAGACATAGTTAAGAATATAAAATAACAAAAACTGAGATGGTTGGGCCATATATACACGTCAGGCACAGACAAAACAATTTTTTCAACATTAGAATGGAATCCTGGTTGCAAAAGAAGAAGGGGGGAGATCAAGAACAATATGGTTGCAAGAGGTGACAGAAGACTTAAGAATGATTGGAATTAAAGAATGGAAGACCAAAGCAGAGGGTACGAGATCGTGGAAGGAAATTTGTCAGAAGATAGAATAAATGATAGGTACTGATCACACCTTGAAAATGAACTAGAGAGCTCCAGCACGGAGCGGTAATACCTCACATTGGGGTGTAAAGCCACTATATGTATATATATTCGTATTATACAGGGTGCCTCCTGAAGGTTTTAGAAAAGACAACGCGTCATCAATCAAATCAGAAATGACTTCGTGTTTTCATAACGTACTAAAATCACGCAGGAAGAATGGCTTGCTTATTTTAAATTTTTAAGGCGTCACGTTTTAAAATTGGCACCATGTAATAATTAATAATAATAATGTCTCGGAGTTTTCAGCTTTGAGTTTCTTTTTACGAAATAACAATTGGAAATCCCCTTTTTTTAGGAAAAAAATCCCTTAATCCTTATGATTTGAAAAAACCCGCAAAGAGGAATGTATCCCTTAAGTTTGTTAAAGGCGCAGTAAATTCAAACTGCTTTTAACCATTTTCCTCAAACTAAAATCTCAACGTACAGGTAGCGACAGTGTTGCCAGGTCCAATCAAATTATTTTCCCTAGGTTTTTAAGCAAAAATTCCCTAGATTTCCACTATAATAATTTATTATGTATTTATTATTACTAAATAATAAATAAATATGTACTAAATAATAAATAAATATGTACTAAATAATAAACACTTCTTATGGAATAATTCCAAAAACTAAAAATTATAATAAAACTTTTGTTACGTAATTATTACACATTAATACGTATACGTACACTGGTGTACAAAAATTTAAAACATGAACAGTTTTTTCTCAAAAAAGCAGATGCCCCTCCTGACATCGATCATTGCGCATTCTGCGCGAATCAAAATTTTGCCCAAATATGTATGTAGGAGGTGGATCTTTTATGTAGAGTCGTATATCCACATTAAAATTTCCCGATTTTATTTATTATAGGTTAAGTTGAGAAAATTTGCTGATACGCAGTACTTTCATATTAATATAAACTTTTTATTAATTTTTTTTTATTTTTTTTTTAAGTATTTTTACTTCAATTGAAAAATTGATGATAGGGATCACTTCTAGTATTTACATTAATTAATCCTATGGCAATTAAATTTAATTACGATACTATCTTAAACGCTCCATACATCAGAAACGCATTATTACGTGTGTTTGTTTTATCTGCACCTAAATCGATTTTTAACCGGCGTAATTAATACCATCGGGGTAATTACTAAAATGAACCACATTTTTTTTGTTACTAGAACAAACTAGCTTGATAATAATAATGTCTGTGGAACTATGGAGCGGAGAAAAAATAGTTTCATTAATTCCAATGACTGTGGCGTTTAAAAGCATCATGACCTCTCATGTCACTCTCGTCTTTATTATTTATATCACGTATTCAAAGTACTAGTAATAATAAAAACTTATTTATGTGAACTACTGTAGCGTATAATATGTATGTTTACTATCCACAACAAAAAAAGATGAGCTTTTTTTTACTTGTGATAGTATGGTATTGGTTTTATTACACCATTACTATTTAGAAGCTGATCGCAATAATTTTTCTATTGAAAACAGAAAGTGGACGCATTTCAATTAAAGTATGTACTTATTTCCAAATAATAATATAATAATTGATTGATCGAAATAATTCTATTTCTTTCATTTTCAGGTAAAACTCTCTGCCAGGTCTGCAAGAAAAAATGTTCGGGGGAAGTACTCAGGGTCCAGGACAAATATTTTCACATGCACTGCTTCAAGTGCAAGGTGTGCAACAACTCGCTGGCTCAAGGAGGATTCTTTTCCAAAGACGCAGAGTATTACTGTACCGCCGATTACCAACGTAATTTCGGCACTAAATGCGCCGCCTGCCAGGACTACGTCGAAGGAGAGGTAATTATTACATTCCTTTTTTTAATATCTAATATTTTCTTAATAATTTTGAACAATATAAGTAGATATACTGTGCGGGTTCTGAACTACCTTATTATGGAGAATTTACATGGATGCAAAGAGTAGATAACTTATTCAAGAGGGGACACTCCGTTGCGTCGGTTCGTTTGGTCTTTACCAAGTAGTTTCTATGACCTTAAATCAGTTGTCCTTTTAACGAACAACACAATGGCGTTGGCATAGCGCAAGGTGTGGCATACAGTTTTCATCAATCAGATTATTGCATTCACAATTTTCGTCCGGAAGCATCGATAGCATACGAAAGGACTTTTAAATTGGCGTAAATTTTTTCTCTTCATATAATTTGCACTTCATTGTTGAAGTGGCTTCTCTTGTATAAGTTAACTACTGTTTGATGGATGTATCAAACTCGCATGTATGGTTGCCTATCGTCACTTCTGCTAGACGTTGGCGGTGTTGTTGCGTCATTGGGGAGGGGAAGGAGAAGCAACCTCTGTGGCTTTATATCAAAACCACGCACAGAATTAAAAACGGGTAGCTGTTTATAAATAAGAAGTAAAGAACAGGTAACAGTTTTTACCTGGAAAATAAAGTAAGGCACTCCTGAGCTTGGTTTAAATTTTTTTAGTCTCGATTGTGTTTCATTTTTCTTTTCAATATTTTCGTAAAATAGTCAATTATTGCAAGAAGCCCTTATCTGTCTTTTGAATTCTTGATATTGTAACACTCCCACTAAAGCCCTGTTTGTTTGTTTACGTTTACTTACAAGTAAACACCTAGTAAAACTGTGCAGACAACCACAAACTTAAGATTTATTGCCAATTTAAATAACTGTCCCGTGGCTTCCGAAAGGCCGCACAGCTGGTTAGTAATATTATCTGCACTACGGGTCTGCATGCTACCTGCTATGGTCTACTGCGGCCGCCTAAGAGTTATTCTACTAGCCTATAATTTCTGTGCGGTTGAACGACCCTTCGAAGAATTTGCTATAATTAATAAAACTTTGATTATGGCTCGTGATCGTTGTGAATAGGAAACTACGTCGTGATAACCCGTTCTCTTGGTGCGAGCAGTAAAACTCTTGAATGAACAAGGAAGGGATTACATTAATAAAACGCACGAAATTAGCTTTAATAATAATTTAATTTAATTTAATAATTAATTAATTATTTATTGAGAAAAAAAAAGAAAAAAGAAACGGGAAAAACTCCTGATATTCGCCTCTGTGGGATCGGATATCGTGAGCGTAAAACCCTGGTCTAATAACTAAAGAAACGATGACCAATAATTTTTTCTAAGATGAATGTCACTAGTGAGTTTTAATACTCGCTGAAATGTAACTAAATATAATTTGATTAAAGTTATCTCAATGCAATGGTAGTATGAATTTGACTGACTCTTTAGTCTAATTAATGCAAATCAAATTGTCCCTACGCAGTTATTACCACCAAAGGTGCGCTGAAGAATACAAATAAATGTCAATTACCTAAAGGCGTATAATCCGTGCACCACTTCCGCGCACTGCCCACTTTGATTTAATTACTCGCGTCGCGTCGCTCACGTGTTTGGTTTAATTGCCTTTCTTAACACACTGTACTTTAACCGTACCGTAATAAATAATTTAACAAAAAATGAATAAAGACTACAAGCGCTTAAGGAAAAACACAACTAAGCCAACTTAGAAATGAACTCAACCGTTCTCGCTAAAGCGTCAATGCTATCTGTCTGTTTCTTCGCGTCCCGTACTTCCAAGAAAAAAAATTAAAACACCCCCTCGGACTTGCAGCGAAATTCTGAAATCACTTCGGCCAATGGTAACCGTTGATTTTAATTCTAGCCCACGCCCTGAAATGCATTTCTCATAGACACCTATAAATTACATGCACCAACCTGTCATAAGGAACGCGTTTGTCCCACAACATCTGCGATTTGTTTTCTCTAACTTCATTTCAATGGCCTCTTGAGTTGACACAGAATTATGACACTAGACTTGAAAAAGAAACAGACAAAAACAAAACACTTTAACTTGAGCGTAATTCGATATGCCTTTTCCGCTAATGTAGGTATATGTAGCCGTGATTTTAACGCGACAAACTTTTGTACAGAATTTCGAAATCCAAAGATAAAGCTGGCAGGTTTGAGATTTTTAATTGAGTAGAAAAATGACTTTGAGAATCTTGTTGATGAGAAGGTTGATTAATAGTGTAAAATTGCACAGATTTTATATTTGCAGCGTTTGTCACCTTGAAGAACTGGGTTCAGTCAGTTTGTTGCCTAGTTGTTTCAAAAAGCGTTTAAAAATTCGGATATTTACATTTTTTTTTTGAAGAACCAGTTTTTTTTTCATTCGCTGGAATTCATGGAATAATATCATGCATCACGAAAGGTTAAGTTAACGAGTGTTCATCTTTAATATATCATATAAAGTAAACCTAGTTATTTTAACTAATCACACTAACCCCCGATTTTACAATCTTCGGATAAGCATTATTCTTAGAATAACATGACGTAGGTGTGACGTACATACGGAGGAATATTAAAGGATATTCGGCGAAGAGTTATTCCGTTCTTATTCCACGATTGTAAAACTGGGCCCAACATGTCTTTTATTGGAAAATGTTTGGTTCATCCATGGTTATTTTATTATAATTTAGTATTATTTTTGAGTTTATTCCTAATAATGTTAATGATTCCTTACGTTTGTTAGGTGGTCACCGCATTAGGAAAAACTTACCATCAAAAATGTTTCACTTGCGGAAGATGTCGGCAGGCGTTTCCCTCGGGAGAAAAAGTCACTTACACGGGAAAGGAAGTACTCTGCCAGAAATGTGTTCAGATTCCTGTTCGTCAAACCAGCACGCCCCAAACTACAAGTCCAACGTCAAATAATCCCAACGGTAAGTGACTGCGCAATCATTATTCCATAAGCCGAAGTAGAAATTTAAGTTAGCTATAATAAATAGGGCGTTCAAAAAGTGGACTATGTATTACCAGCGTCGCTGACTCATCTTTGTTTTCTTGGGTAGACGAAATGCATTTTGTTGACGGCTTTTGTTGCTATTTCGGTTTGTTTATTTGGAAGTGCGTAGATGCAGTTGCCAAAATAAACGGAACAATAATTTCGATTGATCGGCTGGCAAGTTGTTTTTAAAATACTCACATAGGAACTGAAATATCTTCTCTTATTTAGAGCTAAATATTAAAAGAATTTGCATTTTTTTCCAAAAGGAAGATGATATTTCAAGGCAATTTATAAACATATTTCCCCCATTTGCGTCAGTGGCGATAGAACTGTTTTTTTATTCCCAGAAAGATGTAATTGAATGTGGCTAAAAATAAATTTTTGAGAAGATAATTTTGAAAGCAGCTGTAATGTTTATTTAAATGCGGTTTTTATAATTACATGTACGTGTTGAGTCATCATCACTTAATTGGGTGATTCATAATTTGCATTTCCAGTTTGATTAACTTTAACCTTTGTACTACAAGTGTATCCTAAACATTTTATATTTTATATTTAAGTAATTCTGTTTTGGATAAAATTAAAAAAAAAAGAATCACTCTTTATACGCACTACGTTAGGAAATATTGGTGGGATTAAAGTGTTTGCCAAAATAATATGAATAGGAAAATTTCGTTTGGTTCTGAGCCATTATTTTAATCCGTTCCGAATCTTTGTGCTTTTTTGTAGCACACTTTTTGGAAGACACTGTGGCTGGGTTTCTCAGTCCTAGTTTAACTTTAAACTCCTGTGTATTTCCATAGGAACAATTGTTTTTAAAATTGCTACCATGGGAATAAACAGGAGTTTAAAGTTAAACTAGGACTGAGAAACCCAGCCTGTGTGTATTGAATATGAAAATGCACATTGTGCTTTCTGAAACGTTGCATATTTTCCAGAAAAAGATATGAACCTTGAGAGATTACATTGTTTTACGACGAGCACTGATATTTTTTCGTCACCTCCAATCTCCAAATCGATACCATTCACAATTATAGAGGCTTCCTAAACGCAAGACTTCCGTATCATCTGTACTTCAAATCTTACAAAAAAAATATGAAAAAAATTGCCATTATTTTTGTAGCAAAATTCCAAACACTCTTTGCTAGCAGCACAACACAGTACTCTCGATGTGTACTTTCATATTCTGTAAAGAAAATGATTATGCAGATGCTGGTTAAAGAGATATGAGTGTTTAAAGTTAGTACTGTTTTATTGCTGTGAACGTCACTTTTAATTATTTTCTAATTACTTCAAATCAAGTGGCTAAAACTCAGGGTTCACTTGAAACGAAAGATCTCGACGTCTACTTTCATATTCTGAAAAGACAATGTTTATGCAGATGCTGGCTAATGAGATATAAGCTCTAAAGTGATCGAATCGACTTGCAACGCAACAAATTTCTCAATTTGCAAATTGTATTATAATGATTGTCTGAAAGCTTCAACTTTTTTTTTCATGAAATTCAAAGTGTAAATTTAATACTTTTAAAAATAGATTTTTTATTCCTTAGATTAAGTTCCTAAATTGTTTTAGAATACTGTACACTATCAGAATCCTTTAATCTCCCTTCGACATTAGTCTGTTTGGTATAAATAAATTATCCCATAACGAGCCTCTGGTGAAATTCGTTCCAAGAGTTGCAACTATTTCGATATTATTAATTAATTAATTACAATTGCTTAAAAGAATAATTATTTTTTAATTTACTTTTACTATTAAATATTTTGTTCCAACGAAAAATATTCACACAGTTAAACAATAGATCCGTAATATTATAATTATAATTGTTAATTGCACGGTAGAATTCTCATGTCTAGGATTACGTTCGAATTCAAACGGGCTCCTTTCTGGGTTTTTTGCGTTTCCATAGTTTATAAGAGCTTACGTCGAAGGAGAAATAACCATAGTATGTCGGTCGCAGCTGTAATCGGCAATATTAATAAACAGATAGTTTGAGGCATATAACTGAGTGCTTGATTGACGCTGATAATACCACATGAGAACCTGTACAGTTAAAAAGAGTTGGAAATATTCATATTTTTACTATTTCACTAGGTTTGCAGGTCTGGATACGAATCTCGAACCGTGCGAAAGATTCGTATGCAAGAATGACGTCAAAATGATTTGTATACTTTTGTACGAGTCTACGACATTTTCGCATACGAAGCTTTTCGCACGGTTCGAGAATCAATGACTCAGTTTCTTTTAAATCAAACATATACAAGTACCTAGTAAATTGTTTTCTTTTTTAATTTTCTAATTTAATATTAAAATTCATGAAACATCGTCGTCATACAATTTTGAACGTGATTCCATTAAAAATCAAAATAGAAATCGTTTCAAATTTTAGAGACGGTTGTTGAAATAACTCCATCTCGTTAATAAACCGAATTTTTACTTCATTCCAAGTGGCATTTACGGCCGAAGGAATATTTATCGACCTGAGGAGACTAATTGAGTTATCCGAGAAGGACACGTGTCTGTGAAACTTATTTACACATAGTGCGGCAATATAAGTGTATAATGTAAGCCTAGAAGCTGTGAATAATAACGTCGTTGCGATAAATTGTGCGGCTTAATGCACGTGGTGTCGTGTTCGAATAAATTTCAATCGCGGAAACGCAAGCCAATTAAATATTTTACGCTCAATTAGTTAATGTACTCTTTTTCTGTCGGTTTTTAATGGGAAAAATGATTGCAAATAAGATTGTTGTATGTTATAATTAAATTGGAAAAGTTTCCCTGCTTCCAAAACAACAAATAAAATCTTTATTTTATTTCTTTTTGTTTAGTTATTTTCGATGAATCATTTTTGTTTTTTTTTTTTTTCGTTTAGTTTCAATGTATTGAGAACATTAGGCAGCACTTCAAATTTCTCTAATCTTATCAAAATTATTTTTTATTTATTTTATTTTTGTATAAATATTTATTGCTTGCTGCTTTTGGTGATACCATACATTAGAATTTGTTTCTTAGCTTCGTCTTGACATTCTTGATCTCATTCTCTGTACCCTAATTATATTTATTATGGAGAGGTGCTCGTATACTTCATCTTCAGTTCTTTGTTCATTCTTCTTCTTCAATATTCCCCTATTTTCTTCCCATCGAAACTTCTTATTCATACTTTTCTTTCACAAACGTCCAATGTTTCCTTCTCTTTTTGATTTGGTGTTCATTTTATTTGCCTGTATTTTTTGTAATTATTAACTCAAAATATTCTTAAATTTCATATTATTTTTTCATAACTTCTTTTAAACTTTTTCACTTCATTTCTCTTGTCTCTTAGATGTGTACTTGAAATATCTCAATTTTTATGTTTTTAATTTTACTCCTATTTAAATATTTTTCTGTACATTTTAACTTGCTCTTTTTAAAATTGGGTTAAATTTCCACTTTTTTCTTGTCTTCCTAATTATGGGAGTTTTGTTTGAATATTTATATTTTTTTTCATTTGTTTATTTATTATTATTTTCTTAATGCCTAAGTATATTAATTATTAGACATTTTCACTTCAAAAAATTCAATAACTGTTAAATAGGATTTTCAAAAAAATATTTTATTTTTATTTTGGTGCTTTAATGACTACATTATGGTTTCATAAAGTAGCTTATTAAAATATCAGAAATTTTATTTTATTAGGTTGGCGACAATATATGTAGCGACATTTGTTGACACTTCAAATTACAAAAATAACCTCCAAATTGGCATTTTTTTTTTGAGTAGTTAAATGTAGTGGCATCTCAAATTATAAACATAACCTCTAAATTGACATTTGAAATTATTTTAAGCGCCGACCTATGCCACCAACCGCTATTTGCAGTGTTGCAAATAGCCGAATAAAAAATGCTCTTCATTGTATTGCCTGCCCATACAAGCAACAAAGTTTAGTAAATATAAAAGTTAGATTAAAAAGTTGGGGGAAGTGTTTTTATTGTGATTATGTGACTGCTGGTATGGGTTAACCAAAAGCCAATAAAAGTTGAAAAGAAGAAGAATTGGGAATACAATTAAGAGCATTTTTTTTATTCGGCTGTATACAATATTGCAACCGAATATAGGTTATGTTGGTTTATTTGACGTAACCTGAACATCGACAACATTGTAGGTTATGTGAATAAAAATTGGCGATTTAATATGAATATGAAATGTTAAATGACGCTTGTAAAGTGACGGCAGTCAGTGTCAAGCCGTCAACAACCAGAAGGTACTCCAGTTGTAAACTTGCAGTCAAAATAACTGACCCATTCTTTTTTTGTATTGTAAATTGCCTTTCGTTCTGTCAAAGTACTAAATTATTGGAGCTGTCATATCGTGTCAATTAAATTGCTGCTTTGACATTTAGTATAACCACGTATAACATCCAAAACTGCAAGGCTGGTACACACTATGTAAATTTAATCAAAACGTCATTAAATTTCAATGTGATGGGTCACCTTTATTGGCCGCAAGTTTACCAATAAAATAAAATTCAGCATTGCCAACTCAAGCAGTGTGTTCGCGGAGCAACCACGGCCTTATTTCTAGGAATTTCGAACCAACACAAAGAATACTTCCGACAGGATTTTTCCTTCTGCAACTTTCCTGCCGGACGGATTTTTCGATTTCGCCCTCGTTTGGGAATTCACCCCGAGACACTCCCTTTTTTTGCCCGTTTTTGCATGTTTTTTTGATATTGCGGACGATAAAAATTTTTCTACAGAAATCCGTAACTACGCGTGTTAGACACATCTTTGGGATGATCTTTGGTGGCGATCGCCCGTCGCCGTGGGGAGCCAGGGGACGAAACGTCAGGAGATGCACGTTTGCAGACCACTTTTCCGGAATTTTTTCGACCCTCGAACATGGTCGGATCGCATCGTAGGGTAAAAAATACCCGAGAAACTGACGGCGGCATCCATTTTGCGATTGGATGCCGGGGGGGAAAAGATTTTGTACGGGGGTTTGCAAAAATGGCCCTTTCTGAAGGTTCAAAAATTCCACGGCCTTTATTGACGGACCGAATCGGACCAAACTCAGAATGTAGACCTAAGGTCGGAAGCTATTTACATATATCTGCCGACGCTCGGTCCCGAGTCCGGTCCTGGATTTCAGTTACGGCCCGAAAACCGCCATTTTCACACGTTTCGCAAAATTTTCCGAAAACTAGACGCAACGATTTTACAGAACTCTCTCACACGCAAGAATGCACCCCAGGGTACCTAACCTATGGGGCCTACACCCTGGGAGAATGCGTTTTTTTCCAGAATTTTTTACGGTGCTTGAGGGGGCTCGGATCGCACCGAGCCGCACGTCATCGTATTGCAGAAAATGACGAGGAACGCAATGCCGCCACGCGCTTGAAGATCGGACCACCGAGAGGACCTGCAGAAGACCGTACTCCCGGAAAAGCGTGGGGCGACTTTCGGGGGCCGCCCCCGCCAAAATTACTGACGGATCTGGCCCAGGACACGTTTCCGCTTAGCCCGGTCCTTCTTATTCCCGCCCCCGTCCTTCACGTCCCCCTCGGAAATACCATAAGCCGACGTTATGCGTTCGAGTGGTGCGGTGCACTCAGTGCATTTTAAATGGACAATTTTAATTTTATGGGAGATTTCTATTTTTTTTATCTGGACGGTGGCCCTATTAAACCCAGGCGGATGCGCTTTTGACGCCGATTAGATTAATCGCTCATGAGTCTTTTGAGGTCCCGCCGGTTCCGGTAGGACGCTCAGGGCCGGCTTGAGAGGGTTTAGAATTTGGCTCCGGTTAGGTACCGCTCTGGAAAAAAAATATTTCTCTGGAACCGGAAGAAATATCGTCCAGGTGTTTCAACTAGAGGATAGCCCCCTCCTTCCTCTTCGCGATGTAGGTCGTCCCGTTCGGCTCGCCCTTCAAACAAGAATGCCGCAAATTTTTTAAATCGGTGCCGGCATCAACGAATTGCAAAAACATAATTTCTTTTCTCCGGAACCGGAAGCGATATCGTGGTGGTGTTTCAACCGGAGGACGCTACAGTCATTCCCCTACATGATGCATGTCGTCCCGTTCGGCTCGCCCTTCAAACAAACGTGCAGGAAATTTTTAAAGTCCGACGTTCGATATCGCGATTAACGAATTGTAAGAACAATATTTTTTTCTCCGTAACCGGAAACGATATCGTCGGATGATGCTACACTAATTCCCCTACATAACGCATGTCGTCTCGTCCGGATTATTCTTTAAACGAAATTACGGTGATTTTTTTAAGGACGCTATGAGTTAACTGACGGAATATTTTTTGACCGGAAACGCGAGGCCCTATGGATAGTTTTTCTTATGGGTGCGAAACGCTGTGCTTTACCCTTAACGACAAGGCCGCATTCGACGCCTCCGCCGCCTAAATAACAAAACGGCGAATTTTCGAAATCAAAAATGTTATCGAAAATGTTATGATTTTCAAGACAAGCTTTAATTTTTTTATAAATTCATGTTTCTCATGCATCTTCCTGTTTCTTTCGTGAATTGATATTGTCTCAGAATAATATTATTTAAATTTTAATGCTAAATAATATCATAATTGAATTATTTTGAAATGATTAAATCATAGGATTAAAAAATATATGTATACAATATATCCCAGACAACTGTTCCAACATGGAGGGTACGTTTGTGCATTCAAGCTAAAGGAGAGCATTTTCAACATCTGCTTTAAGCGAGGCACACACTCAGGCGGTTGCGGTAGCGTTTGCGATGGCGGTCACAAACGTTCACATGCGAGTGATCACAGTAAAGTTACGTAAATTCCTTGGCAGATCTAACTTGTCGCATGTATGTGAACGGTTTTCATCGCCACCGCTATCGCAATCGCTATCGCAACCCAGTCAGTGTGTGTCCAGCTTTAAGCGTGTTATTTTGAGGTGAATTAAGTGTTTCTCTGAATTTTACGTTTATTTTACATTTTTTTGTGATGGCATGATCAGATAACATGACACTGATAGTTATTAACAACTTTCCTCTCACTCTTGTATTGCGTGTCGCCAACTTTATAAAAAAAATCACAGCTTATTTTAATCAGGTATTCAGTTGAAGGCACGATGTATTTGAATTAAAAACGACGTGGATTTTTGAGTTTTCTTTGCATCTAAGAACCAAAATAGAAAAAAATGAATACGACAAATAATGCACAATACAGGGTGCTGTAAAAATGGCGAAACAATGCCATTCAGGGACAATGGGAAAAATGTTAAAAAAATTTTACCTTACATTTATGTTTCTGTCAACTGATATTAAATAATACAAATTCAATTAACGTAAATTCATAGATAACTAGATGCAATTACTTAATAATTAATAGCTTGGTTGCCAGATCATTTTTATAATAATTTTTGTGTAAAATATGTACTTATATTTATTTTTATTTATTATGTATATATTGATTTTAAATAAAAATTATTGTTGAACATCATTTTAAATATATCTTTCACTATAAAAATTGTTGAAATATTCAGAATTGGTAAATAATAAAAATTTCAAATTCCAATCTTATAACCTTCATATCTTTAAGGAATCACAAGATAGAATTTTTTAAACATTTTTCCTATACTTAGAGGGTGTCCCTGAATATTGCAGAATGGCGTTGTTTCGATATTTTTACAGCACCCAGTATAGTAATTATTTATTATACTTTTGTATCAAAATTATCATACCACGCTTTGCATATATATTTTTTTTTAAATTTTGAATGAGTTGAATTAATTTTCTATAAATACTCTTTCCTTGTTATGATGTTCAGTTTTGGTTTTGCATTGAATTAATAATCAGTTTTTGGGCACCCATATTATTGCACTAACTGTGTATTTCTTTTTCTAGATACACCTCCTTTTTCACCAAATCAAAACCATTTAATTGCCCACGGTTGCTTAAAGCATTAAAAGTACTCGATAACATTGTATTGATCGTTATACAAATTGCTATTAGTTACAAGCGTCGCTCTTTAAATAAAAACCGATTTAAATCGCGCACCGGTTCGGCTTTTATACAAATTTCTTCTTACCAGTATAATTCCAATATTGTTTAGCGTCGAATTACAAAAATAGACAATTTTTTTGAAGGAGGTCGACTTTTCTTTTTTTAATTCTTCAACTTTCACAATTTCAATGTTTATTTTTTAAATTTCATACAAGGTGGCACAAAGTTAATTATCACCCTTGCCGGACGTAAAAAGCAAAAAAGTTTCATACAAAAGTTATATAGCCTTAAAAAGTCCGTATTATAGAATTATTTTCAACGATACAGGGCGTTCCATTAATGAGTGATTCTACCGTTGTGATTTTTTTCAAATGGAACAGCCTGTATATTTTTTTATTTTTAAATTCCACGTCAAATAAGGTTTCCAATAAACAAAACAAATTTGACCTTTGATGCAGAATTACCAATTTATAGACGAAAAACTATAAATTTTAAAAATATTACGTTACAACATAAATGATCACAGTAGCCGTAATATTACTTCTAGGAAATTAAAATTTGGCAGTTGCCTAGTACAAAGGTACCTCTACGTTGCCCTGAACACAGAGTCTGAATATTCTACACAGGGTGTTTTTCCTAGGCGAACAAATTTGATGATTTTCAAGGACTTTTTTCTTTGAATTTTCAAATGGAACACCCTGTATTTTTTTTACTGAAACAGATTTATTTTTTCATAGGCTCTAATTTTTATTGAGGATATTATGTACGTAAAATCATTATTTACGACGATATACGGCTTTTTTTAAAATAAATTATCCGATTTACATCTATTAAGTAAAATTTTATAGGCGTGAAAAACAAACATGTTTCACGGTAACCGTGAATAATTTTCAAGTTAATCGAAAATTTTTGGCTCTATTTTAACGTCTAAAATGAATTTCTCTAAAGAAGAAATGATTAATATGATTTACGTATTAGGCGCAAGTGACAGAAATTGTTTACTTGCACAAGGAATTTATCAAGAAAGATATCCGGATAGAAGACAACCAAATAAAAGAACTTTCGAAAACTTGATGGAACAATTTAACGAAACTGTATCTTTATAAGAAAAATGAACGAACCGAAGCGGTTTTGAAAGAAGAAAACGAACTTGAAGTTCTTTTGACTGTGGCTGAAGATCCTCATGGGAGTTCAAGAGTAATTTCAAGATAGTTAGAAATTAATAAAAGATCTCTGCACAGAATTTTGAAGAAACATCGATTTCATCCGTACCATATTCAACTAGTACAAGAGTTGACTGACCTTTTGTAATTGACCTTTGTGTTTGACCTTTTGTAATTGGGCGCAGAACCAAATACGATTGCAAAGGAACTTCTTCGAATTTGAGCTCTTCACAGATGATGCTACGTTTCATAAAAATGGCAACGTCAATCGTCATAACTTTCATTATTATGCCACACAAAATCCTTTCCTTACTAAAACAAAAAGTCAAAACCGTTGGGCATTAAATATATGGGGAGGTATTGTTGGAAATCATGTCATTGAATCGCATTTTTTTGAAGGTCATGTTTTTTTCCTTTCTATTAATCATTATGTTATGACACTAATGACATTTTCTAATGGTTTGATTTATGTTACTAACTGACCCCGTAGAGGACGTGGTTATTGATATTTATTTCATTTTCATTTGTGTTACCCGTTTGCTTTTCCAGCTTGTGTTATTCATTACGTTATAATAATTTTTTCTTGTTCGTCATTGATGGTTTGTTTACAAAAAAACCTTTACCATAACTGACCTATCGACTAATTTTATTAATTTTTTATTCTAGTATTTGTTATGTTATGTTTTGTTTTGTTTCATTTACGTCATTAATAGTGTAACTTAGTAACTAACCCTGCCTGCACAAGAATTTTGTTCATTCCTATATGTATTCAAATTCACTACCAAAATTTTCCTAAATCTCAGACCCCGGAAGGAAGCAACTCGATTACTTTTCTGTTTTAAATCGAGAAGAAATTCACAAATATCAAATAGTATTAAAATTTTTGATCAGCAGAATTTGATTTAAGTTAATTAATGGCCTATATAATCGTAAATAATGATTTTACGTACATAATCTCCTTAATGAAAATGAGAGCCTATGAAAAAATAAACCTATTTCATTAAAAAAATACAGGGTGTTCCATTTGAAAATTCAAAGAAAAAAGTCCTTGAAAATCATCAAATTTGTTCGCCCAGGAAAAACACCCTGTGTAGAATATTCAGACTCTGTGTTCAGGGCAACGTAGGGGTACCTTTGTACTATGCAACTGCCAAATTTTAATTTTGTAGAAGTAATATTACGGCTACTGTGATCATTTATGTTGTAACGTAATATTTTCAAAATTTATAAATTTTCATCTATAAGTTGGTAATTCTGATTCAAAAGTAAAATTTCTTTTGTTTATTGGAAACCTTATTTAAAGTCAAATTTCTTTTGTTTATTGGAAACCTTATTTAAAGTGGAATTGAAAAATAGAAAAATATACAGGCTGTTCCATTAAAAAAAAATACAAAGGTAGAGTCACTCATTTATGGAACGCCCTGTATCGTTGAAAATAATTTTATAATACGGACTTTTTAAGGCCGTATAACTTTTGTATGAAGCTTTTTTGCATTTTACGTCCGGCAAGGGTGATAATTAACTTTGGCACACTAATTTGCCACCCTGTATATTATGAGAAACCCCTGATAAATTACTACCCACAAGGTATTTAGATCGTTCCAATTTGTGTATCATATTTACACCAAGCCTTTTTTAATCAATGGCCACCATCAGTCATGCATAATGAATAATAAGGCTATTTACCGAAGAGAAACATCGTCAATGACCAGAACGAGCAATCTTTCAGGTGACTCATCGTGCGCACTAATCTACTATCACCCTTAATCAAAGTAACTGTGGATCATTTTTAAAATTGGCCGAGCTCTTTGTTTTTTTTTATTTTTTATTTTGTGTCTTCAACAATTCCGAGCACCGCTTCTGGCCGCGCGTGACAAATTTTCAAAGCAGACGAAATTAATAATGCAAGCATGTTTACTACGATCCGTCCTTATATGGTCAGGTTCTAGTGAGAGTATTTAACTGTTTATTTTTAAACGCGACTTGTTCGGCGTAATATTGTGGAAGTGCTACTTTCATTTTTTTTTATAAGTGTACGGTTTTAATTTACACGTTCGGAACACGAATTCTCATGTATATCGGCCATTAGAAGGGCAACATATTTTATACCGACATAAAATACAAAGCCCAGTGACTTTGAATTGAATTTCTGCTATAAATTCCATTCGTGTTTGAAATTTAAGCGCTGTTTTATTTCAAATGCCTTGGTGGAAAATAGGAAATCTAAAATGGGAAATGTAAATTCCTCTAATAGTTTAATTTAATAATTTTTCAGCGTAAATTCGGGACTGCATAAAAAAATAATTACTTCTTTTTTTGGTTTAATGCAATGTTATTTATGTATGTATACTTATTCCTAATGAGTTAAGAAGCACTCTTCACTAAAAAAATAAAAGTTTGAATCACTCGCTATCTTTTTCATCTTCTTAGAAATTAATTGATTTTTAGCAAAATCATTCAGGCATATTCTTACTGCCTACACACGCTTAGTTCTGGCCAATACAATCATTAAAATTTTGTACGTTCACTTCATGATGAATCACTTTTATTCTTGAACGATCTCTTTTGCATACCCTATTAATTTAATTAAATATAAAAAGCAAGCTATTCAAAGTGATACCGCTGTTGAAATCCTAATGAATCCTAAATAAATATGCCAAATTAATGTGTACCTTTTAATTAGTGACCGGGTATTAGTGTTACAGCAATTCCTTTATCCACACGTATCTGCAGGCTTTATAATTCACTTTGTGCAGAGAACTTGATAATGATTAAGTATGCTAACTGTAAAGTATCATAGCACCATAATTAAGTATTAAGGTATTGCATTTTCAATTTATAATTTTTAAGAATACAACAGATATATTATTAATTGTTTAGTGCCATAAATAAATAATCTGTACGGATTCTGATCGTCAAATATAATCGTATTTATAACTTAACTTAACTATACATTGTAATTTACATAGTTTACCTGAAGTTATCAGTTATCAGTGTCGCATAATTAATTGCAAGATTGGATGTAATTAAACCGTAATATGCAAATGTTGGCAATATCCTTCGAGGCGACCGCATGACTTCTTTACTTTGCTTTACAGTAAAATTTACAGATATAACAGCTTACAAAATCAATTCCAAAAGTTCGTTTTAACATTTATTCTGGTTTTCAGCTATTACAGAATTACAGGGTATCTGGTAATCGAGGTTCAATAAAAAATATTAAGTATTGTGACACTTTTTTTTCTGTGACGTTAGTAATTATTTTGATGTTTAATATGCATTTGAAAGTCAGTTAATATTTTCATCTTGTTGCAAAAGAAATTTGTATCAAATTTTAAGTCGGAAATAAAAGAAAAGTGCTATAATTAGAGGACGCAAACTATTTTACTTACTAATATAGACATGAAAAACGAATAATTCCTACAGGTACAATGAAATACGGTATTAATAAACAGAAACAAAAGAAAATCGACGATTCTTATTCCGAAGAAGACTGACTGAAACATAAATTAAGCAAGCATGAAAAAATAATTTTAAATTTCGCGCCGGAAAAATTATATTCCGACAAAATTTACAAAGATGGCGCCAGCGCAGCGCATCGTATTTATTTTTTAACTGAAATTTTAACACAAAACTTAAAGTTAAAAATCTGAATTTGGTTTTAGATTTAGACTAATTAAAAGTTAAAGTATCGATGTTCCTTAACAATTTTATTTAATAAATTTTAGGTATTTCCTTAAAAATGTAATTCGGAAAGATATGCATAGATGACGCCACGCAACTAGTTTTTTTTTTGTTTAAACAACACGACCCAAAGTTATCAAATTAATTTCATTTAATTTTAGTTTAAATTCAGAAACTATATAACTATATAAGAAACAAAGGACAACTTTTACTAATAATGAAGAAATGCAGCATTAAATGAACATGAAACAAAAGAAGATCTTCGTCCTGAAGGAAATAATTAAAGTGATTAATTAATTAAGTAATAATTAAGTGAATAAAAAAACTATTCTCAATTCTCGCGCCTGAAAAATTATAGTGCGACAAAACTCACACAGATGCCGCCAGCACAACTCTTTTTTTACTGAATTTGAGTAAAAAAAACAAAAATAAAGATTTAGAAAATAATTTTAAAAAAATAATGGAGGTTATTTAACAACTTCAATGATATTTAGGTATTTTAATATCAAATTATTTTTTCCTCCCCATAATACATTACATTTTCGCCTTAAAGTAAGATAAATAAAGCTGCGGCTGGCAGCAGGTGTCCGTCAACATGACGACTTTAATATGTCTGTCTTGATAGCCAATGTCAGGTTTGTCAAAGTAATAGTGTAACAATTTAAGTGTGTCAAAGTTAAACAATTCTAATATATCAGTGTTGGTAATATTATTCAAAATATATGTCGACGTTGACAGCTGACCTTGAACTAGTAGTCCATAAATTTTTATTAGTATAGTAAATGAAAATTATTTGAAAGTTAAAATTTAAAAAGTCATTTACATTCCTTGCAGTTTAAAGGAGGAAGCATATTATAGTTAAAGTGTTAAAGACGAAGGCGCAACGGCGAGCTTCCTAATTACTTAATTTGGTTGATTACGTGGTCTCGGGAATAATTGAAGACACGGTATTAACTTCATTAATATAGAAAATTTTAATTACTTTTCGATTTTGATTAAATTTGTGAATGTTATTAATTTAACACAAACACCATGACCATACACAATGGAAATATTTTAATTATAATGTGACGATTCCGGCTCCAGCCCGTCTCATGCGTCATCGCCGACGCGCCACCAGAAACTTCGGGCATTCCAAAATTACGGCCAGCGGTGGAATCAACCCTAGACATTCTGTCGCGTACTCGAATGTTCGCGAAAAACAACCGCGGCTTATAAATGCACGCGGCCGGGAGTGGGCCACAATTCGGGGAAGAATTCGGCATGAGACAGTTTCGCATTAAAGTTTCGCGTTAGATTTTTCGCTCGGCTGTTAAAATAAATTAGATATAAGCTTGTAAATAAATGTTAGTGTTATATTATATTATTGGATTTTCATCGGGTTCAATCGTTTTAATTTAAAGGAAGTGAAACAGTTTTAGCGACAACTATAAGCAAAGTGTTCGCCCCGGCAATTAATTAAACATTTTGAAGCGTCACTTTGACAATTAAGCTGTCAACAGTTAGTGTTGCCAATCTAATTCAAAATTCATAGCCTACTCTAATTATAAATTTAAATGATTGCGTGGTATTCAGTAAATATTTAAAATGCTAGCCTTCAATCATTGTTGATCACTCATGTTATTAAAATCATTTTTATTGTTCTTCACGTCCCAATTATATTTTTAACTAAGCTTGTTGCAGGAAAGACGGTGAAAACTAGGGCGCAACTTCTTTCCTTTCTTTTGTAATAAATTTCGATATTTGCATTACCATAAACACAATGGAATTTTAAAATTATTTCTTGGTTATTAACAAACTTTGTTACATAATTCTTTAAAAAAAAATTGCAAATTCAAACGCAAAGGTTTGCACATACACAACACTTACGTTATGTTTTATTTAAAAAAAGGGTTAGAAAATAAACGTATAAATGTAAATTTTAAAAATTTAATCAATAGTTTAGGTCGCGACATCCTGCGGCCGATTTTTGACCTAACAACAAATCAAAACCGAAAATTTAAATTAAAATTAAAAATTAAATTATCTAATTAAAAAAAGAAACGTAATTAAATATACTATTGCCTTGTTAATATACACAAGCACTGTCACTATTTCTATTATTATTTTTAAATTTACACAATGTAAAATCTGGTGAGGTATCAAATCGTTTTCTCTAAAAATGTTTTCGCTCCGCTTGTACCAGCCGAATCCGTTCTATTTCAGCGCACAACAAGTAATTGTGAAATGAGGACGCGATTTCGAAATTTTTAAAAATTAAGCAAACGTTCTTTAAATACCGGGCGTCTCCTGCAGGTGTCTAGAAGAAGTCAAGGGTAAATTCCATCGGCGTCTTTTTTTACGGAACATAAATAAATTCGCGGTGTCTCGATCATTTTTATAATATGTATGTATAAGGCGGTGCCAAAAATAGAAGTTGAAAAAACGCGTTCTCATTTTCTAAGAGCTTGTTAATTACAGCTCGTTATTTAAGTAATAAAATTTTTATACTGACTGTACTGGCGAAATTAAATTTTCATTTTTTTTTTTCAATTTGTTTCAGAATGTGCTGGATGCCATGAGGCTTTAATGGAGGGCCAGGCTTTGGTCGCTTTGGATCGCCAGTGGCATATTTGGTGCTTTAAATGTGGTAGCTGTGGCATGGTGCTTCATGGGGAGTACATGGGTCGAGATGGGGTGCCCTACTGTGAAAGAGATTACCAACGCCAATACGGTGTTAAGTGTGCCTATTGTAATCGCTTTATTAGTGGAAAAGTGCTGCAGGTAACACAATATTTAGATATATTAATAATGATTTTCAAATTTTCCAATTATACATACAGTACCTGCTACTCTGATTAGTCTACTATAAATATTTCGGTGAAGTTTGAAAATTTATTTTAATCTATTCTTTTAAAAACTAATTTTATTGGTACGTCAAAACCTCTTATAATTTTCAATGTGACACCTATGCCCGGAATTATGTTTGAGCAGTGCACCTGTAGGAGCATGTTTGGTTTCCTGTATGTGCCAGTCACATGACTCTCGATTATTTCCGAAGGTACTGTATCTTTAATTTTGTCAAAAAAATAAAATAAACATAAACTGTTATTATTACTTTTTATTTTAACATACAAAAGCTCTCTTACGATTTTGTACTTTTTTTAGTTCTACTTCTAGTGCCAATTAACACAATATGAATTTTACAAACTACTTAAAGATAAACTCCCTGATATTTTTGACAGTAATTTAGAATCATAACATAAAATATTTTATGTAAACTCTCCTTTATTCAATTTACATGCACGTCTCAAAATATTTGACTTGCTAATGGGATGGTGATAAAGTATGAATTAAATTTAATATTTAAACGAGTTAACTGGATAATGTATAAAACTTGGATGACTAGAATTGTTTTTTCCAATTGCTTTTCTGCTTACTCATATAAACCTGGTCGCCTTGAAGTAGCTGATGCAAAACTTGATTGATCTTCATCTTGTGATAGCACTTTTAATTAATCGGTAATTAACGGCGGCCTTTAATCACGCCAAAAGTATTCCAGTGGCGGACATGCAGTCGTAGAGATAACAGACTTAATTTCGCAAATACAGGTAATTCTCGCAATAACATTTGCCCGTCTGGGTTTGAAGGACTATTGCATAATGGGTTGAATTTATTTAGTGTGGTTTTTCTGACAATGAGACACGTCAGACGTAACACTACGTTTAATTCGTTGAATGTCGATGGTAATTATGTAGTTTGACGTTGAATGAAATGCAGAGGTGGCGATTTTATTTTCTTGAAGCACACATACTGATGAAAATAGTTTCAGTTTAACGTTTGATTTTGCATGCATATGAAAGTGAAGTTAAAACATGAATAACGAGGTATCCAACAATTAAACTGATCAGATTAAACAGTTTTAATCAATTGAATTGAATGTGAATAGAAGGAAAGGAATTATTCAAACTATATGCCAGTAAGCAATTTAGATGGAGAATAGAGTACTGATACAAAGAATGGGATAAAGCAATTTCTTTAAACATTAAACGAATTGACTATTTTGAACCACTTTAATGTTTCCACAATATCAGATATAGTGATCAATGTCTTTAATGGCACCATTCATTTCTTTTTTTATGATGGATATCAATTCTAAAAAATATCAAGATCAATTTAATAACCCAAAATTTTAGATTACTTATTGTTGTATTTTTTTAGGCGGGTGATAACCATCATTTCCATCCAACTTGCGCTCGCTGCACGAAATGCGGCGACCCATTTGGAGATGGCGAAGAAATGTATCTTCAAGGTGGTGCTATTTGGCATCCTAGATGTGGTCCGGGCCCTACAGAAAACGGGCAAATCCTCAACGGCACCGTCGAGGCCAACGGACACTGCACCGACACGGATGCTTCAACCAGAGACTATGACAGGATGAGTTGTTCGGGAGTGAGCGAAATGCAGGTATTTATTTTTGTTTTAGTTAGGTACCCAGCTTTCCCCCGGTATTTATCACTTATGAATTTACCTATTTTTGTGAGCTTGCCGTTTTATTTTAAACGTGTTTTATAGTTTAATTTTTAATTTTTTTGTTTGCATGTCAATTTTGCAGTTTTCCATGCGTTCTCGAACACCTAGCTTGAACGGCTCTCTGTACAGCCCTACCAGCATGTCTAGAAAGGTTTGTTTTCATTATTATTTCTTTTTTGTGTGTGTGTATTTGTTAGAAACAATATTTATCTAAGTATAAGTTGCTAATCGTTAATAACAAATTAAATTAATTGAAAAAGTAATATGTAATGGTAATAATTAGGGCTGGGTCGATGTATCGATATATCCATACGTATCGATACGCCAGCTGTATCGATACACATTTTCAGCTGTATCGACGTATCGAATATCGATACGTATCGAAATATCGGATATCGAATTCTGATACATATCGAAATATCGATACGTATCGAAATATCGGATGTCGATACGTATCGAAATATCGAATATCGATATACCGGCACGTATTGAAATATCGAATTACAGACTAACTAAAGATTTTATTTATTTATTTGTATTTATATGGTCGAATATTCGGCGTTATTATTTAAACTTATTCCAGCTCTATTTTTCATCTCGTATTTTTAAGCCTCTGTTCAATTTTTCAATCTTATATTTCGAAACGTATCGATACATATCGATCCGATATATCGATACATATCGATCCGATATTTCGATACATATCGATAACGTAAAAAGAATAATCGCGGATTTCACAAACGTTACTTAAATTTAATCATCCATTAACCAAACCATGGTTACATGTATTGAAGGTATAGGAACGATTATTCTTAATCGATGATTAAAGATAAGTGACGTTTGTGAAATCCAGCGTAAGTGTAACACGTGCAGCTATAATATATAATTTGTATAATATGTGCATTATATTGTATTTTATCCTAACCTAACTTTATTAGCCAGCGGTAGTAAATAAGGACGTGTTTTTTTATTCGGCATTTTGTCGTGGTGAATGTAGACAGATACAAAACAATGATATTAATAAAATAAGGCCCGATTTTTTCACCTCCAGTTAACATTATCTAGCGATTAATTCCCATAGTAATGATTGTGATCACAATTGTTACTCTGGGAATAAATCGGGCCTAAATAAAATAAATAAAATGAAATCCTAACATAAAAAATCTGGATGAGCAGATTTAGTTTTCATTGATCTGACAAATATTTCTTATCCAGATTTTTATGTTAGGATTTCATTTTATTTAATATTTTATTAATTTCATTGTTTTATGTCTTTATTTGTAATAAGTAAATAAATATTGTTGTTTTGCCGAAACTTACGGCGAAAAATTGGATTAACTGTAGCCAGATATGCTATTAAAATAAACAATTATTATTATTAATAACAGGAAAACTAAAAGAAATAGGTATAGGGCATTGTAATACTATTCGATGCAGAATTTGAATCTGCATCTGATGATGTAAAAACATACAGGGTGTTCCATTTAAGAAAATTGAGTTTTGGACAGTTAAACATAATAATATTGGACACCATATTGTAACCAGCCTGTGATTTTTTTTTGGAATAACTACGATATTATTTGAAAGCCTCAAGATTGTACTTTCAAACGATATGCAACTTGAATCTTGAAATTTGAAAGTGTCATAGCTACAATACTTTAAAGGGAAGGTTACCCAAACTTTTTTTTAAAGAAATTTAAAAATATCTCAAAATCTATTATATTTAGGCATAGAGAAGTCTTAACATTTTTTATTTAGAATAATGTGCAGAATCAGAATTTGTAATAAAAATGTAACATTCCGTTTAAAATAAGAAAGTTAATGGCGATTTCCGGTATAACCGGAAGTAATGTAAGAGTGAAAATATTTTACGCGGTAAGATTACTATGTCTTAGGGCAGTGTATCAACTTTCAGATTTTTTTGTATATTTCCTTCCCTATAATATTTTAATGGGCCACTCTATTTGGGAGACCCTGTATTTGCAGCATCACCAGTTTTAAATACAGGAATGATTTTAGAATGTTTCCAAAACGAAGGGAAAGTGCCGCATATGTACAATCGTGTGCCCAAAATTTACAATCCTTCAGAAAAAAAGCTGGGAATTTGGTCATCTCCAGCAGTCGTGGAGATTTTAACTTAGTTAAGGCATGAAGGATGTCTTCTTCAGTGATCTCTTTGATGTTTAAGAAATTGGAAAGGTTGTTACAGTCATCAGGAGTGAGTGTAGAAGAGGTAGATGATGGAGTAAATACTGATTCAAAGAAAGATGGAAAACTGTCAACAATCATTTGTGGACTTTCAAGTAAATGACCGTTATAGAACATACGACCGGGAATCCTTGTGCTATCTTTTTTTGATCTAACGTAGAACCAGAATTTTTTAAGATTGTCAATTATGCATATCAGCATATAATACTGTTTATATATTTTTTGAATTCCATAGATATTTGCTTTTTAATAAGTTTACGCTACGTTACAAAATTATAATATAACATTCTTTTAGTGGAAGTAAATTTTTTATGACAAAAAGATTTTAAACGAATATTGTTAATAATTTCATTTGTGAACCAGGGTGGAAAACTACGACCGTGAACAGTGGCGTAACTGGGAACAAGTTTGTTAAACTATTATTATATAAATTATATAAAATTATAAACTTTAACGTTGTTTTTATTTTTAAATTTAACAGGAGAATTAGAAACTGTTAACGAGATAGACAGAGCTGGGTGATAGAGATTTAATAATTTAATAATTAGGGGGACAGAATCATGCACAACCTCACAGTGATTGCTGAAGAACACAAGATCTAGTAACCTGCTGAAGTTGTTTTTGGTTGAATTGTATTGTTTTAAACTTTTAGAAACTGTATAATTCAGTTTCTAAACTAATATAAATTTCATACTGCGCATGATTTGAACGGTTCAGAACTTGAAATTCTGTCAAATGGAACAGACCTAAAAAAGTATAAAAACAACGGGCTTTTTCCGTCCTTCCTTATTTTTTACGTTTTAATATAGGTATCCTAATTTCTAAGTATCGAGAAAAGCCCGTTATTTTTAAACTTTTTTTATTTTAATTTTGCCTGTTATTGTTATTACCCTCTTTAATATAGGCATCATAATGATGTTCAAGGGGGAAC
The DNA here is from genome assembly GCA_958336345.1 of Dorcus parallelipipedus. Classification (NCBI taxonomy): domain Eukaryota; kingdom Metazoa; phylum Arthropoda; class Insecta; order Coleoptera; family Lucanidae; genus Dorcus; species Dorcus parallelipipedus. The sequence continues at coordinate 41,681,696 of OY284476.1, forward strand.
ATACGGCATGGGCGAATGCAATTACATTTGACGGAAGTTATCACTTTGCGGTAGGTCAGTTTCTCCAATATGGCGGTTTATTGACATCCACAGTGACAAATGATAATAATAAAAACGATTTTTGTTCATTAGAAAGCATTCTGGTCACAAGTTAAAAAAAAATGTAGTATTTGTTCGTTGATAAGTCTGGATATTAATTGTCATAAGTAAATTTATTTAAGACAAACGTTTGGAGATTCCAAAGCAAAAAATTGCACGGTACTTTCAGTCATAGAACTCCAGTATATACATAGAATACAGGTGACGTTTCTCAAATCTTATTTAGTTAAATTGAATGTAGTACCTAAGTGTATTATAAACAAAAATGAACTGTTGGTTTGTGGACGTTCCAGAATTTTGTAAAACGCTTGTGTGCGCCTATGACTTCCCGCGGCCATATTTAATGACCAGTTTAGACAGAAACTAATGTTAGCAATAAGCTTAGTTCAAATGTATCTGGATACGCAAAATATTTATTACCGATCTTTTCCTGATTGGTTGGTTATTAAAAACGAACCAATCAGGAAACGATCCGCAATAAATAATTTGCGTATCCGGATGCATCTGAACTTAAGCTTAACTCTATCCACATATTTTAGTTAAGGTTTTTCAATTATGTAGAAGAAACGGAGAATTTAAAAATAGCAATACACGTGATTTACTGGTTGTACGGAATTATTTACTATTGTTGGCTAAATAAAGTACGATATTGGGAAATTCAATCTTTGGTCACGACTTTTGCAGGTATTTTATGGAACTAACGTTTTATGTAAATGTGCTGTGACATTGAAAAAGATGTTTGTAAGAAATTGTGAAATTGCAGAAATTCGAAATACGAAAATAACTTGTTAAGAGTTAAGCTAAGTTCACATGCATTGCGGATACGCAAAATTTTTATTGCGTATCGTTTCTAATTGGTTCATTTTGATTAAAATGTACATAATGAACCAATTAGAAACGATCCGCAATGCATGTGAACTTAGCTTTAGAATTTCTTATTTCTGTTGTGCGTGTTTGTTTTACGTAAAAGGTCAATTAGCTGTCGGCGATCACAGCGCCACCATCGGAAATTTAAGTTGCAATTAATACACATTATACAAGGGTTGTACAAAATAATTGAAAACATCGTATTTTTACATCACCACGTGTTTTTCATATTCTCCAACATCTGACTTTTAAATCTTACTTTGAGTAGTTCTGTTGTGTCACAATGTGCGGCGTAGCGATCGCTGGCATTAGCGGATAAGGAATACATAGGAACACACTCAGATAAAGAACAAACATACAGTACACTCGCGCTAACGTGAACACTGCTTAACATGAACTCCTGTATAACGTGAACACCTAAATTTTAGCATTGGCCACTGTCTAACGTGAACAGTGCACTTCGCTAACATGAACAGCTACTTTATATACTATAGAAATTTACAACATAAGTCCAAAGTATCACTTTTTACTTCGTTTTTTTTTTCCAAAAATATATAATATGTGGTACATAAATAAAGATTCAAAGTGATGCGTCATGTTTTTAATTATTTTTAAGAAATGAAGACTGCATTTCGGAAACAAGAACAATCGCGCAAAGTCCAAAGAATCACTTCTTACTTCATTTTTTCCAAAAATACATAATATGTAGGACATAAATAAAAGTTGAAAGTGCTGTTTTATATTTTAATCGTTTTTAAGAGATGAAGACTGCATCTCGGAAACATGAACAATCGCGCAAGCATGAACACAGCTGGTTCTTTAGTTCACGTTAGCGCGAGTGCACTGTAATTAACAGTGAGTATATAGGTACTAATAAGAAATAATAATAAGGTAATTAATAAGAAATATTTTTGTATAAATTTAGCTATATTTTAAAGCAAGCAAATTAGTGTAAAGTTAAAGAAAGAAAAATCACATAAACACATTTGACTGAGTTAATGATATTAGGTTGTTTATTGTAAATCAATACCAAACAAAAATATTTATAAAACTCAATACAATGTATTGCATCGAGATATTTATAAATACAAATAACGTGCATTTAAAAAATCCGTCATCGAAAAGGAAAAGGCTTTAAACTTGCTTTTATTTTATAAGGGCACGTCGTAGCTTAGTACGTATGTTGCAACCTTGAATAACTGCAAACTGTCAACAACGTCAACTGTCAAAAACTTTGTTTACTTCTTCGAGGCATTTGTAATGAAATAAAAATTTCATTTCATTAATTGCGTTTTATTATCCATTCTATAGAAAACTGTACGTGTATGGGAAAAATTAGGTTATGCTTCTAATAATCACGGTTACGACGTGACTGCAAAATTTGCATTTGATATAAGCCCACTTGATAATGGATTTTTTTAAGGCACTTTATCAAATATTTCAAATACTTCGTGTATCTTGCATTTGCTATAAATATTATTACAGATTTATAATTTGTTTTAATGTTTCTAAAGAATTTTAAATATTGGCAAATATGAAAACGATTAATCCAGAAGAAAATCCAAAAAAATTACTTCCCGATAAATAAATGAATAAAATTCTTTATGAATTTTAAAAGTGCCAATTTCCTTAAAATTTTTTATGTGTTTTCATTTGTACAATTACTTTTTTTTTTGTTAACTTACATTATTTAGTACTAATTACCTTTGTGTTAATCTACTAGTTATAAATTATTAAAGAATAACACCACGTGTATGTGCTATCACGCTTAAAAAAACTGTGTAGTTAAAAATGATAAATATTGACATAGTGCTCTCTCCACTTGTGTTATCATTAATTGATAATTTTTCAAGTGCACACCACAGCAATAATCCAGGTCATAGCAATAATAGAAAAGTAAGAGCCGATATTACTCCACTTTACTTTATCTTTATTATAATTTATTTGCGTAAGGTAGGAAATTTTTATTAAGCACACTTTGTTAAGTAGCAAACTCCTCCAAAAAGATTTCCCATTTTTCATTAACTTGATTATTTTTCTTTGTAATACTTTCAGCAATATAGTTACCATCGTACTCCTTCTCCCGGCTTGGTTTTGAGAGACTACAGCAAGTCAGCGACTTTAGGCGACGACATCTCTAGAATATACACGTACAGTTACCTAACTGAAGAACCGACTTTAGGTTATTTACGAAGACCCATAGAGCCCTATGATAAAGCCCCGACTTCACCACATTTCCACAGACCTACCTGTAAGTTCACCCATCTTTAAACGGCGCTGTAACTCACGCACTATATTCCAGCACAAAATTCCTTAAGAAGCAGCTTAGGTGCTGGCGGCAAATCGAGGCACTCAAAGTCCGCAATGAAGGTGCTAGTAGACTCGATACGAAGTGAAACGCCCAGGCCCAAATCGCCGCATATGAATAACGAAGAACCAATAGAACTGGCGCATTTCCCCGGCGCTAAACCCCCCAAACCCGGAGAGAAACCAAAGATTGAAAGGGATGATTTCCCTGCTCCACCGTACCCATATACTGATCCAGGTATTAAAGATGAAATTTAATGATGCTCCCTTTTTTACTTCTCATGTTGCAGAACGTAGAAAACGATGGTCAGATAGTTACAAGGGCGTTCCTGCATCAGATGACGAGGATGCTGTTGATGGTGAAGTGAATTCGAAAGACGATGAGAAATTAAAAAAAGAAGAAGTCGAACTGACGAAAATTGCAACTGGTATTGGTAAAGTATTTCTTAAAGAAGTCAAGGAGCGAGAGAAAATCAAACAATGGAAAGCTGCTCATTTAGATCCTAGAAATGCTTCTAGGTGAGTTATCACAGTTTCGTTTACATGTATGACACTAAATTTTTTGCATGCGCATAGAACTCCCAGTGCAAACAAAGAACCACCGTACAGACTTCGATATGAGTCACCGATAGGTGCTAGCCCCTCAAGAAACTTGGATCACCCCAAACCATTTGATGAAGATGATTTCGATCGAAGCAACAGCTGTCGGTCTTCAGTTGGCAGATCAACCGGGCAAATACCAAGTTACAACGGTATGTAGTAATTTAAAGCATATAACTAGGAATAAGGTTAAGTTAAGAAATGAAGACTAAATACCACCTAAAATATAACAAAATTAACACTAAGTTACCAAAACAAACTTTTTAGCTCAATTGGCATTGTTGTGAACAGGTGAGACGCATGATGTGGAAGTGACCAAACCCAAATTACCTAACGATAATAACCGACTTGCATGTTGATTCACACATTTTTGTTTTATTACAGACTAACAGGGAGGGGTTTCTATTTAAATACTGTTTTCTTGAATGGTGAAGTTGAGGCTTTCCATACAGTTCAATCTTTGAATGGGTATTTTTCAAATGTGTTTTCCGTTTTATCAAAAAATTTTTTTGTTTAAAAATCATTTATGTTTGATGATTTCTTTAATCTAAAATGTAAATGTGTAAGGAAATGTACAGAATAGACTGTGCAATTTTTATTAGCATTATTTTTTTTAATTGTCATCAATGCTATTTAATTCACTCTGAAATATTGACTATTTTTTGGGACTAAAATATTTTATTAATGATTATTGTAGTCAGTTTTGCATCCTCAATGAAAACACACAATGAAATATAGAAGAATATAGTTGTAAATAGTACTGTAATTTTTTTTTTGTTTATTGTAAAAAAATTCACATCAGTTTAAATGATGTTTGCTTTCTAGCTTAATAAAGCTATGAATTTTTGAAGTCAGAAAAATTAAATTCAAAATAAAAAAATTAATAATTTTTTGCATAGTTGCTGTACGCATTATTTATTTATTTTTTTTTAATTTGCAATCTGGCTTATCTGCATGCAACACGAGTTCAAAATCAAGCAACGTTACTGTTAATTTGCAATTTTTATTTTGTTTTTATTTTAATTTTGTGACCGTGTATTGTACAGTAGTGTCTTCTCTACGAAACGTTCCTAGACCCGGATACGGACTTAAATCCTCCACTCTGCCAACCCGCAATGGATATGTAAGTATGCCGACGAAACGAATGAAAACCTGAAGCCCCCTTTCAAGTTTTGATTCGCGTCCATATAAAGTCTAACCTGCACTCATCCGACTACGTACTATATCAATAATAACATTGGAAACTTTAGTTAGTAATTGCGGCTTATTAATTTTGACTCATCTCTCGATTTTTGGATTCAGTTGTGAGTTCGCTGCGTCATGTTCCTAAGCCGGGCTACGGCCTGGCCCCTCGATCTCATACCTTCAGTTCTTCCGCCGGTAGTTATACTCATATCCCTGTAAGTCGCAGAGTTTTTCTGTCCCAAGTGTTTTTAGTTGCATGTTTTTCTCAGCTAACTCAAAAAGAAATTGTTCATTTGCTTGAGTGATTATTTATTTTAGTAGTAGAACACTTGGAAGATCATCTAAATACATTACATCTTCAGTAATTTTCAAAATTGTTGATTTTTTTTAGCATTTGTTTTAACGTAGAGATGAAGTATTATTGCAAGTGTCTTGCACCATTACTAATTAGAGCAATACAGTGATAAATTCTTTATAACTTGAAGAAATTATTAACAGTACTTCTGTCATACATATTTTCATTTTTATGTATTAAATCACGGAAAAATCTGAAATAATATTTAAGACTACTTTAACTAAAGCCCGTTTTAGACGGTCACATATCTTGTAACAAATTTGTTACAAAGTGAGTGGGAAGTGCCAATTCAACCAATCAACATTCACTGTGGTAGCTTATCTCTCTCACTTTGTAACAATTTGTTACACGAAATGCGACCGTCTAAAACGGGCATAAGAAAACGCGTTTGTCTGGAAACATCTTTTGACTTTCAGATGATTTTTTTCTCTTTTTTGGTTTTGATTTTTTGCGAAATAATCCACACCAGTAAGAGCCCTTATTAATTATAAATATTTTAATAGAAGAAACCTTAACGTTTTGATTTAAAATCTAAAACTATGGCATTAGGACTTCATGGGTTTTAACATTCATCAGATGTTAAAAAGAATTAACACCAAAATCAATGGATGTCAAGATCCTGGCACCATTAAGGTGATTTGAAAAGATTTTAGATTTAAAGATGTTTGTTTTTAAATTCTTTAAATTAACGTCAAGGTTTTTTATTTGCTCTTGTCTAGAAATAAAATTCAAAATTATCGAGTATTTGGTCAAAATAGCAAATTTAATAACCTTTTTTCAGTGCTAAGCTTTCGCTAAAATTTATTAGCTTCATCAGAGCGTTCTGTAACAATGAATATTTAACAGTAAATTGTTTCAGGTTAAATAAAGTTTGTGACTTACGAAATAGTTTTTGTAGTGATAATTTAACACATATTAAAAGTTGCATACAACAATAGTCCTTACATCACAGAAAAGTTATTTATAACAACCATATAAATTGTTTAAAATTGTTAAAACAAGTTAAAACAACCTTTTTAACAACTGTTTTAACTTGTTTCGTCAATTTTAAACAATTTATATGGTTGTTATAAATAAATTTTCTGTGACGTAAGGCCTATTGTTGTATGCAACTTTTAATATGTGTTAAATTATCACTACAAAAACTATTTCGTAAGTCACAAACTTTATTTAACCTTGAAACAATTTACTGTTAAATATTCATTGTTACAGAACGCTCTGATGAAGCTAATAAATTTTAGCGAAAGCTTAGCACTGAAAAAAGGTTTTTAAATTTGCTATTTTGACCAAATACCCGATAATTTTGAATTTTGCTTCAATTCCCAACGGTCAATACTCCTTGTCTAGAAACTTCCATCAACAAAACAGAATAAATAATATAGCATGGAATATACATATTAAAAAAAAAATTAATAAGCAGTGAATTGAATCACATATTTACTCTCTTCTGGCTTCTCTGATTTATTTAAGAAATCGTCATATTATAGTCTTTGGCGGACGACATAGGCAAAACATGGGAAGAAGATTTAAAAAGTATGCATGTTTATATAGTACCTTCAGAAATAGTTGAGAGTCACGTGATGGGTGTATGTAGGTAATCAAATATATCCATGTAAATCTGTAACTATGGACGTCACATAAGAAAACTAGAACAAATCCATATATGTATAACATGAGCGGCTAAAACCTCCAGATGGTTGCGAGCACTACGCAGACGCTAAATATGTATTGGTACATATATCGGCGTAGTGGTTATTTTAATTTCTGAAACAAAAGAAAATTAACAATTCTCTGACGAAGTGTGAGTTAATCAAGTCGCCAACAGAAGAAAAACAAAAATCTGTACCTGTGCATTGACGAATATAATATGAAAAATTAATCGGATTATAAAAAACTAAAGAAACCAAAGAAAACTCGGATAATGAACGGCGAAGTACGAAGAAAAGTTGAACAAAAAACAAACGGCAAAGTGTTCGAAAATCAAGACTGACAAAGAAAAAGAAATCACAATAGTTCGACAAAAAGAAACTGAAATAGACAACGTGGAAATACGAAGAAAAACAAAAGAAGATCGATGTTTCTGGAACGGAATGTAAGAAAACCAAATCGCCAACAGAAACTGTATGAAGTGTCAATTGCACGACCGACTAGATTTTACGCGACACGTCTTAGTTGGCCTTGGCAATTACCAGTTCAAGTGTTCTCCGCTAGCGCCACTTTACATAAAAAATCGGCCAGGGATACATGAATATCCGGAACGTCATTTTCAATTAACGCCAAGTTCGCGCGGTTTTAACAATTTGAGTAACTAGCGCCAAAACGGAGATAATTTGCGTTAAATAAAAAAGATCGCCCAGGCCGGATACGAACTCTTTCTCCGTGAAGTCGTGGTTAACTGAAGAAAAGAAACAAAAAATAATGAAACAGAAAAAACAAAGTCCAATCCGAATGAGAATCGACGATCGCCTTTTGTTTCCTGTTCATCCAATTCTGCATTTAGTCGCTGTTTGTTTGTTGTTTTTTCTCGTATTTACCTAATTAATCCTTGTAGTGTATTGGCGCCTCCATTTGTGTGAGAATTAATTTAAAAAAATTTAAATTTCCGTTTTCATTTCGTCTGTAAAATTTTTATTTCTAAAGAACTGGCTGTCCTGTTCAGGAAAAGCCCAATATTTATCATTTTTTTTTTTAATAAAGAAACTTTTTCAATTTGTTTGCACACGATTTTTGGTGTTTAATATCTTTTAAATTAGATTTTTTTATTAATTTCAGTTAATTTGTTTTTAAAGCGATAGCTTTTTTTTCAACACTTAAATTTAAAAGAACTGCCGCGAACATTCTTACCAAATGAACCGAAAGCCAAAACAAAACTAAATATTACAAATCATGCAGCAAAAATAGGACTAAACGAAAACTAATCCCAAGATCGAGTGTGTACGTCAAGTTACCTGATAGCGTAAAAAAAAAACTTCGAAACGTATACAAACGAACCTACCTGGATCGCCCGATGTCTAGGGCTGATGCTGTGACCAAAATCCCTAATCAGTGGAGAAGGCCGTGGGCAGACAGTTTCACACAGGTAACTGGATCTAGAAGGGCGCCACCTGTTGACGATCGCAGCAGCTTGCAACCAAGGGAATCTCCCCAAGAGGGAGAGAAATTCCCCCATACCAGTTGGTTCAGCGCCGAAGCAATCCGTTCCGAGGGGAGGAGAGATAATCCCCAATTACATACAGTACACAAAGAGAGAAATAAAGAAAAAAACGTCCGCCAATTTTAAATAAACTTTAATTGAAGTTAAAAAAAGTGGACAATAAAATGTCCCGCCAAGGAACAAGTGTGAGAGAAAGAAAAATCAAGGCGTCAAAGAAATATTACAATAGGCGTAAGGCCTCAACACACTTTCCTTTCTTAAAGATATATCAAAAAATTAACAACAGAGCTTATCGTGGAAATTAAATTTCCGTACGCTAAGGATCCCACGCGTTCGTTCACAGTCTCGTACAATTTGAATAAAACACATTAATAAATTGAAATTTTAAACGCCGGAAAGACCCGGAATTATTATTACAAAACCCGTCCGCCAGCATAAGCGCAGCGACCACACAAATAAAACAAATAACACAACGCGTAATTAAACGCGTCGATTAGTGTATGATCAAACTAGGAACTCCGACAAGAAATGGAATAGTACCACATAACATGCGACCAACAGCGAAAAGATTGTCTCACCGAAGGTGATGGAACTTAAATGGGGTACAATACCGTGGACCTCCCGAGCTGTCGTCTTCGCTTCGACCTCAGTGTCCTGGGGGGAACAACAACAATCTCGCGAAGCTGTAGGTGTTTTCCACCGGCGAAACGACAAGGTACGTCCAAGGGGAAAGCAATGAGAGATGTAAAATATCCCGTTCGGTGCTCCAAAAGATTCCCTCACGAGAGCGAAACCGCTCAAAACTGCTCGAGCTGGCAATGCTGAATTTTATTTTTAAATGGTACAACTGGAGCAACTTCCGGTTGTCGACGGCTTGACACTGACAGCCATCACTTTACAAGTGTTACTTGACATTTCAAATTCAATAAAACGCTAACTTTTACATAACCTACAATCTTGTCGCTGTTTAGGTTATGTCATGTCAAATAAACCAAAAAAATATACATCCGGTTGCAGTGTTGCAAATAGCCGAATAGAATTGTTTTTCCAACTCAAACAGTTATTTTTGACCACTTTGTAGTTCAGGTAATTTAAAGCGCTACATCTTTACGCTGTGCTGCAACGCTGCAATTAATTTTCTATCTGAACGCGACCTTTGGTTTGTGGAAAACAAAGCATCAGAAAAGCATTAAAAACATGTGAAGCAACCGCTAAAACAATACTCAGCAGGGTTGCCACAAGACGAACATGAAGTTTACTGCAGATACTGCAGAAAGCCGCCATGTGATTTCGCTTGACGAGTTTCTGCACCAAACAGAAATTTCAGAATAAAATATGACCCATTGGGAGGCTTGAAAGTTGACGTGTTTCTGCATAAAACGGTGTCTTTCCAGTAGACCATTCCGAATCAATCTATTCATATCCCATTTTCAATAAAAATGTCAGTTGACGAGCTTCTGAAATAAACGATTCAAATGTAAAAAGTGAGCAAATAAAAATCAGATTAGGGTAGGCGGTGCAAAGAAAATGTATGTCTGTGATTAACTGAATTAAGTAATGTAATACATTCATGGACTGTCAAAATTATTGACTTTTTATTTAATCACAGACATACATTTTCTTTGCACCGCCTACCCTAATCTGATTTTTATTTGCTCACAGGTTATATACGCCGAAGATCACGTGACTTTCAACTATTTCTGAATTATCTTCCTAAATAATATAATACAACTTAAATTTGTAATTTTCTTGGTTAATATTCATCTCTATTTTAAACAAATGTAAGCAACATTTAGAGTACTTTTGCTTCATATCATTACATTTCATATTCAGTTTGAATTTCTTTTACTTTTCGAGTCGTGCATATTTATTAGATTTTTTTTGCCAAACAAACAATGCATGTGCTTTAATATTATTTCTTGATTTCGTTTGAGCTTAGTTGTTAATTTTAATAATAATCCACAGGGTGATTATTCATTTAGCGGATTGGGGGGAAAGACGCATAGTACAGATTTCAGTAGTGGAAAGTCCGACAGTAAGTATATTTTGATTTTTTTTTCCTTGTTAACACACTCAGATGTTTGCTTGTAGTAATAGCTTCAATTTTAATTTTGTCATTTTGAAAATACATAGTAAACTTTTTTTTGTACAATTTTCGGCTATTTAATTATTAATTGCTTTATCATACAAAATTTTTAATCTAAATTTTTATATATTTTTTTTAAATGAAATAGAATTAATTCTACACTTAAATTATTGAATCGATGCTAAAAATTAATTAAAAGAAAAAATGTGTTTATAGATTTTTTCATTTTGATTTTATTACTTCTGCAGCTTTATCGGGCTGTTTTTAGCACTTATTTACATATTATTTAATTTATTGCCTGTGCATGCAACAAGTAGTGCTTTATTTTGATTCGAAAGTTTTCATTGGTCCCCCCGAATTTGTGGTAGCACTGACCCACTCACTCACGATGAATTTTTGCCCTTCTGTGATTTATTGATACTGACTCTGTAAAATTGTGCTTTTTCTTCAGTTTCCACTGGATCGATCACGGATGTCGAAAGACGAGCTCTGGTATGTAAATAAACGCTTCCTAACATCAGTCACACTTTGAACTGTAACTTTAGCGGTGCTTTGCATAATCACTCGCTTGTTTTAATTTATTAATTAAAAGTTTACTTTCCTATCATCTCTACACATTTCCTTCTGACGGAGTTATGAAAATTCTCATCGGTCTGTACGTTTACAGTTTTCTTCGAGCATGCGCTCTTTCTAGATATCTTAAACAAGTCTTTCTTATTAAAGAGAATCTACATTTTTTTTATCTTCTAGTTCTGTGTAGGGACACATTCTGTTTGTTCGAAGACATCCGATATTGTTTGTAACATTGTTTTTGTGTATAGAATTCAGAAATGCATGTGTCGACGACTTACACAGGCCTGGGACGTTACCCAGGAGGGTACACATCACAAGTAAGACGCTCCCTGCCCAACATGGCTCACACAATGCTGATAAACGAACCCGCAAAGATTTATCCATTTCATCTGTTGATAACAAATAATTATCGTCTCCCGGCAGATGTGGATAGATGTAATTTAGAGGTAAGTTTAATTCTTATTTTGCATTATTTTGACAGTGTCAAATTGAGTTTGCACTAAAGAATATTCCAAATTAGAGATATAATCAATGCCTTAACAATCGGGGGTGCAGCGGATGTGACACACATGGCCATAGGGTACAAGCGATTATTTATTTTTTGCAATTATTGACATTCGCAGAAATGTCCTAAAATAGTTAATAATAACTTGAAAGAGAAAAATAAAATGTGACAGCTTATGAACGGTACATATAAGTCGAAAACCGGCCAAGCGATGTCGCGACTAAACCTGTAAGCAAACAAAGAAACAGAGACTGATTGAAAATCAGAGAATTGTGAATGAACAAAAATAAAACTATACACAAAACAGATTTGAAAAATCAAGACCCGAAACAAACAACGGAATTACGTGAACAGAAAACAAGAACTTGAGATTGAAAAATCAGGAAAACTATCAGAAAGAATAATTCGATAAGAAAAATACAATGGAGAATTGAAACAGACAACATCGAAATGCTAAGAATAGAATGTACGAATAACACTGTTCTCCAGACTTACAAAGTGTTAAAAAATCCAAAGATTAACAACGATTCTGTTCTATTTAGGGCCGGTATTATAGCATGGGTTTAAAATGGCAGTTTAATCTAAAGGTAAAACTTCAGATCAGTATAATATTTTTAGACTAATGAGTGTGAAATTAAACACAAATTAGACAATAAAATGAAAAAAACTCGATCAAACTGACCTCACTTATATTAACAGTAAGTTTAAGCTTCTCTTCAACCACCGATTGACGTTTAAACTTACAAGCTGTTGTCATCGGCAGGTATAAAACGGGAATATCTTAAAATCTGAAGTTTAACTGTCAAACTGCAGTTTAAACTAATGCCATTTTTTCAAAAGCCTTTATTCTTTATTTGAATTTTCTTTGTTTTTATTTCCTTGAATTATTTTTAGAATAACATGGGCCTCGGACGCAGTTTCTTTTTTTTTGCTTTCTGTTATTTGTCTAACTTTCTTGCACTCCATAGGCGTATTGTCGATCTTTTGCTTTTGATTTTGAATCACATTATTCTTCATACTTCTGTTGTACGTATCGCTTTTCTTTTGTTTCTTTTTGTTGAATTATTTTTTCGCTTTTCATTTACTTTTTTTATACAATTTCTTTCATTTTCAAAAGACTTGCCGAAAAGCCTTTTCATTCTATGCCTTTCATTATTCTTCATTTGAATTTTCTTTTGATTTTATTTCGTTGAATTGTTTTTAGATAACACCGGCGTTGGATAAACAGTTTTACTAAACCGGTGAGAAACCTCTTTGCAAAAATAAACTTGTGCATAATGTCCCATCCCAACAAAGTCGCATTGTGACTCAAATTAAACATACTTTTCTGAAATTTGCTGGTAATATTTTCCACTGTATGGTTGTCTACTTCTTCCTTTTTTTGATTCTACTTCGTCGTCAGTTTCGTCGTCTTCTTCGTTGATTTCTTCGTCAACTTTCTTCGAAAGTTTCTTCAAATTCGATAAATAATAACAAATCTCTTCAATAATTTTTTTCTTTGAACCGATATGATATCGAGGCATAAAATATTGCAAATACCAGGCTATCATTTAAATTTATAATTAGAGTGGGCTATGAGTGTTGAATTAGATTGGCAACACTAACTGTTGACAGCTTAATCTGAGTTTGAACTGTCAAAGTGACGCTTCAAAATGTTTAATTAAATGTCGAGGGCCAACACTTTGAATATTCGCTATCGTTGTCACTAAAACTGCTTCATCACTTCCTTTAAATTAAAACGATTAAACATGACAATCCTATAAGCGTTAAAATATTTAAATAACCTCTAATCTATACATCGAGTCGATTGGCAAGGTGTTCAACCGTATAAAAAAATCCCGCCTACTTTAATTATAAATTTAATTGATCGCGTGGTAGCTCCCCTAATCGGTTTCTGAGAATACATCGTCTACAAACTTGATCTAACGTCGTCATTGTGAATTATGTTTCACTCTCGTATGTTTGTTTTATTCTGATAGTCTTCAGCTTTGAATCTTCGTCTTAAATTCAAAATTTATGAATGTCCTGCGACAGAAGGTTGTCAAAATGACGGCCCAAAACTTCGTCGTTATTCCTTAATGCAGCGCACATACTTCCCGGTTAAACCGCCAAAATTGTGGAAAAACGAAGTAATATACAGGGTAGCCCAAGTGAACGTATTTCTTCCTTAACGCGAAAACTGTTTAAAATAGGTAAAAATGTTTTATACAAAAGCTTCCTAATTTTGTATTCTCCATCTTGTAAAATTATTTTCAAATATGAGTGACTTCCGGTTATACCGGAAGTAAGTACCTACTTCGATATTTTAAATGGAATGACCCATATTTTATTACATTTTTGATTTCCTCGTCGAATTTAAAGGTCAGTTTGTTAAACATTTGTTGTACCTAAAATGAATCGTTTTTGATCAAATCGATGCTAAAGCAAAAAATAAGCAGTAGCAGTGCTTCGCGCCATCTTGAATAATTCAGAAAAGAATGTAGATAGGCATATGAGATTTTGCTATTCATTTCTACAAGAAATATACTATCTTTTGTATCTACGCAGAAGAAATAGTTTTTCAAATTGATTTAAATCTACAGCCGCCAATGAGGGCTCATTAAAATGGGCATAATTCATTTTTTTAAAATGGAACTCTATATTTTTTTTCCCATTCATTAGATGTAAAATTAAATTTCCTTTTCACTAATGTAGGGTTATCAATACCTATTCTTAAAAGTTTTTGAGAAATTTGCAATTTTCTAGAATTTTGGTATCATTACCTTTGCAATGGATGTTCAATGTTTTGTTTTTTGTATTATGAAATTACGTAATTATTAATAACAAAGTAAAGAAATTATTACAAACAAAAAAATAGTTAAATACCTAACGTAGAAACAGGAGTGTTAATTTTTATTAAGAATTTTCTACAACAAATGCTCAAAAAGATTTCCATTCTGATTAGTATATAAATTAATTCGCTTGTGGAAAGCTCTATCAACTTTATTAAGCATTTGTGGAGTAGTTTTTTCGAATACCAACATTATTCTGTGTATCATGTTGTCAGAAGTTGTTAGGGGGGTTCGATATACTTCATTTTTTACAAAACCCCACAAAAAGAAATCCATCTTTGTAAGGTCTGGAGATCGGCCAAATCACAGGACCTCCTCTACCAATCCATTTGTTCGGAAATTTTTCGTTTAAGTATAAACAGACTTCTCGGGTACTGTGAGCAGGAGCTCCGTCATGTTGCATCCACATACTCTGAAGTGTGGCAAGTGGAATATCTAAGAGTAAATTGTCCATTTCATTTTGCAAAAATTGCAAATAAATTTGCCCTGTTAGATTTCCATTAAAAAAGTACGGCCCTATGACATGTGTGCCCAGAATACCCGCCCAGACATTTAAAGACCATCGATGTTGACTAGTCGTACGCAACATATGAGGATTTTCGGTGTCGTAATGATGAAAATTATGAAGATTCACATATCCATTTCGATAAAATGTTGCTTCGTCAGAAAAAAGAACATTTAAAAAAATGAATTATCTTCCCGCAGCTGGTCACGCGACCATTCACAAAATATGCGTCTTCTATCATAATCCTCGGCTAGCAACTCTTGATGGACTTGCATGTGATATGGATGGTATCTATGTTTACGAAGAATTCCTTGCATCGATGTTCTGCTAATCTCACATATATCACTAATTTCCTTCGCACTCACGTGGATTTTCTTGAATGGAACCGAGCACCAAGAATTCGTTTTCTTCGGTCAAATTTTTTTTAGATCCGCCTGTATTACGACGATTTATTTGTCCAGTGGTAATAGGGTTACCATCCGTCCGGCAAAAGAAGGACATGTCCTACTTTTGTACTCAAAATTTTATGTCCGGCCGGCTTTTTTTGCCGTCCGGCTTTTTAAAATTTCCAAATACCAAATGATTTAATGTCTGTTTTCCGTTTCTTCAATAAGAACTGCACGTGTTGTAACAAGCAAACTAGTAACAAAGGACAAAGTACTCTGTACTTGACGAGCGGAGAAGGTGAATGTGAAGTGGAGCTTGAGGTCTTAAACCGCTCTCGTGTGAACGTTTCCTAACCGCAACGTGCCCAACTTTTAGGCGTACGCCACACCTCGTAAATTTTGTTTTCTACATATCGTCGGGTTACTGCCAAAACAAGATAACTCCATTTTTGGAACTTTTGAGAAAGTCGTCCTTTGACGGTTTAAATTGCAGTTTAAAATGGAGTTGGATTACTTCTGTCACTTGTTTCTCCCGCCTTAACATTTTATTTGGATTTATATGGCTTATAATTTTGTAAGTATGTTTTTTGAGCGTTTTTTAAGCTAATGGAGCACTTAACTCTGAAATGATAACAAGTGGAGTTAGCTTGTTTTTACAGTAACACGACGAGATGTTCTCTTATGTGAGATACCAAACCAGCGGTGTAACCACTAGTATGACCTCACACATAAGAGACCATAGAAAACAAAATTTGAGACGCTGCCGCGAGTGTGGCGCTCGCTTCAAACATCCCGAACCAATGCTGACATGCGCAGTAAAAATTCAATTAGTTAAATACATCTTTACGACATGCTTGCTATTTATTTGTTTTTTTTGTTTCGTACCCTGCATACCAACGTCATAGATTTGATTGAAACATTAGTCAGACCGAATTTTAATAATTTCTTTTTCTTACAAAGTCCTCCTTTTTGTCATGAAAAAATGTTCTCCTTTGCCAGCAAAGCCAATGGTAACCCTAAGTGGTAATGAATCGTTCGAGTAATCTTCGAAAACATACTTGCTGAGGATGCCGCCGTTCAGGAAAGCGTTCCCTATAAATCCTTTCCGCCAATAATGTATTTCTTTGGCATTCTCCCAGTATAAATATCATATCTACCTTTTCTTCTCGTGTTAATGCCATTTTTTTCATAAAGCAATGACTAATTTCAAAAGAAGTGTCAAACACGAAAACAAATTAATAAAATGAGGAATAAAACAAAACATTAAATATCCAAGGCAAACGTGACGATGATGACACCAAAATTCTAGAAAATTGTAAATTTCTCAAAAACTATTAAGAATAGGTATCGATAATCCTACATTAGTGAAAAGAAAATTTAATTTTACATCTAATGAATGGAAAAAATATATAGGGTCCCATTTAAAAAAAATGAATTATGCCCATTTTAATGAGCCCTCATTAACGGCTGTAGATTTAAATCAATTTGAAAAAATATTTCTTCCGCGTAGATACAAAAGATAGTACATTTCTTGTAGAAATGAATAGCAAAATCTCATATGCCTATGTACATTATTTTCTGAATTATTCAAGATGGCGCGAAGCACTGCTACTGCGTATTTTTTGCTTTAGCATCGATTTGATCAAAAACGATGCATTTTAGGTATAACAAATGTTTAACAAACTGACCTTTAAATTCGACAAGGAATTCAAAAATGTAATAAAATATGGGTCATTCCATTTAAAATATCGAAGAAGGTACTTACTTCCGGTATAACCGGAAGTCACTTATATTTGAAAATAATTTTACAAGATGGAGAATACAAAATTAGGAAACTTTTGTATAAAACATTTTTACCTATTTTAAACAGTTTTGGCGTTAAGGAAGAAATACGTTCACTTGGGCTATCCTGTATAAATCGTAACACTTTCAAAACAATTATATTTAAGATAGGTACAATTCTTTACAATCTTTTTAGTATGTTCCCAAAAAATAAAAACAACTATCAACAACCATGTCAACAACGAACTACTCCCGTTGTTGTTATAATGATCCTGCCGACGGAAAACCCAAAAATCCATCCTCCGATCCCGATTCTCACACTCTTCATATTTCTATGTTGTTCGTTTCGGTTTTCTTTCGTTTCTTTTTGTTGAATTATTTTTCGTTTTACTTTTTATAGAATTTCTTCATTTTTCGTTCAATTTATTCAATTTTCAAAATTTTAAACTCTCTCTAACTTTACTTAGACAGAGACCCATTCATTTATTATTACGTTACTGCGGATACAATTGAAGCGATTTTTCTTAATTCCTCAGATATCGGTTTGCTTGGAGGCTAATCAGTGAACATGTGTAAAATACTTGGCACCCCGAGGACGTTGATATGTCCTGTTAAATAAAACAGAACTAAGCCACACTATACTTTAGCAGCTTTGTGGACAATTCTCGAAGATTCAACTTTATCTCGTGAATATCTGAGCACGAAATTTGAACAGATTTCAGACACGAGTGTGTACGCGAATATAATTTATATTTATTTTTATTTTTAACTTGAGGTCGCAGGAAGAATTTTTTTTTTTTTTTTCATTTGGCCGAGTGGTTGTTGAGTTTGTTTTTTAGTGCAAACTCAACTTGAAGCAGTCTGTATAATCTGAAAGTAATAAATAATTTTTTTTCTTTTATTAATTTTAGAGACATCTATCTGATGTTGAATTTGAGGCAATATTTCAGTGTGCCCGAACTGATTTCTACAGGTTACCACAATGGCGTCGGAACGAACTGAAGAAAAGAGCCCGTCTGTTTTAGACGTTAGAACGCTTTCACTTGATAACTCTTTCTGATTAACTGTGCTTTTTATCATAGCATATATTAGGTTATTCGCTAAAACTATTACTACTCATAAGTCTAAAAGTAACGATATGCAAGCTGGGCGGCTATAATAAATTTTGAGCAAATTGTACGCGCGCGTTTCCTTTCCACCTCGTGGAAGGAGTTTTCGCAGATCCTTGCCTTTCGTACATATAATAATTTTAATAATTAGTGAAATAGGTACTATGTAATGCAGAACGTACGAATGCGTTTTAAAAATATTTCTTGTGATTGATTTTTCTGTGTATGTAAATTTTGGTTTACGATTAGGATTAACACCACACCACAAGTAACTGTAGATGCCCTGTGTTTATTTTTAAATATATGCAACTAAAAAAGTTATTCCGGAATTATTGATTAATTTTTTTTTATGAACAGCTCTACAGTTTTTTAAAGAAAGCCAAAGAATGTAACTGGAAATCGAGAACGTTTTTATTTTTTAGATCGGGACGTAAAAAAAAATTAGAAATGAAATAATATTTTCTGATGGACTTACAAAGTTGATGATGATAGTAAGACTTGAACGAGTAAAGAATATAACTGTACAGTTATTAAAAAGATCAAAAAAAGAGAGATGTATATTATTAATTTTTACGTAAATATAATATATCGCTTATACATACATAAACTGCTTTTTATTTTCTGTAGAATATAATTTAGTTGCTAAGTGTAGTAAAATAAAGTAGTATGTAATATATTTTCAACAGCATTTAAAGTTTTAAAAAAATTGCTTTAAAAAATAGTGTCTTGCTTTTGAGCTAGTCGAAAATAGTTTTTTGGTACAATGTTACAATTTCTAGGTAGCAGTAAGAGGTGTATATTTCTTATGGTACTTTTTGTTTCATCAAATTTACAATCGAAGATGTTAGTTTGATGAAATAAGCGGTTTCACTTATGTCATTAGTATATTGATATTACACTTCCTTACTCTTTCATAGTAGCTCTAATATTTAAATTATTTCTTGTGTCGGCTTAATTGTATTTAAAAAAGGTTATTTTAATATTTATTTATATATTCCTAAATGATATGCAAATACTTTATTTGTAGATACCTTGTGCAAGTACAGCTCTTCTATTTGAATAAAACTATTTAAAAATACTTGTTTTTCGATTTCACGTCCTTGGTATTCCTGTTATATTTAGGTCTGCCGTAGAATGTGGACGTAGAATCTCTGGCATTAAAAACGAAACGAAACGAAAAGCTATAAGCTCGTTCGACAATGAAACTTATTTACTATCTGCTTACAGCTATGGCCTTGGTACAGCGTTTCGTTTTTAGTGTACTCTTCAAAGTCTCCAAATCCAAAGAATGAAACTTGAGAAGAAGCAGTGAACAGGAAGGAAGAGTTATTGGTTTGCATTGATATAGTAAAGATCAATATATGTAGCTACAATTAATACAAATGTGCCGTTAATCTGCGTTGTCTTGAAAACTTTTACTCCCGCCGCAATGCCGCGCTGGCTTAAAAAAATTACTCCCGGCAGAACAATGTCGTTTTTCTTAGTTCCTGGGATACATAGTTTCTTGACGGCTGGTTCAAAAACGATACACTCAATGCTGCCTATTCAGAAAGTTACTAATTACTGCCTATTCAGAAAACTTTGTAATCACCCGTGTGTATGTAGAAATAGATTGTCTTTAAACAGGAGGTAGTTTGATTAAAATCGATTGAATGGTTTTTAAGAGAAATATGGAAGAAGCGGCCTTAATACAGGATATAATTGAATAAGTTTCATTTATTAATTCTGCAAATATCAGTGGTCTTGCTCAAAAATAAAAAAAACTGACCCACCCCAAGAGCGTATCGCCTTTTGTTTGAAAATCTCTGCTCGTTAATCTGTGCGTCTGCGGTTTTTATAAACACATCGTAAAACGATAAATTCCGCAAATGTCACGGTCACTGGATCAGTGGTCACCCGTAACACAATTCGATAACCTTCGTCCATCTGTTTCTTTAGATAATCGATAATTACATCATATACAATAGAATATCTGCACGATCTTTCGAAATTTTGTATATTTAGTCTGAACGTAATAAGGAATCACAAATTAAGAGATAACGAGTTCGGTGTCCTTTTTGATCCAATAATACATTTAGAAATGTGACTTCAATTTGATGAAATTACTAACGAGTTTGAGTATTGAATCGGTTTATTAACGTTGAAAGATTTTATTGACAACTTGAATACCTATATGTATATTATTTTTATCAATAACTAACTGCAATCTGTAGAGCTACATTTTTCAAATGGTTTCCAAAATTGTCTATTTTTCTTAAGTCTCTACATAATCCTTTATCATCCACATAAATTATAATTATAATTGATTCATTTCCTTGATCAGCCACATAAACACATGGATTCGATTCTGTAGGTGTAGCTACGAACTGCCTCATTACATCATCCAAGCGTTTGTTCCAACTTCCTCTTGCTTGACGTAATCCGTAGAGGGCCTTTCTAAGATGACAAACTTTTGCTCCAATTGACATTTCGTTTAACATACATCTGGCTTTTTCAATAATATCTAGGTTGTTACATTGCGTTTGAACAATGAATTCAAGCACCTCTCTATTATAATCAGGAAGTTCCATATAAATTTCTTCTTCTACAAATCCATTCAAATATGCAGAGGCTATGTCGAACTGCAGCATATGCATATCATGCTGAATAGTAAAAGCTGTCGTTAATCTAAATGAGCTCAATCGAGCTACAAGATGGAGAGTCTCGTGAAAATCAATTCCAGGTCATTGAGAGAAACACGAGCTTTCTTCTTCACAATCGTTCCTTTCGGACCCTGCTTGTTTCGGAACACCATTCGGCTGCCAATGATTCCTCGATTGATTGGATGCTCCACCAGACCCCAAGTATCATTCTTCAACAGAGCTCAGCCGCCATAGCTTTCATCCATTCCTTTGACTCGGAGCTTGCAATCGCAACCTCTACCGAGACATCAGTCATGAAAGCAAAATCAGCTTGTTCTTCATTTTCCTGAGGTATCATGTTATATATTGTTGCATTAATGCTCCCACCTTGTGCACAAAAATGTTACACTTGTATTATATTGTTAAAGGAGCTTCACTTTGTGCTTCAAAATTTGTAATAATTATATGAGCCCAAAATTTGGTTTTCTAAAAATTGTACTGTTTTAATTAATTTATTTACCCCGACTAGCTCATCATCCATCATCTCAGGTTCCTAACGTGGCATGAATTTTGAAATTAAAGAAAAATCAATAGGTGTTTGAAAATACAAGACATAAAAAATTACTTTCTACACATGAAAACAAAACTTCAGCAGAATAACTCTATTCAATTGTTAAATTTCTTTTATAAATACACACAAACTTAAATCTAAATGTGCTTAAATCTTAATTTATATTAAATAAAATTATCCCGACTTTTACTGTCTCTTTCTATCTCCTTTTTCTCTATCTTTACCTTTATCTTTATCTCTGCTATTCTTCTCAATCCTTCTTCTACCTTTTCTTTGCTTTGCTGGTCTACCTGGTTCCCCTTTTCAGCTCTACTACCTGCTTTAATCTTGTTCTCTTACTTTTTCTCAGCCCTCAGCTTTCTTGCACAATTTCTATTTAAATTTCTTTATATTTTCTTTTTATTTCTCGTACACACTTTGTAGTTTGCCTTTTCTTTTATTCTTTTTGTAGATTTATTAGCTTTTACGTTCTCTTTAAATGATTTTCGTGATGCACCAAATTATTTTCTTTTGACTCCTTTATTTAATTTTTTTCTACTTTTTGTTTTATCTCCTTGGTCATGACCAGCTACATTAACATTCACTGACGTGTATGTATGGCCGTTTCAATTAGACTTTTAAAAATTTTGACGGTACTCCACTCAGCGCCTCTTGTGAGTTTCTAAGTAATTGCAGTTGTCATTACGTTACTATCAGTAGTTTTGTAGTATCTTTAATAGGGAGCCCTGAGGGGAGTACTCCACGGCATGCTTTCTCGGAACAGAATTTTAAGCGAATTGAAACGGCCATACATACACGTCATTGAATTTTAATGGAGCTGGGCCATGCCTTGGTAAGGGTAATTACGATTCTTCCGCTAGATGTCATTACTGTCATTTTCATTCTTGTTTCTAAATTATTTTCTACTTTCTTAATTTCAAAAGTTTTCAGTAATCCTGCATTTTAGTGCACCCAAAGTGCGCATGCGCTAAATGTGCGTTGCCATTCGCTGACAACTGACCACTAATTCAAATTTATTTTCATTGTTGGCAAGTTATTTCATTAATGACGAGTACAAAATTACAACCTGTTACTTGCTGGCATTGTAATATTACATATTTCTAAAACTAAACACTAGTTCAAATTTTCTTACATTAGCATCCGTTAAGAAACATGTTTCATTTTGCTTACATACAATTTTTCAAAATTTTAAATTTAATACATGGCAATTTTATTACTGATATTTAAGAAAAAGGTAAGTTATAATTATTTTGTCAATTTGTTACAAAATTCTGATTTTTATTGTAGATATAATTTGAATATGTAAAACATGGATTTCTTTATACATAATAGGTAATTTCCAAACATTTATTTCTCGTCACGTTCTAAATCTAATTCTTTAATTTCTTTCTAGGTTTTAAGAACACAAATGAAAATTATTTTAGTTTAATATGAATTACGAACATATATGAAACTATGCATGATGTAATTCCTTCCATGGAAAACTTTTGAGATGCTATAAAATTAAATTAGATCCTCTTGAACACAAAATTATCAATTCAACTCGAATAATGTAACATTTAACTAAGGTAATGTCATTTGACTTGATTTATTTTCTTTTTCGTATTTTTATTTAATTAATTTTCTATGAAATGTCAATAACATTTCAATTTCTTACGTGGACACCCTCTTTGACCTGTAAACATTTTTCTTGGCCTACCTCGTCCTCTTTTGAAATCATCTTATAGCGGTTGCTCTATAACTTCTCTGGGTTCTATTTCAGGGTTGATTATTCGCTCATCAACTTCAAATTCCTCATCTTCTCTAGCTCGAATTAATTCAATATCTACATGCGAACGAATTTTATATGCGTATTTTTCTGCATTAATTTCACATTCTGGAGACTATCATAACCAAATTTCGTGAGGCATCTGCGGATATACTGCCCTATCATTTATTGCGCATAATAGTAAACTTCGCTCAGCCGGGTGTTTAAATCTACATAAGTCAGCGCTTCTCAAACGTTTTGTATAAAAAGTATAGGTATATGTTTCCGGAGTTATTATTGACACTTTTCCCAAACGTATGTCATAACTTCGCTTATTTTCTTGTGTATCAATAGTGGTTACAGTAAGTCTGTTTGTTTGTATTGTTCGAAGTTACTCTAAAAACTATCACGTGTAGTTTTCAGTCAAATTCGTTTATCTCGTGCTGAAATAACTTCGAATTTAACTGCAAACTACACATGATAGCTTTTAGAGTACTTAAGAGCAATACAAACAAACAGACCTAGTATGTGAAACTTAATTGATTACACCCTGTATACATAGTTCAACCCGAGCTCCATCTAATCTTACACTGAAAGGTAGGTGTTGAGTTAAATAAGTACATACGTAAAAGATTTTTTTAAATATAAAATTAAATTAAATTGATTTGTTTAATTGGCAGTATTAGAGAAATAGAATATCTTATAAATCACGTGAATTATTTCAGCCTGATTGGGCCTCATCAGAGATATGTACTAAAAAAATTACTTTTTGAAAGGATAATAATTAAATTATACACTTACATATTTTTGAATTTCCAATAACCCAAAAACAAACAGGAACAGTTATGATGAAACATAACTGTTCCTTTCAATTTTGCAAAATACTAGACGGTTTTTCAAAAAGTTTTCTTTCAGGGTTTGTTTTTGGGTTATTGGAAATTCAAAAATATGTAAGTGTATAATTTAATTATTATCCTTTCAAAAAGTAATTTTTTTAGTACATATCTCTGATGAGGCCCAATCAGGCTGAAATAATTCACGTGATTTATAAGATATTCTATTTCTCTAATACTGCCAATTAAACAAATCAATTTAATTACAATTTCATTTGGCAAGAACTACAACTGTTATAAAATTAAACTTTGAACAATGAGGGATCGGATTTTTATATTTTGAACTTCATATTGGCTCCAATTGTTCAACTGCTTCCTCATTTGTTTACATCAGTGCGCCAGAAGTCATAACATCATAGACGTACATAGGAAAATATTTATTTACACGAATATCAAATAAGTAAACCGCAGATATTTGCCTGCGCTACTGATGTGATGACTCAAAATATTATTAATATTGCGACGATCCCGGCTCCAGCCCGTCTCATGCGTCATCACCGACGTGCCTTAGACCAGAAAATTCGGGCATTTGAAGATTACGCTAGCGGTGGAATCAACCCTAGACATTCCGTCGCGTACTGGAATGTTCGCGAAAAACAACCCCGGCTTATAAAAGCACGCGGCCGGTGAATGGAAGAGAATTCAAAGTTAGGCAGTTCGGAATTAAAGTCGCGTTAGATTTTTCGCTCGGCTGTTAAAATAAATTAGATCTCTGGCTGATTTCACAGACGTTACTTAAATTTAATCATCCGTTAAAAGTAAACGTTGCCATGGTTACATGTGTTGAAGGTATAGGAGTGATTTTTTTTTAATCGATGATTAAAGTTAAGTGACGTTTCAGAAATCCAGCATTAAGCTAGAAATAAATGTTAGTGTTATAGTGTAAATTTATAAATAAATTAGTTTATTATCTATTTCGTGTTTTGTTTTAAAATAAGAATTAATAGAACCCGTAAAATCGTTACAATATGTTATTCCGATCCCTACTTATAATCTTGGTTTTCAACCTCCTTTAACGAAGGATTTAGGTTAAAAAAACCTGTGACCTTCAAAGTCGCCATTAAAATTAAATTTTAAGCGTTTAAGCGGTTTTAATCCCACCTTCAAACTTGCAATTTGATATCATTTTTGACTATACGGCTGGCAAAAGAATTTAATTCTAAATTGAGAAACACGACGAAACGATAAAAAGAAGTGAGAACAACATTCCTCAACTTGTGAATGTCGGCGCCATGTAACAGGTGGACAATGGATCGCGAAGGTAAAAGTAACGTAGTACATATATGAAAGAAATAAAAGAAAGAAAACGCACACTCAACTGCAATGGGGTCACGGTATCGTGGATAATTATAAAAAGTTGTATTACAAGTTAAAACATTTTTTTAAAATTTAATCAGTTATTGTACATTCCTAGTAATCTCCCTGGAAAGGGCCTCATAATATTATTTTTTAGTGGAAACGCTGCATCTCCTAATTCTATTATGTACATGTAAACTGTTTTTTTAAATCTGACGTCGAAGTTG
Source organism: Dorcus parallelipipedus (assembly GCA_958336345.1). NCBI lineage: Eukaryota > Metazoa > Arthropoda > Insecta > Coleoptera > Lucanidae > Dorcus > Dorcus parallelipipedus. Next base: position 41,707,395 of record OY284476.1, read on the forward strand.
GCCATGAACATTTTATTGTGAACCATCAAAATGACGAAAAAACGATTTTATTCGAAGAGAAATCCAATTTTATTTTCAAAACAAAGCACAAGACAGTGAGAGAGGTTTCAAAACTTGTGGTATGTGCAGAAAAATACTTTGATATGGCCAACTTCAACGTCAGATTTAAAAAAACACTCGATATAATGATTTAAAATTATTATTGGACATAAACATTACTGAAATTAATAACTTCATTTTCAATAAGAAATTAGGGTTTTTTTTTAATTTGGCGTCGAAATTGGCCATGAAAATTTCGTTGTGAACTATCGTCGTCATGACAATTGTTAGTTTAACACGTTTGAACTTGCAATTTCTAACCTTGCTTTCGAGGTTTCGAACTCAACAGTTGAGTACGATAGGACAACACAAGAATATAATCTGTTTGTAATAAACGAAAAACGACAAAAAGAATGAGATCTGTTGTAACAATGAAAACAGGCAATAAGAAAATAGGAGTTACAACAAATAATCAAAATTGTGGTGAGTTCACAATAAGCACCTTGTCACGGCCAACTTCGACGCCAAATTTAAAAAAAAAACACGTTAAGAACAAATCAACATGAAGAAGATGTATGCATTAAAAAATTAATTTTATCTTGCGGTTAGCTAATTATACGGTAAAGTGAATTACGAAAGTGCCAAAGTATACAATTAAATACGTCTTTATTCGCAGTCTGTTTTCAACGTACGAACATGTAATCGTTGAAATTGTGCAATTTTTAATTCAAGGATTATGTAATGGTAATAAATTAACGGATGTTTATCTCTCACGGATTTTTTTGAAGATATTTATTCAGTTCCTTGTGTTTGCGCTTAACTCTTTACATAGACCATATTCAAATTATTTTTATTACTTATTTATTTTATTCGTTTCCATCACTTTTTTCTTTTAGTTTGCATTTCATTTTGTCATCCATAAATTTAAGTTAATTGTAATAAGATAAAAAAAAAATTATTTACAAACTGTGGTAAGCTTTCGTGGCCGTTGTATTTAGTGATAATTTTACGATTTTTTTTCTGTTTTACCAACTGATGAGGTGAGGAAAAATTAGAATCGACTTATGCATGACCGATGCAATAAAGTTATAAAATTTCAAAACGCTGTTGCCGCTAAAATAACGATCACAGATCAATAATATTTAATCCATTGCAAAGAGTATAATGTGTATATTCTCCTTGTACCAAGAAATTGAAGAAATATTTGATATTAAGTTAGAAATCACTATTTAAACCAGCATGCGTCATTATTCATGTAACACACTAAAAAAAATGTTCAATGAAAATTTTCACGCAGTCATAAAGTAAACATCTATATCTATTCAATAATGCTTTTGGAAAGTTTTAGCCGGTCGATTTTAATTAATTACAGATAAATTAAAAGTACACTTTCACGATCATATGACAATAGTCAAATTAAACGCTCATATCTGATTAACCAGAATTTGCATAAACATTTTCTTTACAGAATATGAAAGTACACATCGAGATATTTCATTTCAAGTGAACACTGAGTTTTAGCCGGTTAATTTGAAGTAATTAGAAATTAATTAAAAGTGACGTTCTCAGTCGTAAAATAGTTCTAGCTTGAAACGCTGAAATCTCATTAACTAGAATTTGCATAAACATTTTCTTTATAGAATATGAAAGTACACATCGAGATCTTTCGTTTCAAGTGAAGCCTGAGTTTTAGCCGGTTGATTTAACATAATTAGAAATTAATTAAAAGTACACTTTCAAGGTCATATAACAATAGTCACTTTAGACATCTTTAGAACACATCTTTGATGGGTGCATATTTTTCATATAATTTTTCTTGTATTAAATTGAAACCATTTTTATTAATTGTTTGATTTTATTTATTCATACCGAATTTACCGAATACACAGGCGGACTAATAAAAATTTGTTTTTCCTGGAAACTTTATGAAATGAACAACCATTTGGGAAAAAACCTAACTTATCTATTGAGTAAACAAGCAAATAGAATATTCATGAATACAATCAATCAACTTGAGTTTTTTAATTATTAAATCTCAATATAACTTTAGTAAAATTAAACCCAAACCCACATAAACAAGCGGCAGTTTTTTATTTCGGATTATCGTAGGCGACGATCGCACAAACACAATTATGCTAATCAGCAAAGATCATCTCAAACTGGTTTGTTCACAACATTTTTGTGGCTTTTTTTTAGTATAATGTGGAAGCGTCAGTGGTGGGTATTTCCCTGTAATGATGTAATATTTGTTTGAAGGCCAAATCCAGTAACTTCTGCCAGAAGCAAGAAGATGCATTAGGCTTTATGAATTGCTACGCTAATTGTTTACAAGCGGTTCACAAGAAGTGGTTATCGCAAAACTGATGAGAATTGGTGAACTTCGACTGGTGAGCGAGTAGTGTGTAGCAACAACAATCGTAATTAGTTGTGAAATGTGATCGGTGTGTGTGCTAGTTTATTGTTTACACACTAAACAAGGTGAAATATGTATGATCTGAAAACAAATCATTTACATTTTCCATAAGTATTATTAAAGTTGTTTTTATTTTTACGTGAAACTTCAATTTAATTTATAAAAGAAATGAATGTCTGTGGCTGATCACAATAAACGCCCTTAATTTTTTTTACATTTGCAAAGCAGATCGTGCAGATCGATTTATTTATTATTACGATAATAACAAAATTCTCGTTTAAATACAACGTTTTTCGAAAAGAAATATTAAAAACTTAACGAAAAATAAATTCGTGTCTTAACAATGAAGTTTGTACCTTCAGTATCATACAGTATTAACAGAAATTGATAATGCGTAGTTGATAGGTAAATATAGTTCTTAGTTGCTATGTGTTCTTGTATTTTGTTGGAGGTAGACAGACGACGAGACATGCTCGTAGACTTGCGTGTGTAGCCAGCCATAACAAGAATAACTTAGGCTTAGGGTGCGTTCGACATTACGCTCGGCTCGGGGCACGTTCTGAGCAGAAGTGTGAGGGTGAGCGAATGCGTTTCATTTTTCTAAAAATCTTTATCGAAATTGTTAAAAAGTTTGACTGTTATGACATTGTAACGTAAACTCAGTAGGTATAGTCCGTTTAATTGACATCTACATTGTCAGTGTCAAAATTTGGAAAAGATTCATGGTTTTGAATGTACACTGAGAAAAATGGAATTTTGCGATTTTGATAAAACATCATTCCTATTGATAAAATAAAAGTATAATGTAAAAGTATAATGCTGTCATGTTATAAGATCCATCTTACTCTAAATTAATCATGATTCTTAGCACAATGAAACTATTTAAGTTTAAGAATGTAAAATTATCATTCTTCATAATACGTAGTGTTAAAATAATAAACCATAATGAAATTTTATGCTGAATAAATTGATAATAAAATGTCATGTCTGACTTTTTGTTAATTACTCCGGTAATTTTATTATGACAGGAAATGATACTCTAAACAACAAACCACATAGTGTTAATTTTGCAGTAGTACGCTGAGTCGGTTTTTAACACGAATCCGAATAAATTGTCCGAATTCTTTTTAATATAAACGTACTCTTTGGTACCATTTTTCTCAGTGTACTTGTGCATTCAGTTACTAACATGACAGTGGATGAAAGCCAGATTAGATATACGAGCCCAGAATCATATCATTTGGCCCAAGTTAGGATTTTACAAGTCACGTTTTAAATAATTTTGTTTTACAAACCTAAAGAAGTATTTCAGATTAATGTCTCTTAATCATAATTTTCAAGGTTTTCAACAATATTTCAAACAGTTTTAGCAATAATAAATGTCTATAAATTAAATTAACACTTACACTGTCCATATAGCAATTTCATTTAGATCGCTATATGTCCGCCACAAAGATTTTCCAGCCCCATATATGGGTCACGCGACTCTTTTAAAATTATTTGAAACAGAACGGTATCAGATATCTCAATAATTTTTTTTCAAATGGTCTTCTTGAGTCCCTTGAAAATCACATGGTTATTATTTTCACGTCCAAGTAATACATTTTTAGAAATGAGAACCATGATTCTGACCCACATATGAGTGACGGACTTGTGGTTCAAGAGCAGCATGAACCACATATGGATCATTGGATAGTGAACGTATTAAATTATTTATTAAAAATTTATTAAAAAGTTTATTTATTAAAAGTTATTTATTAAAAAGTTATCTGTAAAATGTAAAATGGGCCAAACGATATGATTCTGGGATCGTAGTATTGCGTATAAGTGACGTGAGAAAATATTTGTTTGCTCTCAAAATTAACTGTACTCGTCTAAAATATATTAATTATTATGAATAGATTAAAAAATACTGATGAATATAACAGGAAATGTCACAAGTGTACAGTGATGCCAAGATACTGTCAGTTTGACAGTGCAGATGTCAAATAAACCAACAATAGGTACTGCTAATTAAAGCTGGATACTATCTAAGGAAAATAGTGTCCCGTTTTCTATGCTCACTACTGTACATAGTATTTGATGTTAAAATGTTAATGTGGGAAAATTCCAATGAACTATATTTGACTTATTTTTCCATTCTCTGCCGCCGTTCTAATCTAATAAGACTAATATTTTTATTAGTTGAATTATATTTACTTGCGATAATTAACCGCTAGATTTACTAACGCGGTAAGAAATTTGTTATGAAAGCGATTCATTAATTTTATTATCCCTAAAGTGAAAGCAAATAATTATACATAGAAGAACAATTCTTTTTTATATTTTGCAAATTATATTACCGTCCCCTCTTCTTCATTCGAAAATGATGTTCTGTGATTTTTTCTTGTTTTTTAAATTCATGGAACAGAGGATGAGGACCAAATCAGGAACATAATAGGGGGAGGGAAAGGAAATTTTTATTTTTAATTATCACCTATATACAATCATGCACACGTAAAGTACACCTCCTGCACGCGAACCTCACCCTTAAAATCTTGTGGTACAAGGCTGACAGAACTGTCAAGTTGTAGCATTTAAGGTGCATATGACTATACATATTTGTTGATTAAGAATAATTTTGTTAAGTTTGATTAATTTTGTTGATTAAGAATAAATACATTAATATTGAATTAATGTGCGCAAATGATTGAAAACATTTGATAATTGTAAAAGGGGTTTGAACGAGAAAATGATAAGATTTTGTATGTCTGCATTATGATATTAAATTTCCCTATACTTTTTGCATTAATTTAATGAGTTCTTTTTGTTGGCGTTGGATAAATTAATTTGCCCTAAATATGTGGAAACATGTGGTCGGTATAAACTCTGACTCGATTAATGCCCGTTTTACACAGTCAAAGAAATTGATGGATTTTTTGTTCTTGAATTTATTCATGCGTGTAATACATAAAATCGTCGTGAATAAATCGACGACAATAAATTCATGAATAAATTGCCAAATTAGAACCAGCTTTAGAGTTGAGATTAACTGAAAGACAATAAAAAGTTGGACTGTGTAATACAAAGTGACATTTGCAATAAATTCAACGATTTCTTCATGAATAAATTTGCAAATAAATCCATCAATTTCTTTGACTGTGTAAAACGGGCATAAGGCAGGTTTAATTTCTTTTGTTTAAAATCACTAATGAAAGCCATGATATCCTGAAACTTCACAAAAAAAATGTTTGCAATCATCAAAGCAATAACATTTGGGCGATTCCACGAAAATGTCAACCTGACTCTAGTTTTGTAAAGATTTTCTTATGGGAGTAGTAGATATTTTTTTCACAAGAGAGTAATATAAATTTGTTTAGTATACCTGTGGTCAGAGCTGGGCAAATTACTTAAAAAAAGTAATTCAAATAACAAGCTTCAATTACTTTGAAAAGTATTGGCAATTATCAATTATCTCTTTCTCTTCATATACAAAGTATTGGCAATTACCAATTAAAAAGAAAAGTATTTGAAGCTGCAGAGCAATTACTAATTGAATTACTTTAGAGTATTTCAATTACTTTGACTGCTTGAATTATTATTTGAATTACTTGAATTACTTGAATTATTTGAATTACTGAATTACTTTAGAGTATTTCAATTACTTAGACTAATTCAATTGCTTTAGAGTAATTGAATTACTCTAAAGTAATTCAAATGATAATTCAAGCAGTCAAAATAATTGACTAAAGTAAAGTCTAAAGTAGTCTGAAGTAATTGAACTACTCTAAAGTAATTAAATTACTTTGAATTATTATTTTTTTCAATATTGACGTTATTTAACCTTTCCGACCTGTTCTTCTGTTTTGATTTTCTGATAAATCCATGAATATGTTTTATTTTTTGTTCAATGTAATTGAAGTACTTAAAAGCAATTTAATTACTCAAAAGTAATTCAATTACATACTAAAAAGTAATTCAATTACTCAAAAGTGATTCAATTACTCAAAAGTATTTCAAATAGTGAAAATTAATTGAAATAACATAAAATTATTTCAAATACCAAGCATTTCAATAAAGTAATTGAAATAACAATTATCAGGACCAGATGTCAAAAGTATTTGAAATATTTTAATTCAATTAATGAAAACGCTTCAATTACTTTTTCAAGCATTTTAATTCAATTAATGCCCAGCTCTGCCTGTGGTATACCTTTACTTTTTAATTGTAATTATTTTATCAATAAAAAAAGTCTATTAAAGTTTACCGAAATTTATACGTAGAACATCGTAAAAAGTTTGCAAGATGATTCATATAAAAAATAATATTTTAAAATGAAGTAAATCATTATTGGTACTATGGCTGTGAGAGGTTATAATTTTGAGCAAAATAATCTGAAATGTTTAATGTCTTAAAAAGGAATTGTGAATATTTATACTAAGAAATGTTTGTCGCCTGATTGACGTTAATGCGAAAAGTTTGTTTAATTGATAAATATCCTAATTTTCGGGCAAACAGTTTACAGAACGTTTTAGTTTTTTTTTTTTTAATTATTTACATTTTCGTATCATTTTTAATATAACATTTTGCACTGTCGCCTGATTGACAGGAATACTGTCGTCTGATTGACGCGGTTTTCTAAATATTATAAAAGAGCCGTTGCAGGAGTAAAAATTTGCAACAAAGATTTAGATGAAGTGCACCTTTCAATCTTCAAATTATTTTACAGAATTCGAATAACACTTATATTTTAGAGAAATATATATATATATATAGTGACATCTAGAAGCATGACGTATAAATCCTGTCGCCTGATTGACGCTTACTTTGTACATAATATTTCATTTAAAAGAAACAATTTTTTAAAACATTACAAAACATTTTAACAAGTACATGGTATGCTCTTCTATCTGCGATTAAAAGAAAAAGAATTAATTCTTATTATATGTGTAAAATTTAAATATACTACTTCAATAACTGCTATGTATGTCGCCTGATTGACGCTGGAATCGCCCATTTATTATAGGAATTAGGAGAATATTAACCTGATGCAAATAATAATAGAATTAACAATTAATCATGCCTAGACCAGTCCGATAATAAGTCACGCTTTTATAATATCAAATTAATGTAATCGCTAATTAAACAGTAAATAAATTTTTATCTCTAATAATAATTATTCCATGGCTTTGACCTTATGATTGTTTATAACTTGACCGCACGTAGTTAGTGTTGACCGACATTACGCAATTTAAAATTCCTGGTGAAAATTAATTGTGATGTCAGACTGACTAAATAAGTGGAAGTTCTGGTTAATTATGGGTTCTGGTGTTTAACGACCTTTTAATAACCAGCGTTATTTCCCCTGCTCCGAAATCAAACAGGTTCGTGGAAGGATTGGGCCTTTCCCAAGTTTGTAAAACTTGCAGCGATCAGTAACTCCACGAAGACAAGAAACTTGTTTCAGTGTGTGCTTCGACCTTTACGCGATCTCATCAAGAGTTAATCAACAATCACCGAGTGTGTCGTTATTAAGTGTAATTAGTGGCTTTTTATACATTGAAGGTGACTATTTAGTAAGATGAAAATGAATTTCATTTGCAAGTAAACAATATTGCAGAGGGAATTAAATATGTTGCGTTAGATTTTTCTTTTCTTGAAGGTTTAAATTCTAGGAGTGTGTTCGTAAACTCTCTTCGGTTCTTCTGAGTAATATTCTTTCTCTGTCATATAAATGATTTTGTGTATTTTGCTCTTCATTTTTTTCACTCATAGCGTTACCCATAGGGATTTTACGAACCCGCCCCTAAAGCTGGGTACACATTAAGCGAACGCACACCGAATGATGAACGATCGCCGAAGAGCAAACGTTTGCTGTCCGTTCGTTCACCATTCGGAGTGTCATAAACATTTTTTTCTACTTTGCGTTCACAATGGAATCATTGTGACACCAAAAACAGTTTCACAATGAAGCTCATTGTGACACTGTTTTTGGGGATATTTTAGTCATTTTTAATTGAAAATATTTAATAGATTTTGCAAAATAACTCAGTATTTATTTGTTACTTAACAATATACTCACAATGAAGCTGGATAAGAAAAATTAATAACTTGTTAATGTGACTTTTGATTAAAACGAAAGGTTTTCAGTGTTGCCACGCATTACAACTAAAATTCCCCATATACTAAGAAGATCCAATATTTTTCATATTTTTTTTCAATAAGTGACGCAAAGTAGAAAAAATAATATATTATACACGTTTCACAAGAGGCATTGTAACACTCGTTCCGTTGGGCCACTCCTAGCTCGCTACGCTTCGCTAGTCGTGCCCCAACCCCACTCGTGTTACAATAAGCCTTCTTGTGAAACTTGTATAATAATATACTATTCTTTTAACTTCATGTAACAGATAAGGATAACAGTATATGAACAAAAACTTATTACACTGGAAATGTGAGCCCAAGAATTCCCATGCATCCTTCCTTTTTTAAATTACGTACTATGATAATTAGGATTTCTTGGATTCCATAGTAATTCCTACGTTCTATGTTCTTCAAATGAGCGTAGAATTATTTCTTCGGTCCACTCAAATTTGGCCATTTTATTTAGCTAAATAATAATTGGGCAGCTTAATGTAAAATAAAACAAATAAATTTTTACTATTTATTATTTGAATAACCTTTCTATATACTTATGTATACTATGTATTTAAAAGCTCAAGCTGTTCAAATAATGTTTTAAAAATTTATTTGCGAAATTTTGCCATACACGAAACAGTTTTAATTAAATTACAACGTAAAATAAATTGACGTTGGACTGCATGAAAGAAACTGGGTTCCGACTTGCGACTTATTTTCAAAGACTGCAGCCGACACTTTCATGTACCGCTCTTGAAGCGAACGCAATCGAAGGCGAACCAATCGTTCCTTTTGCCTTTGTTTAATCGTACACACTGGCCAAATTCGCCTTCGGTTTTTAAAATGTTCATTCGGTGTTCGTTAATTTAGTGTATACGCGCAAATCGGCGTACTTAGGGAGCGAACACACCGTAGACGAACCGAACGTTTCGTTTGCCTTCGTCTCGGCGTATACACTGACTAAATTCGCCTTCGATCATTCGACGTTCGGTGTTCGTTCGCTTAATGTGTATCCAGCTGTAGAACCTTTGTAGAGGAAATTTTAAATATGCGGCGTTAGATTTGTTGTTGATAGTTTAAATTCTAGAAATAGCACCATTTTGAATATAATAAATAGCAACTTAATTTTTTGATATACCGGGAGAGATAATGAATCGGTGGTTTTCTTTTCAGGAAAGGCATTTGTTTCACGTAATATTGTTAAGGCGGTCGGAATACACAACGAGCAAGGAGTCTGGAATTATTAATATAAAAATTCTCGCCCATAATTTCAGAAACAGTGTTTTATTAATAATAATTAATAAATAATCCCATGCGCCGCCCATGGTAAAACCCAACAGTGCAAAATTTAGTACCAACTTTTAAAAATAATCTAACGCGCGGGAAATTCAAATGCCTTCCAATCATATCCGTACACAGTGCACACTGTGTCTTAGATCCGGTGTTTCAGTCACAGTTTAACTTTAATCTTCAGTTAGGAATAATTGTTTTGATAATCGTTACTATGGGAATAAACTGAAGATTAAAATTAAACCGCGATTGAAATACCGGGCCTTAGATACATCTTTTTCGTTTTAAAATTCGACTTTTTCCTTAATAATTCCTAATTTAATAATACAGTTAAAATCAAATTAAGGATAGAAATAAAATTGTTGTATAACACAATTATGTGCTACGTCTAGTTGCAAAAAGTGAACAGAGAATAAATCATCAATCTGATTAAAATTCAGCATATACAGTGGTGCCATATAAAAATTGCTGTTAATTAAATATTCTTTAAGAATTAATTTAAATATTTTGAAAGCAGAACAAAATTTCATACGTGGTTTAACTAAATGGAAACGATTATTATTTCTTGTATTAAAATATTGTTTTCATAACCTATTCATCTACCGTTTATTTTATTTCCGCGGCATTTGTTTTTCTACAGTGTATTTCGCTTTACTTGAAGACACCTAAATAACTTTTTTTTATTAATGCATTAATGGTGCAGTTAGTATAAAGCTTTTACTAATTTTTCAGCGAAACTTCGTACATATTTGGAGTATTTTTCTGATTAGCAACCGCTTTTGTCAATACTTTTTTGCTCTGTCTTAATCGCTACGTGACTTTACTTGACACGTTGGTTTTTATTTTAATCATCGATTTGGACTCTACAAAAAATCTCATTCCTACAAAAAGATTCTTCTTCATGGCCTCTAGGTGTAACTAAAAGTTTTATAATGTGCCTTTCTTAAAATTTCTTCTCGTTTGTCTGTTAATTGTTACTTGTGAATTAGCCTTGTTTGAAACTTAATAAATTAATAGCGTTTTCGATTGACCGCACTAGTGCGCACTCAAAATATCTTCAGTGCAGATGAATCGAAAACGCTATAACATATATCATAACCTCACTTTAATTTCTTTTATGAGGCGTTTTCCAGGTTAACGTCGGAGTGGCTCTGAGCTACACCGGAGTAGCTCTAAGTTACTTCAGAGTACCTCAGAGCTAGTTCGATGCTAACTTGGAAAGCGCCTATTCATTGCTTTTATTAGTTTAAAAGTGGGGTTATGCTATTTCATACGTAGGTGGTTGACGCTGGTTCACAACCAGTGTTGCCAACCTTGCCTAACCAAACTATCATACGGGTATACCAAAATTATTGTACATTATCAACTTTCACTTTCCAAATTATTGTACATTTACATAGTTTCATTTTTTGTTATTTTTGGATGAAGAATACCAATTTTTCCAATCCATTTTTCTTTATTGAAAAATTATTACTACAAAAATAGTATATATACAGTTCATTTTTTTATTATATGCCATTATGCCGATCGATCGATAAGTCAAAGAACTTTTATGTAGCTATTTCCTTCTAAGTTTCGTGAAACAGCCTTGCAGCTTTTATCATGTCATGTCATTTCAATTTCTTAACTCAAAACTCAGATCTATACGATTGGCATATAATAAAAAATGAACTTTATTCATCACTTTTTTAATATATGCCAATTGATGGATCGATCGATCGTAATTTTAAGAACTTTTATACATATGTATGTATAGCTATGTCCTTTTAATTGTCGCGAAATAGATTTGCCACTTGCAGTTGGGGGTCACGTTGTGTTCTTAACTCAGATTGATCAGATCGGCGTATTGTAAAAAAAATGACGTATAGGTAATATACTAAAAACAAATAAAACAAAGAGTCGAAATTGACTTGATTTATCAAAAAAAAAATTGATTTTTGTTGCCTTATCATTCAAACGACATCAATTTCATCAGTATTGTCTGAATACTTTACTTGCCGCTAAAATTCTCCTTCCCAGTATATGAACGTCACCGTGAAGCTAGCAAAATAAGACGGTGCTGAATTATTGAAAATATAGAATAAAAATACTAGTGCGCTTATCATTAAAACTATTATATAATTCGCTGAAAAAGTCATCAAAATTATTGTAAAAATATTGTACAAAAAAAGCTATCGTACGCGTCCTTAAAATTATCATACAATTCGATAATTATTGTACGATTGGCAACACTGTTCACAACTAACAATTCACGGCCAACTACGAGGAAAAATTTTAAAAGGGGCACGTTGCTAGTGTCTTCATGTAAAGTGAAACACACTGTATATTTATCCTCGATATCCCGTACCTACATCTTCAGTTATTCGTAAAATAAGTTGATGTTGCATGTCATTGATCATTTTTCTACTCCCTTCCACTTAACTTTTATGACTTCTTCCTTTTTCTTCACAAAATTTTTTCTAAATCTAAACCTAAACCCCTGAAATCTGTCTGTTTTTGCGTTTTTCTGTTCGTTTTAAATCGGCTGTGATCTTTCTTTATTATTTCGAAAATCCTTGCCTATACTTTCTACTGTTATGTCTTTGTAATACTACAACCTTGATTATGTGGCTTTTGTAAATTGACAATTTGCTTCTAGAATACTAGTGAAATTTGCCTGCAGTTTCTCTCCTGAAGGGGTGCAAAAATTTATTTTGGTGGTGCATAAGGGTGCAATCATTTGGTGCAAGAAAACTTTGAAAAACGTTACTAGGGGGGCCTAAGTTAACTGACCCCTCCTCCACTTAACATTGCATACAAATTAAGAACCATGAAAACCACAGATTGTATTTTGCAAGATTCTTATTTTTTTTTTTATCAAAATTATTTTTATAGACCAGAGGATGCTCGAGAAATTCACTGCAATCAAAACTGACTTGCAACAAAATTTTTTAGCAAATTATTTTTATCATAAATTTTCTACTGGCATTTTTTTGATTCAAAATAAAAAGTACTTTACTATGCATAGCACTTTGTTGCCACTCAAGATTTCATTTTTAATTCGTTTTTTCCTTTATTTTTATTTTTTGAATTAAATTTTCTGTTCGAAATTTCATTTGCTTATTTAAATTTAAATGTCGTTTTGGAAAAATTGACTATTTTAAAAAAGAAAAGTCATTTCCTCCACACTTTGAATTCTTAATTTTTAATGCATGTATTCTTTTACTTCAAAAATTCTATTTTATTTTATTTGGATTTACATAAAACATATGTACATGAATAATAGAAGTTTTAAAACTTTAATGTGTTTTTGTTTCTTTAAGTGACCCGGCAGGAAAGAAAAGGATATCTTGGTGAATTGAAAACAACAAATTAAAAGTCCTACAAAAAAGATTTGATTTCTATTAATTTTCAAAATAATTTTTTTATTACTTTATTTTTTTCTTTTTGACGAGATTTGTTAATCAATTGTTGTACCTTTACGGAGTGAGAGTTTCAAATTTGACAATCCTTTGCTTATTTATAGATTTTCTAACAAAAATGACTAAACATCGCCTTTGGATTCTATACACAATCTGCCTATTGGCCCCCGTTTTAGAGGCAAAAGATGATGCCTTTGTCGTTACCACTGAAACAAATTCTAAAGAAAATGCTAAACAGGTTCGTAAACTTTAGGCTTCATAATTTATGTATTGCAATTTAAGCTATAATTTACAAAATTACAGGGACCCAACGAAAAATTATCAGAGGCAAAAATTTACGAAATGCAAGTAGATAGCAACATCACGAATCGTTTTGCACGCACTCTCATTACAAGCAAAGTTCGAAACTTGAACAACATAGCAAGCGAAGCAACGTTTTCGGTCATCTTACCCGACAAGGCATTCATCTCCGAATTTGTGATGGTAATTGATGGGAAAAGCTATAAGGCCTATGTAAAAGAGAAGGAGGAGGCCAAAAATATTTACGATGAGGTATTTAATCATTAAATTAATAAACAGTGTGTGCACCTCTATAGAGCATTTACAAATGTAAATGCATTGCATTGTAATTGGATTAAATAAATGGCATATATTTTAGGCTGTTGCAAGTGGGCAAGGGGCGGCTCACGTTGCTGTAAGCGCAAGAGAATCCAATCGCTTTACCGTATCTGTAAACATAGAACCTCAGAGTAAAGCAACATTCCTTTTAACTTACGAAGAACTTTTAAGACGTAAAGAAGACACATACGAATTGATCGTTAACATTCATCCGAAACAACCAGTTAAAGACCTAAACGTAAATGTGAGCATTTCAAAAACTGTTGCAATTATTTTTTTTTATTATTGCGCAATCCTAGGTTTTCATTAATGAATCTCGTCCATTGAAATTCGTTAAAACACCCGCACTTCGAAGTGGCAATGAAATCACTAAGGGCGAAGGAGATTTAGATTCACGATCGGAAATTCTTCAATTAAATTCAACTAGCGCAATCGTCAAGTTTAAGCCTGATATTGAAAGGCAAAAAGAACTTGCTTCTCACCTCGGAACTGATGTTAATGAAGGATTATCTGGTCAGTTCGTTGTTCAGTATGATGTTGAGCGAGATCCAAACGGTGGAGAAGTACGTGAAGAAACCCCCGCACAATTTTTCAACTAATTTTTTTCGTGTGAAATTGCAGGTGTTGGTGCAAGATGGATACTTCGTTCACTTCTTTGCCCCCACCGAGATTAAACCCTTGAACAAATACATTATATTCGTTTTGGACAACAGCGGAAGCATGTGGGGACAGAAAATGCCGCAGTTAAAAGAAGCAATGAACGAGATTCTCGGTCAATTAGACACTAAAGACTTCTTCCACATCGTCGGCTTTGAATCAACCACGAAAGTGTGGAATATAGATAGTCCTGAGAACAGCACCGAAACTACGGAACGCTACAACATGTATAAAGAAGGACAATTAGATCCAGTCCTTACGGTACCTTTGTTCGCTGGCATAAATTAGTTTCATCAAACTTAAAAATTTTGTATTTTAGGATTTGAGTTTCCCTCCGGCTTCTTCGGGAATCCCCGAAAATATTAAGAAAGCGAAAAATGTGGTCGAACAGCTGCGTCCACTCGGCGGAACCAACATTCATGAAGCACTGCAGGTCGCATTAATTTTAATAGAAAGAGAGAAGAAGAGCGGTGTGCATGAAAACCTTCCTCAGCCTATGATTATGTTTTTGACCGATGGAGATCCGACCGTTGGTATCACAACACCTAACACCATAGTCTCAGATGTAAAGATTAATTTTCGTGTAGTAACAAATTTGTATAACGACAAAGTCAATTCCAGATTACGAAATTTAACAAAGAAAAAACTCCAATCTTCAGCTTGAGCTTCGGAGAAGATGCAGATAAAACCTTCTTGAAAAAAATATCACAAGAGAACCAAGGCTTTTCCAGGCATATTTATGAAGCATCTGATGCTTCTTTGCAACTGCGCAACTTCTACAAGGAAATTGCGTCTCCCTTACTCAAAGATGTTAAATTCGAATACGTGCCGGATACTACAAGTCTAACAAAAACGACATTCCCCATTCATTTCGGTGGCTCTGAAATCGTGGTGGCTGGAAGAATCAGTAAGTTTTGCAGTGCTGTCAAAAAACTAGGTGACTCAGTCTTCTTTTTTTAGGCACCGATACATTCTATGAAGTGCCAAAAGTTTCTAGCGAGGGAATAACTGGCTCGATAATACTACGACCTGTGATAGAGAGGCCTGTGACTTCTTTGGAACGTCTCTGGGCGTACTTGACGGTGCAACAGCTTTTGGATGATCGAGAAGTTGCACCTAATAAAACAGCTAATGAACAAAAAGCTCTACAGTTGGCTCTTAAATATTCGTTTGTCACTGATGTTAGTTCATTGGTCGTGGTAAAACCAAATTCAACTGATTCCAATGTAAATCCAGAAGCGGCTGATAAAGGTACGTATTTTAGTCAACCAAAATCACTTCATAAAACTACTATTATTAATTTGCAGAAATTTTTTATGTATAAGAAAAGCTTTTGTTACAGCTTCCTTCAATAATGTCAATCGTGTTGCATTTTTCGGAGCACCACTTTCTATTGGTGGTGCTGCTCACCACAGTCAGCCATTAGCATTAGGTGCCGCTTTCGGTCGCCCATTAACCACACCTTATATTCCAATACCAGCACCGTCATTACCACCACAAACAACACAGATTGTAACAACAAATGAAGAAGCAATAAATGATACTTTGCAAGAACTAAAATTCACCCTTCCTTGGTTATCCAGTGTATTGAACGAAAATCAAACTTTTACTACAGGCCTGTTAGGTTTGTACTTTATTAAGAAACTTTGTTAACAAAATTAATTCTATATTGCTTATTAGATGGCTACAAACTAGGAGTAAACGATGATGTACCAGTATCAACACAACCTAATTGTTCACCGACCCCAACGAATGCAACCGGTTATTGCACTCTTTTGCACGCATGTCCGCAAGTGCATCATTTATTGACGACTGCGGATGTCTTTGTAAAATATTTTTGCCCCTTACTAGGGTGAGCACAAACAAGGGTTTTTGTCCTTCCAGGATAATGACGGGGTTTGTTTTAGGTTTGCTGGCGTTTGCTGTCCACCTTCACCATAGAATGAATAATTGATGTAATTGATAGATCATCAGAAGATGTGAGAAAAAATCGACCAATTTGATATATTTTTTTTACTGTTAATAATGAGAATATTTAATACTAGTAATAAAATTAATTAGAAATAGCTATTTTTGTATTAAGGGCGTGAAGGAGGCGATTTTGGTTCGCGGCGGAATTATAAGCCCGAGGCCCGAGGGATTATAAGACGCAAAGGGCTAAAATCGTCGTTCACGCTCGAAATGCAAACAAGATTTTTTGTAAAATCGTTTAAATCCACATTTTTACTACTGCTAAACTACTGACGCGCATAAATTACAGTGACAACATGAAGTAGGTACCAATCAAAATATATCTGGGAATTTTGCTTTTGGACACTTTTGGATAACATGCTTCAACAGGTGGTGGTTTTTTAATGTTGAGACAGACAATAAACGGATTGCTAATTAAAACGAGCGAGAAATATACTGATCTGTAACCTCAAAATTATCACTTGTTGCCAGAAATATAAAAATGCAAAATTTATTTGTTATAATCAATTAAAAACCCTAAATACAATAATTATTAATATTCTCTTCATAATGAACTCACCCAGGACGATAATTTTATGCACTAGTCAAACAGTATTTAGCAAATAACTTAATTATTAACAATTTTTTGATATAATGAATTATTTTTGATATCTACCAATAAATCATTTGTCCTGAAATTACAGAAAAGTTGCACTGAAACGCCACTACCTTCGTCAGTTCCAAAATTTTTGCAAAATTGATACGCAATGACATTTCAATCGAACATAAAACTAAAAAAGTTTGAACCAAAATCACCAATCGAACACAAAATCTGGAGTCAGTGAGCACTGAGTGCAATCAGTGCAGCTCAATCGAAAACGCTATAAATGATTTGCATCTTCTTTTAACTTTATGTAGTAACACGGGATAAAAATGCACTAACACAGCTATTAGAAAAATAGTGTCCCGTTTTCTACGCTCACTACTGTACATAGTATTTGAAGTTTTTAATGCAAAAATTAATCAGGAACTTACTCTACAATTTTCAAATCATTACATGTTATTTATGTTGTTTACAAAAATCGGGGAAAATGCCAGTTAACTACATTTGACTTATTTTCCATTCTATGTCGCCGTTCTAATCTAATAAGATTAATATTTTTATTAATTGAATTATAACGACTGATCAATATCTTTTCTAATCAAGTGACCTATGGAAATAAAATCGTGTGTCTTTGATTATGTCAAATGCCATTTGAATTATTTATATAGGGGCCATGCACATGCGAAGCCAGCGCCACCAATGACCATATTCTGCATTAATGGTATGAAAATACGAGTTGTTTAAAATTATTAGTGTACATTTGAACTTGAATATTGTAATGTTTTTCAATACCAGGAAGCTCAAGCATTATGTACTACAATCGTAAGTTGTCATAAGAGTGATATTCCCATGCAATGAGTCTCAAGAAATGTTTTCATATCACTAATTCACAAATCACCACGCCAGGCGGCGCTGAACGCTGAGATGTGCATGGCGCCTATTGCATTCCTACGCAAAATCTAACTATTCTTATGTATTATATGTTTTTTTTTATTATAAATTTGTATTTGAAGATCACATTTCCCACAAAATGAAAGCACGGGCCAAGAGCAACGAAAAACTGGTTCACAGAAGGTGCGTAAAATGTCCGCCGTTCTCTTTTAAACACAAGCGAATTCTGCGTTTTAAATTTTTAATAACATTCACTAAAATTACTGAATCGTTATTTAACTGTTCGCAATGTAACAATAAACTCTTTATGAACAAATATTTCTGTTAATGACAGTTATAAATAATTGAAATGACTATGACATTTAAAAAATTGAATTAATCAAAGACATACGATTTTCTTTCCATAGGTCACTTGATTAGAAAAGATATTGATCACGCGTTATTTACTTGCGATAACGAACTACCAGATTTATTAATGCGGTAATAAATTTGTTATGGAAGCGGTTCATTAATGATTATCCCTAAAATGAAAGCAAATAATTCAAACTATGTACATATTTTATTTTTCAGCCTACTTTTTTATATGAAGATCTTAAAATTCTTATTTTGCAGATTATTTTACCGTCCCATCTTCCCATATTCTTCATTCGAAAATCTCCTCCGTGATTTTTTTTGTTTTTTAAATTCGTGAAAGAGAAGATGAGGACCAAATCAGGAATATAATAGGGGGAGGGAAAGAATTTGTTATTTTTAATTACCACCTATGTACAGTCATGCGCATAAAGTGCACCTCCTGCACGCGAACCTCACCCTTAAAATCTTGTGGTACGAGGCTGACAGAACTGTCAAGTTGTAGCATTTAAGCTGCACATGACTGTATACATATTTGTTGATTAAGAATAATTTTGTTAATTAAGTTTAATAAATTTTTTTGATTGAAGAATAAATAAATATTGAATTAATGTGAGCAAACGATCGAAAACATTTGTTAATTGTAAAAGGGGTTTGAACGAAAAAATGATAAGATTCTTTATGTCTGCATTATGATATTAAATTTCCCTATGCTTTTTGCATTAATTTAATGAGCTCTTTTTGCTGCGTTGGGTAAATTAATTTGCCCTAAATATGTGGAAACATGTGGACGGTACAAACTCTGACTCGATTAAGGCAGGTATATTTCTTTTGTTTAAAATCACTATTGAAAGCCATGACATCCTGAAACTTCACAAAACAATGTTTGCAATCATCAAAACATTAACATTTATAATAGGAATTACGAGAATATTAACCTGATGTAAATAATAAAAGAATTAACAATTAATCATGCCTAGACCAGTCCGATAATAAATCACGCTTTTATAATATCAAATTAATGTAATTGCTAATTAAACAGTAAATAAATTTTTATCTATAATAATAATTATTTCATGGCTTTGACCTTATGATTGTTTATAACTTGACCGCACGTAGTTAGTGTTGACCGACATTATGCAATTTAAAATTCCTGGTGAAAATCAATTGTGATGTCAAACTGACTAAATAAGTGGAAGTTCTGATTAATTATGGGTTCTGGTGTTTAACGACCTTTTATAACAAGCGTTATTTCCCCTGCTTCAAAATCGAACAGGTTCGTGGAAGGATTGGGCCTTTCCCAAGTTTGTAAAACTTCCAGCGACCAGTAACTCCGCGAAGACAAGAAACTTGTTTCAGTGTGTGCTTCAACATTTACGCGATCTCATCAAGAGTTAATCAACAATCACCGAGTGTGTCGTTATTAAGTGTAATTAGTGGCTTTTTATACATTGAAGGTAACTACTTAGTACGATGAAAAGAATTTCATTTGCAAGTAAATAATATTGCAGAGGGAATTAAATATGTTGCGTTAGATTTTTTTTTGTTGAAGGTTTAAATTCTAGAAGTAGAATTATTTTTGAGAGAATTTTAAATATTAGATGTTAGCGTTAGATTTGTTGTTAATCCTAGTTTAAATTCTAGAAATAGCACCATTTTGAATATAATAAATTATAACTTCATTTTTTTTATAAAACCGGTTGAGATAATGAATCGCTGTTTTTCTTTCTCTAAACGTTACTATTTTTATGTGAAATTATAGCTTTAATTCTTCCTTCTTTGCTTTGCGCAGCAATGCTGCTTGTCTTAAGGCTCAGTCAGAATTGAATTAGTGCAGAAAATTAGTGTAAATCGGTACTGCAGATTGTCAGTGCAAATGTTTGACAGATGTATTTTGATGTGTCTATTCACAATCAACAGACGTTTTGCACATCATCATATACATCACATACATCAAAATACATTTGTCAAAAATTTGCGCGGCCAATCTGCAGTACCTATTTGCACTAATTTTCTGCACTAATTCAATTCTGAATGATACTTTATTTCTACAGGGTTATTCACGCAAATGTTATTAAAAGTTTTCAAGGAAGAAGTGTAGATAGAAATTTGAAATTTACGGAGTAGAGATATTTAAAAAGGACTGACTTCCAGGCACTTCCGGTTATACCGGAAGTTGCTATCAACTAGCTTATTTTAAATAGCATGCTTCAGTTTTCAATACGTTTTTGAATTGTGGGACTATTCGACTAATGAAGCAATATGTAAAGGCTCTATTGAAAGCAGGAGATTTTTTCAAGTACTTGAGGTCAAAATTCTCAAAGTTATCTGACGCTAAAGTAATAAGGCATATTTACTGGGCCAGATATACGAAAATTGATAAAAGATATAAACTTTGTGTCAACGATGGCTGATACAGAAAAACAAGCATGGAAAGCTTTTACAAATTTTGTTGAATCTTTTTTGAGAATCAATAAAAGTGACAATTATGTAGAAATTGTTGAAAGTATGCTAAGTAAATTTGAAAAACTTGAGTGTCGTATGAGTTTAAAGGTATATTTTTTTACATTCGCACTTAGACTATTTCCCATACAATTTGGGAATATTTAATGAAGAGCAAGGTGAAAGATTTCACCAAGATATAAAAAATATGGAAAAGTGGTGCCAATGGAGGTGGAATGTTAACATGCTAGCTGACTATTGTTAGATGTTAAAGAAGGATGATGATGGATATGAACATAAGAGACAAATTTTGAAAAGATCATTGTAACACCGGAATTAACTAGTCGCGGAGTAGTTAATTGTAATTTAGATTTAAGAGGTATTTCTTATTTATGTTTAAGGATAGGTTTCAACTTTGTATTTTATTGCACCAATTTAATATGTATTTTTAATGTCAAAAAGCTGGCGTTTTTCTTTTAAATATTCAACCTCCTTTTGTGGAAAATCTTGATGTGATAGAGGAAAAAGTACAGCAAATTTGAAATCAGCGTATCAAAATTAACAAAATACAGGTAGTGTAATACCCGCAATTTTTCATGACTGTCAATATGCAAAGTTGTGTAATTCTTAGTATTCATTACGTTATGACGTTATGAGATTTAAACTGAAAAACATATGTAAATAAGAGGAATTGTAAACAAATTAATTATTTGTTTTTGTGTGTGTCTGAAGGAGGGGAGGGGGTCATGTACAAAGTAATGTATAGAAAGATTGTATCTTTCCTACAGAAATTTGCTTATTCTGGCCGTGTTCGTTTATTCAACTCCGTTCAGACTATTTACTCTTTTCGCACCTTTGTCTCACTTTTACATATGTCAAAACAACTTCGCTTTCACTCTAACTTTAATTCGTCCCTGCATCGAGTGGAAAAACGAACTCACAGTGTTCACAAATGATTGAAGTACATTTGAATTTAGCGCGCTGTCGTATTAGTAATTTTCACCTTACAAAGTTGGTGTAATGAATTCCGCCTAAATAATATAAATACTCGAAGATGAAACGAATTTATTTTTTAAAATATTTCCGGTGGCGACATCTACACATGAGTAGCCGAAAGTCGAAAATTAATTATACGCGAAACGAAGTTTTCGTACAAAACTAGAATTGTATTAGGATCACATGAGTGCGATGAGGTGTCACAAGGCACGTAGCAGTTTCCCGCCAATATAAATACACGAAGATGAAACGAAATTATTTTTTAAAATATTTCCGTCCCCGGTGGCGACATCTACACATGAGTAGCCGAAAATTAATTATACGCGAAACGAAGTTTTCGTACAAAACTAGAATTGTATTAGGATCACATGAGTGCGATGAGGTGTCAGAAGGTACGTAGCAGTTTCCCGCCAATATAAATACACGAAGATGAAACGAAATTATTTTTTAAAATGTTTCCGTCCCCGGTTGCGACATCTACACATGAGTAGCCGAAAGTCGAAAATTAATTATACGCGAAACGAAGTTTTCGTACAAAACTAGAATTGTATTAGGATCACATGAGTGCGATGAGGTGTCAGAAGGTACGTAGCAGTTTCCCGCCAATATAAATACACGAAGATCAAACGAAATTATTTTTTCAAACGAAATTATTTTGTAAAATATTTCCGTCCCCGGTGGCGACATCTATATTTGAATAGCCGAAAGTCGAGAAATAATTATACGCGAAACGAAATTTTCGTGCAAAACTAGAATTGTATTAGGATCACATGAGTGCGACGAGGTGTCACAAGGCACGTAGCAGTTTCCCGCCAATATAAATACACGAAGATCAAACGAAATTATTTTGTAAAATATTTCCGTCCCCGGTGGCGACATCTATATTTGAATAGCCGAAAGTCGAGAAATAATTATACGCGAAACGAAATTTTCGTGCAAAACTAGAATTGTATTAGGATCACATGAGTGCGACGAGGTGTCACAAGGCACGTAGCAGTTTCCCGCCAATATAAATACACGAAGATCAAACGAAATTATTTTGTAAAATATTTCCGTCCCCGGTGGCGACATCTATATTTGAATAGCCGAAAGTCGAGAAATAATTATACGCGAAACGAAATTTTCGTGCAAAACTAGAATTGTATTAGGATCACATGAGTGCGATGAGGTGTCACAAGGCACGTAGCAGTTTCCCGCCAATATAAATACACGAAGATGAAACGAAATTATTTTTTAAAATATTTCCGTCCCCGGTGGCGACATCTACACATGAGTAGCCGAAAATTAATTATACGCGAAACGAAGTTTTCGTACAAAACTAGAATTGTATTAGGATCACATGAGTGCGATGAGGTGTCAGAAGGTACGTAGCAGTTTCCCGCCAATATAAATACACGAAGATGAAACGAAATTATTTTTTAAAATGTTTCCGTCCCCGGTTGCGACATCTACACATGAGTAGCCGAAAGTCGAAAATTAATTATACGCGAAACGAAGTTTTCGTACAAAACTAGAATTGTATTAGGATCACATGAGTGCGATGAGGTGTCAGAAGGTACGTAGCAGTTTCCCGCCAATATAAATACACGAAGATCAAACGAAATTATTTTTTAAAATATTTCCGTCCCCGGTGGCGACATCTACATTTGAATAGCCGAAAGTCGAGAAATAATTATACGCGAAACGAAATTTTCGTGCAAAACTAGAATTGTATTAGGATCACATGAGTGCGATGAGGTGTCACAAGGCACGTAGCAGTTTCCCGCCAATATAAATACACGAAGATCAAACGAAATTATTTTGTAAAATATTTCCGTCCCCGGTGGCGACATCTATATTTGAATAGCCGAAAGTCGAGAAATAATTATACGCGAAACGAAATTTTCGTGCAAAACTAGAATTGTATTAGGATCACATGAGTGCGACGAGGTGTCACAAGGCACGTAGCAGTTTCCCGCCAATATAAATACACGAAGATCAAACGAAATTATTTTGTAAAATATTTCCGTCCCCGGTGGCGACATCTATATTTGAATAGCCGAAAGTCGAGAAATAATTATACGCGAAACGAAATTTTCGTGCAAAACTAGAATTGTATTAGGATCACATGAGTGCGATGAGGTGTCACAAGGCACGTAGCAGTTTCCCGCCAATATAAATACACGAAGATCAAACGAAATTATTTTGTAAAATATTTCCGTCCCCGGTGGCGACATCTATATTTGAATAGCCGAAAGTCGAGAAATAATTATACGCGAAACGAAATTTTCGTGCAAAACTAGAATTGTATTAGGATCACATGAGTGCGATGAGGTGTCACAAGGCACGTAGCAGTTTCCCGCCAATATAAATACACGAAGATCAAACGAAATTATTTTGTAAAATATTTCCGTCCCCGGTGGCGACATCTATATTTGAATAGCCGAAAGTCGAGAAATAATTATACGCGAAACGAAATTTTCGTGCAAAACTAGAATTGTATTAGGATCACATGAGTGCGATGAGGTGTCACAAGGCACGTAGCAGTTTCCCGCCAATATAAATACACGAAGATCAAACGAAATTATTTTTTAAAATATTTCCGTCCCCGGTGGCGACATCTACATTTGAATAGCCGAAAGTCGAGAAATAATTATGCGCGAAACGAAATTTTCGTGCAAAACTAGAATTGTATTAGGATCACATGAGTGCGACGAGGTGTCACAAGGCACGTAGCAGTTTCCCGCCAATATAAATACACGAAGATCAAACGAAATTATTTTGTAAAATATTTCCGTCCCCGGTGGCGACATCTATATTTGAATAGCCGAAAGTCGAGAAATAATTATACGCGAAACGAAATTTTCGTGCAAAACTAGAATTGTATTAGGATCACATGAGTGCGATGAGGTGTCACAAGGCTCGTAGCAGTTTCCCGCCAATATAAATACACGAAGATCAAACGAAATTATTTTTTAAAATATTTCCGTCCCCGGTGGCGACATCTACATTTGAATAGCCGAAAGTCGAGAAATAATTATACGCGAAACGAAATTTTCGTGCAAAACTAGAATTGTATTAGGATCACATGAGTGCGATGAGGTGTCACAAGGCACGTAGCAGTTTCCCGCCAATATAAATACACGAAGATCAAACGAAATTATTTTGTAAAATATTTCCGTCCCCGGTGGCGACATCTATATTTGAATAGCCGAAAGTCGAGAAATAATTATACGCGAAACGAAATTTTCGTGCAAAACTAGAATTGTATTAGGATCACATGAGTGCGATGAGGTGTCACAAGGCACGTAGCAGTTTCCCGCCAATATAAATACACGAAAATCAAACGAAATTATTTTGTAAAATATTTCCGTCCCCGGTGGCGACATCTATATTTGAATAGCCGAAAGTCGAGAAATAATTATACGCGAAACGAAATTTTCGTGCAAAACTAGAATTGTATTAGGATCACATGAGTGCGATGAGGTGTCACAAGGCACGTAGCAGTTTCCCGCCAATATAAATACACGAAAATCAAACGAAATTATTTTGTAAAATATTTCCGTCCCCGGTGGCGACATCTATATTTGAATAGCCGAAAGTCGAGAAATAATTATACGCGAAACGAAATTTTCGTGCAAAACTAGAATTGTATTAGGATCACATGAGTGCGATGAGGTGTCACAAGGCACATAGCAGTTTCCCGCCAATATAAATACACGAAGATCAAACGAAATTATTTTTTAAAATATTTCCGTCCCCGGTGGCGACATCGACATTTGAATAGCCGAAAGTCGAAAATTAATTATAAGCGAAACGAAGTTTTCGTACAAAACTAGAATTGTATTTGGATCACCTTTATGAGCTGGTACATTTGCCAAGTATACCAATATTGGTATATTGGCCAAGTATACCAGTCGTCTGAGTCCGGCTTAATACGAAACACAAATTAAATCAAGAATTTTAAAGAAAGTTAAGTAAATGTAATAGAAACTATAGGCGCCATGCACATCTCTGCGTTCAGCACCGCCTGGCGTGGTGATTTGTGAATTAGTGATATGAAAATATTTCTTTAGGCTCATTGCATGGGAATAATGTCACTCTTATGACAATTTACGTTTCTAATACATAATACTTGAGCTTCCTGGTGTTGAAATACATTACAATATTCAAGTTCAAATGTACACTAATAATTTGGAACAACTCGTATTTTCATACCACTAATGCACAATTTGGTCATTGGTGGCGCTGGCTTCGCATGTGCATGGTTCCTATAATGAATAATACATACAGGGTTAGTTAAAAGTCTGGAAACGGTCATTTATTGCCGTTATTATTCATTTTAGGAAATTATGTTCTATATTAAAGTTTTTTAGGAAATTTTTATCTACAATTGAGAATACTTAAATCTTTTTTTTCTTCAATTGTTTTTGAGTTATGCCTATCTGCGTAATTTTTTTTAATGGAAACTTGTTAATTTTGCTCTACCATTCGGTAGAGTATTTTTTTCTCTTTACAAGTATTTTTTTTTAATTGAGGGTTTTCTGAAAAAAAAACATTTGTCTTTTTTGTGAAATTGAAAACTCTGGTTCAAATATTTATTTTAGTTAGGTAGATTTAGACAGAATTGAAGTTATCGGTCACAATCTTATCATTAAAGACAAAAGCAACAACAAAAAAAAACTAATAAATAACTAAGTAAATTAAATTAAATGTGCAAATTGTCAGGATGCGTATTATTAAATAAATTACAAACGTCTTGTAAACTTCTACGTCTATCTCCATAACCCAACATAATAATTATTTCAATTTTTTTACGTTCATTTAAACTCGCCATTGCTAATATTCACAGTCAATTGCACAATTGAATTTGACGTAAACAATAACCACTGATAAAGTTACTCGCTCGAGTTTGTTTATCGCTTACTTAGATGTACCTGCACTGGCGCTAATAAGCGCGCACGACGGGAAATGATACTTGAAATATTGTTTTTTTTCAGAAACTCCTCAATTCTAAAAAAAAAACAAGAATGCTATTGTTAAGAGAAAAAAATACTCTACCGAACGGTAGAGTAAAATTAACAAGTATCCGTTTAAAAAAATTACGCAGATAGGCGTAACTCAAAAACAATTGAAGAAAAATAAAATTCAAGTATTCTCAATTGTAGATAAAAAATTCCCAAAAAACTTTCATGCAGGACATAATTTCCTAAAATGAATAATAACGGCAATAAATGACCGTTTCCAGACTTTTAACTAACCCTGTATATTAAGCAACATTTAATCTTGATCTTGTTTCTACTTATTATTCTCTTACATTAATACCTAAATAAAATCGAAAATTATTCAAATTTAAATCACGTGACCTCGAACGGCTTCTCATTGGTTGTGACATCAGTGTCACTCATAGGGTTTTCCACTGGCTGCACTAGTGTGCACTGAGTGTATTTTCATCTCGGTTCAGCTTTATGTAATAAAACGAGATATAGATATTCTGAGTGGAAAACACAATCAGTGTTCAGTAAATAATAATTTCATTTGACGTTTATGTTGTATGTAGTTTATTGTCATTGAATACTTACATTAGGATAATCTTCACAAAAATATAACTTTTCCATAATGTGTCTTCATTATTCTGACATTTAAAATGTCAGGAAAAAATGTCACATTTATAGCTAGCCTGTTTATAACCGCAGTCTTCTGTACTTATAACCTCAGTCTTCTGTACATTTAAATAAATAATTCATTCGGTGCTTTAATAAAGATAAAAATTGCTGCTAATTAAATATTCTTTAAGAATTAATTCAAAATATTTTGAAAGCAAAACAATATTTCACATATAGTTTAACTAAATAGTAATGATTATTTATTATTTCTTGTTTGATGTTGCATATCGACTTTAATCTTTGATTGTTTTTTCCTACTTCCTCCCGCTTAACTTTTACGACTTCTTCGCCTTCCTTCCCCAAAATTGTTCTAAATCTCTAAAAAAAAACCTAAACCTCCGAAATCTGTCTGTTCTTGCGTTTTTCTTTTTCTTTTAAATTGACTGTGGTTTTTCCTAATTATGTATTTCGAACTGCACTTTCCTCTTTATGTCTTTGTAATACTACGACCTTAATTATCTGGCTTTTATAAATTGACGATTTGTTTCTAGTATTTTGTTTTCTTGTTATTTTATTCTTGAGTTGCTTTCTAATTAAATGATTTAATCATTTTTGGATATTTTCATAGGCTCATAATTTTAAACAAAATCTTCGAGTATTTTTCTCAACTGCACGTATTAAAAACTATAATTAACTCCTCCACTTAATATCGCATATAGATTAGGAACCATGAAAAGCACAGATTGTATTACGCAAGATTCTTAGTTTTTTCAATCAAAATTATAGGTACTGGCACTTTTCTGATTCCAAATAAAAAGTACTTTGCTTTTACTTTACCCCCACTCAAGATTTCATTTTTGATTCATTTTTTCCTTTATTTTAATTTTTTTATTAAATTTTTTGTTCGAAATTTCACTTGCTTTTTTTAAATTTAAATCCATGATGGAAAACCAGATTGTACTTTAAAAAAGAAAATTAACTTCCTCCACAGCTTGAATTCTTAATTTTTAATGCACGTATTTTTTTATTTTAAAAATTCTATTTTATTTTATTTGGACTTAGAACATAAACAATACCTAAATAAATTAGAAATTTTCAAACTTTAATGCGTTTTTATTTTTTTTTTGACCCAGCAGGAAAGAAAAAGATATCTTAAGAGGGTTGCAGTAAAACTGTTGATGAATTGAAAACAACAAATTAAAAGTCCTACAAGAGAAGATTTGATTTCTATTAATTTTCAAAATTATTTTATTGCTGTATTTTTTTTTTTTTTTCGACATGAGATTTATTAATCAATTGTTGCACCTTTAAGAAAGAGAGTTTTAAGTTTGACAATTCTTTGCTTATTTATAGATTTTCTAACAAAAATGACTAAACATCGCCTCTGGATTCTATACACAATCTGCCTATTAGCCCCCGTTTTAGGGACAAAAGATGATGTCTTTGTCATTACCACTGAAACAAATTCTAAAGAAAATGCTAAACAGGTTGGTAAACTTTAGGCTTCATAATTTAGGTATTGCAGTTTAAGCTGTAATTTACAAAATTACAGGGACCCAACGAAGAATTATCAGAGCCAAAAATATACGAAATGCAAGTAGATAGCAACATCACGAACCGTTTTGCACGAACCCTCATTACAAGCAAAGTTCGAAACTTGAACAACGTAGCAAGAGAAGCAACGTTTTCGGTCATCTTACCCGACAAGGCATTCATCTCCGAATTTATGATGATAATTGGTGGCAAAAGCTATAAGGCCTATGTGAAAGAGAAGGAGGAGGCCAAAAATATTTATGATGAGGTACTTAATCATTAAATTAATAAACAGTGTGTGCACCTCTATGGAGCTTTGCAAATGTAAATGCATTGCATTGTAACGATTAAATAAATGGCATATATTTTAGGCTGTTGCAAGTGGGCAATGGGCGGCTCACGTTGCTGTAAGCGCAAGAGAATCCAATCGCTTCACCGTATCTGTAAACATAGAACCTCAGAGTAAAGCAACATTCCTTTTAACTTACGAAGAACTTTTAAGACGTAAAGAAGACACATACGAATTGATCGTTAATATTCATCCTAAACAACCAATTAAAGACCTCTACGTAAATGTGAGCATTTCAAAAACTGTTGCAATTATTTCTTTCAATTATTGTGCAATCTTAGGTTTTCATTAATGAATCTCGTCCATTGAAATTCGTTAAAACCCCCGCACTTCGAAGTGGCAATGAAATCACTAAGGGCGAAGGAGATTTAGATTCACGATCGGAAATTCTTCAATTAAATTCAACTAGTGCAATCGTCAAGTTTAAGCCTGATATTGAAAGGCAAAAAGAACTTGCTTCTCACCTCAGAACTAATGTTAATGAAGGCTTATCTGGTCAGTTCGTTGTTCAGTATGATGTTGAGCGAGATCCAAACGGTGGAGAAGTACGTGAAGAAACCCCCGCACAATTTTTCAACTAATTTTTTTCGTGTGAAATTGCAGGTGTTGGTACAAGATGGATACTTCGTTCATTTCTTTGCCCCCACCGAGATTAAACCCTTGAACAAATACATTATATTCGTTTTGGACAACAGCGGAAGCATGTGGGGACAGAAAATGCCGCAATTAAAAGAAGCAATGAACGAGATTCTCGGTCAACTAGACACTAAAGACTTCTTCCACATCGTCAGCTTTGAATCAACCACGAAAGTGTGGAATATAGACAGTCCTGAGAACAGCACCGAAACTACAGAACGCTACAACATGTATAAAGAAGGACAATTAGATCCAGTCCTTACGGTACCTTTGTTCGCTGGCTTAAATTAGTTTCATCAAACTTAAAAATTTGGTATTTTAGGATTCGAGTTTCCCTCCGGCTTCTTCGGGAATCCCCGAAAATATAAAGAAAGCGAAAAATGTGGTCGAACAGCTGCGTCCACTCGGCGGAACCAACATTCATGAAGCACTGCAGGTCGCATTAATTTTAATAGAAAGAGAGAAGAAGAGCGGTGTGCATGAAAACCTTCCTCAGCCTATGATTATGTTTTTGACCGATGGAGATCCGACCGTTGGTATCACAACACCGAACACCATAGTCTCAGATGTAAAGATTAATTTTCGTGTAGTAACAAATTTGTATAACACCAAAGTCAATTCCAGATTACGAAATTTAACAAAGAAAAAACTCCAATCTTCAGCTTGAGCTTCGGAGAAGATGCAGATAAAACCTTCTTGAAAAAAATATCACAAGAGAACCAAGGCTTTTCCAGGCATATTTATGAAGCATCCGATGCTTCTTTGCAACTGCGCAACTTCTACAAGGAAATTGCGTCTCCCTTACTCAAAGATGTTAAATTCGAATACGTGTCGGATACTATGAGTCTAACGAAAACGACATTCCCCATTCATTTTGGTGGCTCTGAAATCGTGGTGGCTGGAAGAATCAGTAAGTTTTGCAGTGCAGACAAAAAACTAGGTGACTCAGTCTTCTTTTTTAGGCACCGATACATTCTATGAACTGCCAAAAGTTTCTAGCGAGGGAATAACTGGCTCGATAATACTACGACCTGTGATAGAGAAGCCTGTGACTTCTTTGGAACGTCTCTGGGCGTACTTGACGGTGCAACAGCTTTTGGATGATCGAGAAGTTGCACCTAATAAAACAGCTAATGAACAAAAAGCTCTACAGTTGGCTCTTAAATATTCGTTTGTCACTGATGTTAGTTCGTTGGTCGTGGTAAAACCAAATTCAACTGATTCGAATGTAAATCCAGAAGCGGCTGATAAAGGTACCTATACATTTATTGTAATCAAAAAAATCACTATTATTAATTTTATTTCAGCTTCCTACAATAATCCATTTGTCGACAATCGTATTGAAGTTTTCGAAGAACCACTTTCTCTTAGTGGTGCTACTCACCAGGTTCAACCATTATTAGCATTAGGTGCCGCTTTCGATCGCCCGTTAACCACCCCCTATATCCCAATACCAGCACCGTCAATATCATCAATAACAACAACAACACAGATTGTAACTACAAATAAAGAAGCAATAAATGATACTTTACAAGAACTAAAATCTACCCTCCCTTGGTTATCCAGTGTATTGAACGAAAATCAAACTTTTACTAAGGGTCTTTTAGGTTTGTATTTTATGAAGAAATCGTATTATCGAAATTAATTGTATGTTGGTTATTAGATGGCTACAAACTAGGAGTAAATGATTATGTACCATTATCAACACAACCTGATTGTTCACCGACCCCAACGAATACAACGGGTCATTGTACACTTTTACACGCATGTCCGCAAGTGCATCATTTACTGACGACTGCAGATGTCTTTGTAAAATATTTTTGCCCCTTACTAGAGTGAGCGTAAACAAGAATTTTTGTCCTTCCAGGATAATGACGGGGTTTGTTTTAGGTTTGCTGGAGTTTGCTGTCCACCTTCACCATAGAATGAATCATTGATGTAATTGATAGATCATCAGAAGATGTGAGAAAAAATCGACCACTTTGATATTTTTTTAACTGTTAATAATGAAAATATTTAATACTACAATAAAATTAATTAGAAAAATAGTTTTTTTTTTAAATGTGGGCGAATATTCTACAAGCATTGAATGATTTTGATTATTCTTTTGGATACAACATTTATGTTGGTCTAGACGTTTTTTTTTTAAATTTTGGCTTGTTTCTCCTATAGGGACCATGCACATGCGAAGCCAGCGCCACCAATGACCATATTCTGCATTAGTGGTATGAAAATACGAGTTGTTTCAAATTATTAGTGTACATTTGAACTGAATATTGTATTTCAATATCAGGAAGCTCAAGTATTATGTACTACAATCGTAAATTGTCATAAGAGTGATATTATTTCCATGCAATGAGTCTCAAGAAATATTTTCATATCACTAATTCACAAATCACCACGCCAGGCGGCGCTGAACGCAGAGATGTGCATGGCGCCTATATAACACGAATTACAATTTAAACATTTAATTTCATAAATCACGTTAGGTTGTTTTAATATCGGTATTTTGGTTTTTAAATTTAAGAAAATAACATTTGCTAGCTAAAATTAAGTTGTATTTTCTGAAAATGTGTTTAAATATGTTATATAGTGGTAATGATATTTATTTTTTGTTCGAAGTTTTGTTTTATATTTTTGTATGAAAGCAATTACCAGCACTAATTTAAAGCAAATGATATTTTTTTGTTTCATCCTTAATTTATTATTTTTATAATATACACATTAATACAAAAATATTTTTAATTGTTTGTGCAGTAGGCTCTTGGTGAAACATTTTGAATATATTGTAATAAAAGAACACTGGTATTTAACTGTTTCACAACTTTATTTCAGAAACTCTGACATATGTTTCGGTAAAGCAAATTCACCATTCTCAAAGAGTATAAGAATAATACTAAAGAAAAATACACCATCAAATCCATTAAAGATAAAATACAAAACAAAAAGAAAACACACAGTTAATTACTTTGTTAATATCACATTTATTTGTCACACAGTGACTGCAGTTTCAACATTACAATGTCATTTTCAAACTGATAATTTAAACTGAAAACCTAGTCTATATATACACCGAGAAAACTAAATTCTAAACTATTGACAATAACTGCGTAACATCTGGAGGGATTTTTTTTTTTTTAATTACAAGCTTCGAAGAAGCTTGTAATTAAAAAATCCCTCCAGATGTTACGCAGTTATTGTCAATAGTTTAGAATTTAGTTTTCTCGGTGTATATATAGACTAGGTTTTCAGTTTAAATTATCAGTTTGAAAATGACATTGTAATGTTGAAACTGCAGTCACTGTGTGACAAATAAATGTGATATTAACAAAGTAATTAACTGTGTGTTTTCTTTTTGTTATAATGGAATATCACAAAGTAACGGCGGAACGTGTTAATTATTTGAAAATACAAAACGATAAACTTATTATTATTATTAAATGATAAACCTTTTATTTGCAAAGCTGATAGATGTAATACTGTAACCATAATAAACAAAACTGAATATGTTGAGAAGATTAACGATTTACATGCCTCAGAGGAATTCAAAATACTAAAAACGGACCCCACAAACAAATACCAACAAGACATCAAAAAACTAACAAAAAACTTTCCCAAGTCTAACACTAAAAAAACTGCACTTAATGAATCCCAGCGCTCCAATTCTCTACGGACAACCTAAATTACATAAAGAAAATACACCCATACGTCCTATTGTTTCTTACATAAACGCCCCAGCCTACAAATTATGCAAATATCTGAATAATGAACTACTTCAAACTATAGAATTCCAGAATCCAAAAACAGTAAAAAACACTATAGATCTAGTAAAGAATCTCTCTTGATGTTAAAAGCCCTTTTACCTCTATACCACAGCTCCATACCCATAGATAATTAAAGAGTATATTAACAGAAAAAATCAATAATAGTAAAATAGACGCACGGAAAAAACAGCTCTTCTTAGAAATGCTAAATATACGAGAGGTCGTTTTTATATTCCCGGACTAGGCATGAAAAGAAAAGACTAGAACAGCAAGAAAAATTTGTTTTTATAACATCAATAACATCTTTAATCCATTATAAAAATATTCATTTGGTTTGTCCGCAAAATGGCTATAAGTTTGTCATAGTCCCTAAATTTTGTTCCCCTTAGTGTTTTTTTTTTTTTGAGATTTGGAAACAAAAAGTAGTTACAGGGGGTTAGATCTGGACTGTAAGGCGGATGGTCAATTTCTACGAATCCACATTCAGCAACAACAGCTTTTGAAAGTCTTGACTTGTGGGATGGTGCATTGTCGTGGAGCAAGAGGACAGACACCTTGCGTCAGTTTTCTGCGCCTTTTCACTTTAACAGAATCTCTGAGGCGATGTATTGAGCTTGCATAATATTCTCCTGTTACCATACTTCCCTTATTCAGATAGTCAATCATTAAAATTCCTTGGAAATCCCAAAAAACAGTTGCCATTATTTTTCCTGCACAAGGGGCGACTTTAAACTTCTTGGGAGGGCTGGAGCCCTTAATATGCCATAGCATCGATTTTTGTTCTTCGACTTGGAAGGACAATCATCCCCGTATACAGCCAACATTTCTTCACGAATAACTTTTGGAGCTTTTCCTTGTTTTGTTAGGAATTTTATTACTGCTTGATATTCGAATTTGTTCATTTTGATACATGATAACACAGTCTGACAGATATTAGAACTAATACTGCTACAATTGTTTTGTAAATTATCAAACATGTTACCAAGGCATATGCAATTAAAAAACAATATAATTAAAAATTGCATTAAAATTGAAAACTACCTAGTCCGAGAATATAAAAACGACCCCTCGTAAGTATACAACAGAATTATTTCAAATTCCAAGACAAGTTTTATACACATCCTACCTATGGGAAGTCCACTAAGCCCTCTGCTAGCGGAAATTTTTATGACAGATTTTGAAGAAAAACTATTCACTAGTAATTACAAACATATTGTTACATTATGAGAAGCAGACTATATTTTTATATACTGGTAGCGCCACCTATGCCGCAGACAGGATTCTAATCTATTCTAGACACGCACCGAATTTACTGGAAAAATCTAGCAAGTCTTTCGAAGTTGTTCTCGAAGAGGGCTGACTGCTATAAAGAGGAGCCGGAGCGCGGTTTTTAAATCAGTCTTATTTAGGAAGCGATGTGTAGCAAGCGAATTTAATAACGTTTAAGTGTTATTTTGTCAGATAACTGTACAGCTCGATATTATTGTACTTTTATTGTGTGTAATGATCGTAGACATAAGTGTTTTAAAATAAATAAATAACGTTTAAATTTGTGAACCCGAAGTCGTAACAATATTAAACATGTACAATTTTGGACCAGGTATGTCGATGATATTTTCTGCGTATGGCGAGGAACAGAAAGACAAATACAAGAATTCCTAACACACCTAAATACTATAAATAATAAAATACAGTTTACAATTGAATTAGAAAAAGACAAAAAACTCAACTTCTTAGATTTAACCATCGAACAAAACAATAACCTAACGTATAGCATCTACAGAAAACCTATGTACACAGATACCATCATTCACGCACAATCTAATCAAAATTGGAAAATAAATTGGCAGCTTTCCACAGTTACATACACAGACTATTTAATATACTACTAAGTCAACAAAATGTTCAGAAAAAAATACAAACAATCAAAGCCATTGCAAAAAGCAACGGATATAAAGAAAGCTTAATAGATAAAATGACTAAAAATAAACAAAAAATAGTTACTAAAACAACAATTTTATCCAATAGTAAACAATAACGACTCCAATAACACTTGGCATTATGTAAATTACTTTGCACCTTTCAATAACAAAGTCACCTCAATTTTAAAACAAACGGACCTTAAAATAGTCAGTGTGAACAAATGCAATCTCAGTACTATGCTTGTCAACAACAAACAAAAGACTACAAAACTAGACAAAACAGATGTCTATCAAATAAACTCAGATTATGAAGCCATCTATATCGGATAAAGTGGTAGAAAACTAAAAACTAGACTAGAGGAACATAAAAAAGCAATTATGCACAGCATTAAGAACACCAGTTTCGCAGAACATTGCATTGACAACAACCACTTCTTCGATATAGATGACAGTAAATTATTACACCATGTACATACAAGCAAAAAACTAAACTTACTTGAAACTTTAGAAATAAAACGGGCGATTTACAATAACAAACAAGTAACCAACAACCAAATTGAATTTGCTAATACACCAATTATAGATCAATACTAAGGAAGGACTTGACCGGCAATATAACGCCCCAGCTGTAAACTTTTATTTAGTATTATTCTTATACTCTTTGAGAATGGTAAATTTGCTTTACCGAAACACATGTCAGAGTTTCTGAAATAAAGTGTGAAACAGTTAAATACAAGTGTTCTTTTATTACAATCTATTAATACAAAAATACTTTAATTTTTTTTGGACAACAGTAGTTATAAATTCACATTTTTATATATCATAAGGCTTCTTTACAAATACATACATATACATACATATGTTATTTTTACAAAATTTAGACAATACAGTGCGAGACAAAATTATAACCGTACTAAAATTCTTGTCATAATTCGCCCTATGTTGGGAGAATTTAGCTGAGAATATTTTGTTGAAAAAATTTTTTAAGAAAATTTATTCCAACGTTAACAAATACAACTACAAAAATAAATGAAAAATGGAGAAAAAATTTGATAAATTTACTTTTTTCGGTGGGACTAAACTCAAAAGTGCAGTTATAATTTTGTCCCGCACTGTATATAGATATACATGTTTACATTATAACAAACATTAATTCAAGAAATGAGTTTACCACATAACACGAAAATATTATTAAAGAAATATTTTGGTAATTCACATTGTTATTTAGTATATATTTATAATATCACGTAATAGTAGAAAAAAAGAGATTTTTTGTTTCATTCCCCTTTTACATAAAACATTGTTTCACATGCCACTTTTCAATGAGTTATGAATTCCTAATTAAGATAAATAATACTGTACAAACATAGAAATATCAAATTATAGGTAAACTATAATACATAAAACACTGAACAATATTTGAAGCTGGAAGCTTAACTTCTATAAATAGTAACATTTAATCTAAATGTTCTTATTTTCGCTTTCCTTAATGCTAAGATTGCTGCAGGACTTGTGACAACATTTTGGTAACATCCGTCATAGTTGGCCTCATGTTTTTCTTATACTGCAAACATTTATTTGCTATTTTATACAACTCGTTTGCAAAATTGACATTTTTCGAAACCCACGAGCCACCACTGGTGTCTAGCAAGGGGGAAATATTTTCCTCATCATTGAGAGCATCCTGCACATGAGTGATCTACAACACAGCCAATTGATTTGATATTCACCTTTGCAAGTTCAATACTTACCAAATCAATGCCAGCACGATTACAACCGCGAGATGGTAAGCCTGTAATTAGTTCTAATAGGACAACACCGAAACTGTAAGTGTCCATTTTAACAGATACGTCACCACTAAATCATTTAAAAAAAATTAATAATGTGAATAAAAAAAATTCTTTTGAAGTTACCGTAAGGCTTCTGGCGCCATATAAGCTGCTGTACCAAATATACGTGATGTTTCGGTTGTACTTGCGGAAGATATTCTCATTATGCCAAAGTCACTTAACTGAAACATATATTTTAATGAACTAAAGTAAATTTTATGAAATACATTTTACAATGTACAAAATCTAGAACTAAAAAACACACCTTTGGTTTATTGGTGGAATCTAATAAAATATTGGCACTCTTTACATCACGATGAATAAGAGGTGATGAATACGCCGTGTGAAGATAATTTATACCCCGTGCAGTTCCCATTGCAATATGAAGCCTCTGCGTCCAAATCAGTTCTTCTTTAGCTTTCTAAAATACATACATTATGAGATTAATTTTTGGCGTAACGAAGTTACCTCAGTAAATGTTTACCTCCAAGCGATCTTCCAAATTTCCTCCCGGCATGAATTCATAGAGTAAACAATAAGTTAGTCCATCGCATGAGTATCCAACGAGCGAAAGCAAATTGTCATGTTTGTATTTACATAACACTTCCACTTCAGTCTTGAACTGCTTCGTAATAAAATCATCTGCTTTTACTATGTTCAAGTCTTTCAAATTTATGCGTTTCACCGCGATTGCCCTGTTTAATAAACCCAAGGCGAGATAAACAGAACTGAATCCACCGGATCCTAAAAATCGTCCATTGTCTGCGACCGGAGTTTCATCGAAATTATTCGTTGCAGCTTCCAGCTCTGCGTATGTGAAATGAGGCAAGTGAGTATTTAAAGATAAACTTGGTAGAGGTGACGTACAATGCTTCGAATTTGGATTGGAAGCTTTCGAACCATGAATCATCCTGTCTTCGCTTGCTGAACGCATAATGTTTGTGCCACTCGATTTTAGAGTTGCCGGAAGAAATGCGCTTTCACTCGATACTTGCACAGGTGATACAGAAGGTGCTGAATTAGTTCTCATCAAATCTGATAAGTGTATTTGGTTAGAATTTGAAGGAGGAGCATCTTTTGAGGCCGCAGATATAGAATGTTCCGAGTTAGTTCTCATCAAAACTGATAAATTAGGTATATCATTTCTATGTGCGTTAGAAGAATTTTGGGCAGTCTCTGCATCAATATTCAATTCAGTTAAATTTGGTAACTCGTTCGATTGTAGTAAGTTATTTGACTCGTTTAATAACATCGAAATCGGGGGCCTAGAGCTTCCTACGTCGCTCTTTGAAAATTTCATCATATCAGAACTTGTTATTACATTTTCTGATGATGTTTTTTCATGGGCAACAGGCACAGCATAACTGAAAGGATTTTGACTTATATTGTAAGTTGGTATTTCACTAATTACAATTTCTGGTACTACCCGTACCGCATTGTCTTCGGTGGACGACAGATTTATGCTGTTTCGAATTTGCTCGATCGCAGACGAAGGATAATCTATGGCATCTAAGATTTGTTCTATATCTTGTAAAGTTGAGTCTTCGAGTCTTTTTCTTTCGATCGTGTTGAATTTAACTTGAGCCAATGGGCCGGAATTTGGTCTCGGTGGGGGCTCTCGATGAAGTATATTTTTTGCAACGTAATCGGCAGCGCGATATAGTTCTGCTCTCTGCAAGAGGTAAAAGAGGTGACCCACTGATGGGCGTATTCGTCCTGAACATCCCCACTCCTCGAATAATATTTCAGAACAGGACCTGTTAGTTTTCTTCGAGGCTTGTTCGATTAACCTAGAAATTCTCATGTTTAATTCTTCAGACGATATTATCAACTTTCACACTTATGTGCTAATAGACACAAAAATATTTGCTATTGAAAAATTGATACAAATAGCCAAATACTTAACAGTAGTATCATTATGTGCAGGGAAGAGTTGACCTTGAAATTCTTTATGCGAAGGCCATCCTTATTTTAAACAAACTGAGATCGATGGTGATGATGATAACTGATAACGAATTTAAAGAAATGGTAATCATACAATTTAGGTAGGTACATCACATCATAAACAAGTGGGAAAACATAATAAACACTTTGCATTAATGCAACTTACTTTTTTGTTATTTTACATATTATACTAAATATCTAGTAATATTAAAGTATTATTAATATAAAGCAAGTGTCTCTAAAGTCTCTAGGTCTCTAAATTGAAATATTAACTGAAATTTCATTTATTTTCAGCTTATTTTGAGTGTATGTTAAGAGAAGTGTCAGTGATAGCTTCACCGGGAACTTCACCAGAAAGTTATGTCTTACCTAAAATGTTCCGAAACATATTTGGGTAAATTCTCAACAGTTACGTCGCACTTGAAATTTTCTTTTTCTAATTGCTTCGGAATTTTGGACATCAAATTCTTCCAATTATCCATATCGTCAAGTATACGGCCGAGCTCTGCATGATGTAGCGCAGGCAATTTTCGTAGTTCTGTTGCTTCGCTCACTTCCATTCTCACATCTGCAACTATTTTTTAAAATGTTATTATTAAATTTCCTGCATAAAAATGCTTGTACTGTTTATTTACCTTCCGCAATACCTTGACATGGACCAGGAGGTGGGATCTTGAATATATTCTGTTGCCGACAAAAGAATAGTTGCATGAGAGTAAAACAGATGGCTCTTGCGCTCAGTATATTGTAAGGTGTGGTAAGGTTACTGTATCGAGAAGGTAGCGCCCACGGTCTGTAAACTATAACGGTTGTCTCATGCGTCCTGTAACCAACAGCAACACAACGTCACCGATAGACCTTACTCGCCATTTTCATGGTTACCAAAGTTAAAGTCATAAGTTGCCTGGTAAATTTCAGTCAGTGATAATAATAAATACGGTAAAATGTCACTCACGATCAGATGGGCAATTTAAATCTATTCACGGCCCTTTTTTATACGAATAATCGATGTTAGATTGATTTTTGCATTATTGTCACATCAATATTAACGGTGTACGATGAAAATCTTTTTGTGTTTACTATTAATACAAGTTCAGATTGCACACCGGATTCCAGGAATTTTCTCTAACTGTCAGAAGATTTGTATTAAAACGAATTTTTAAACCATATTACTATTTATTTTTTATTAATGAGAGTAAAGACTAGTTTACAATTGTCCGGGACTGAGAACGTAAACAGTAAAGATAACGATAAAATATTGTCAAATATGACTAGTTGCATCAAACATTTATGCTCAACTTAACTTTATAATAATAATAATAATAATAATAATAATAATAATAATGTTTATTAGTCATGATGCTCTGATACATATACAACGCATACAGGCAAAAGGACACGTCGAGTTCTTACAACTACCCAAACAACAACCATACTAAGCTTTCACAAGAAAAATTTCCTAGAAAATGATATAAATACACATGGAAAATCTCCTATAAAATATATTTTAGAGTCAGCCTTTATTTAGGAATTCATCCGTAGAGTAGAAGGCCTCTTGTATTAGTAACTGTTTTAATTTAACTTTGAAACTATTACTATCACAATCGATCGTCAAGTTATTCCATAAACTTTTCACTTTGCTTAGGTACATCAGCCCCGTGTAAATGGGTCCATTCTGACCAATAACTAGACGGTTATAAGGTAATCGATATTCATTATTCTTCCTTGTAGGATAATTATGATAGCAACTGTTTCTTTCGGCAGAGCGTTCAATTGAACGGGCATACAACACTGTTTCGTATATAAACATTGATGGAACAGTCATGATTTTATACTTGCGAAAAAATTGTTTACAGCTCGTACTTGTGTTCGAACCGGCAATTAAACGCACTACTTTCTTTTGTAATTTGAATACATTCACAGCAGTGGCACAGTTTCCCCAAAAAAGTATGCCATAATTTAGAAGAGGGTAAACATCATCCATAAAATATCTAAATTAACAGTGTTTCGCATTCTGTACATCAAAAATATTTGGCTACTTAATTTATGTTCTAAATATTGTACATGGAATTTCCATGTTAATTTACAGTCGATTTGGACGCCTAAGAATTTACAATAAGAAACGCACTCTATTGAAAGACTATTAAGTCGCACTAATGGTGAAGCATTGATAGTAGTATTTTTTGTAGTTATCTGCATTAATTGTGTTTTTGTTGTGTTCAGGTTTAAACCATTACATAAACACCACTGATGCGTCACTTTAGACTTAAAATATGACTTACACAATGTTGGCAAATCTCAAATTTAAGCTCAACTTAAGAGTTTGGTGCAACTGAGCATTCAAATACTTCACCTTCAACAGGTATGATTTTTAGTGTCATTTTCCTTTTGGAGAGGAAAGCAGGGAAAGGAAAGCAGCTAGTACCTTGTTTTGTATCTATCCTTTTTCTTCTTTAGCGTTTCATCGCTTCCTTTTTAATTTGGGGGACGAAGCCGCGGAAATGAATGGCGGTGCCTTCTAAATACAGTAACCTTAATATATTCCGCAGTAATTGTTTGGATCTGGTGGCAATGAAAGACAGAGTGGGCGCTAAACACCATTCAATGAGAGAGACAGAGACCAGCTTATATAGCAGAAAGACAGTAGTACTAGGGATAGATTGATCTAACTCGTAATGCTATTGGCTGATGGTGGTGACTCAAATTGCGTATTATCACGTATTATTTAATAAGTTCGTAATTCTCTGATTTTGAATGTGAGTAAATATTGTTGGAGTAGAATTCTTTCAAAAATCAAAACAATAAACGTTTAACAATGTCTAAGCGGCCGTGTTGTGTTCCTGGTTCAAGGTAGCTAGCAATAGTATATTATTTTACGAGTTTCACAAGAAGGCTTATTGTAACGCGAGTGGGGTTGGGGTACGACGAGCGAAGCGTAGCAAGCTCTGAATGCCCCAACGGAACGATAATTAAAAGTCGCACTAAAAGCCTGTGCTAAAAGTCTGAAGAGAAATGAAACGCGTTAGCGTCCTAAAATGGCGTTCAGATAAAGCGCTGGGTTTTTGAAGTATTCCAGGCTTGATATGGGGCTCAAAATACCCCAAACTCGTTCGGTGGTGTAGTCAGGAATTCCGGCAAGGCCGTGGATGAATTCGCCTCACAAAAAGAGCAAGAACCCCGAGATTACACTAATACACGTCAACACCTTACGATAGCCGAGCGTAGAATGTGCGTAGAATGAAACGGGAACGCGAATCGAAGATGGTAGACGCTGAATGACGCGCTGAATTAGTACTTGCAATAGTGATAGAAACCTGCATTCAAAATTAAGATTACTAAAGATTTACTAAGATTACTAAAGACTCGAGATGGCGCTGTTTTCGTGGAAAAAATATACAGGGATATCCACATAAACCGTTCGTTAAAAGTTTTCAAGGTTGCAGTTCACGTAGATATTTGAAATTTAAGGAGCACGGGTTTTCCGTAGAGATCTCTTTGAATAAAATAAAATTGTCTTTGTATCACTTCTGGTTGTACCGGAAGTCGCTATCAACTAGCTTATTTTAAATGGAATGCTATATTTTTTATCACGTTTTTGAATTCTACATGTAGAAATATGTTAAATTGCAATACATTTCCCTATCTCTAAAATGCATCATTTTTGAGATATTTTGAATTTTCCTAGAAATTTGGATTCTGCAATCTGATTTTCAAAAAATTATAACACAGCTGTTATTGAAGCAATTTTATATGTAATAGCTAATATTGTAGTTGAAGCTTTAAGGTTCTTAAAAATTCCATCAACATAATCTATTAAGCTACAGAGTGTCTAAAACGCACCGCTCCACTCGAAGATATTCAAACACAGAAAAATACTTTTTTTCAAATGGAATGACCGATATTTTAATGCACCATTGTATGTGGAATCAAATGCTGCGTCGAACTGTACTAGCATTCCCTATACCTAACTTTAACAGTTTTTGAGTTATGAAACATTTTCGATTTAATTCATAGAAAATTACAATTTTAATAGGTCAAATATTTTTAATTTTATTAAGATAGCATGGAAATTATAACAACGATTACTGTTACTACAAATTTTGTAGTCAACCAAAGAAAATAGAATTTGGCAAGTGGAAATTCACAAATTTTAATAGTTCTTTAATCATCCTTCTCTTAGGACGCTTGTGATCTTATAAAACGAAAAAGCATGAATTTCATTACTTTAAATTGAAGAATAAAATAGCTGCTAGTTTGCAATTCTCTGGATTAGCGTGAAAGTATTTTAAAACCATTGTCTAATTATCTTCGTTATTTGTTACTGATCTTCGTACATTTTATTTTTCCAAATTGTATAAAGTTAGGTTCAAACTTTCCAAACTGTGTTTTATTCATAGGAGACAAGAGGGGTACATTTGATTGAACACACATTCTCTGCTCTGAACAATTTTAGATCATTCTTCATGAATTTAAAAAATAGATTTAAAATATCAGCGTTTGAATAATTTTGATTTTGATTCTCAATTTTTTTTTACTTTTGCTTAAAATTTGTAGTAACAGGAAACATTAAATGCAATTGTTTGTTGTTTTCATAACTATATCAACAAAATTAGAAATATTTAACCTAATAAATGTAAATTTTTATGTATTAAACCAAAAATATCTTATAACTGAAAAACTGTTAAAGTTAGGTATAGGGAATGCTAGTATAGTTCGACACAGCATTTAATTCCACATACGATGGTGCATTAAAATATTGGTCGTTCCATTTGAAAAAAAGTATTTTTCTGTGTTTGAATATCTTCGAGGGGAGGGGTGCGTTTTAGACACCCTGTAGCTTAATAGATTATGCTTATGGAATTTCTAAGAACCTTAAAGCTTCAACTACAATATCAATTATTACAAATAAAATTGCTTCAATCATAGCTGTGTTATAATTTTTTGAAAATCAGATTGCAGAATCCAAATTTTTAAGAAATTTCAAAATATCTCAAAAATGATGCATTTTAGAGATAGGGAAATGTATTGCAACTTAACATATTTTTACATGTAGAATTCAAAAACGTGATAAAAAAATATAGCATCCATTTAAAATAAGCGAGTTGATAGCGACTTCCGGTACAGCCGGAAGTGGTACAAAGGCAATTTTATTTTATTTAAAGAGATCTCTACGGAAAACCCTTGCTCCTTAAATTTCAAATATCTACGTGAACTGCAACCTTGAAAACTTTTAACGAACGGTTTATGTGGATATCCCTGTATATCTTTCTCTATCTATGGCCACAACTATGCGGCATCTATGCGGTACGTTCGCCGGCAATCAGTTTGATGTGTTTCAAAAACCGACAGCCGAGCTATCGTCTAGCGCGCAATGCCACTCTCAATGCCGTTACAAAATTAGTGCCATATATGCCAATAACACTA
This sequence comes from Dorcus parallelipipedus, assembly GCA_958336345.1. Lineage (NCBI taxonomy): Eukaryota > Metazoa > Arthropoda > Insecta > Coleoptera > Lucanidae > Dorcus > Dorcus parallelipipedus. The sequence goes on from OY284476.1 coordinate 41,752,150, forward strand.
GCCTGCGAAGGTTTGGCGGATCACATAAAACTAAATTTATGTAGTAGATTTGGTGTTCCTGGGTTCGAAAAAAATGTAATAATTTTTTCATCACGTCCCATTTTTTTAATACAATATTTCAAAGTACGTTTTTCAAACATAATTTTCGAGAAACTGACTGTTTTTTCCCCTTTTATGGGCAAGGTATCGGCTTGCGGAATACTCCTTGTAACTTAGGGGGTCATTCTAATCGGATTTGCAACCTAACAACGGTGGACCTCCTTAGCAACTGGTAAGAAGTTACAATCTCGGCAATGTTCGGTGGTACCAGGATACAACGTTGTGCAGTCTCGATAATGCTCGGAAGTAGGATCACACCAAGTTGTAACTTGCAACCCCGATTAGAACGAGCCTCTTAGGCTCTAACTACTAAGGTTATATGGCCAACCCTACTAGAATTTAGCCGAATCACTCTGTATTTCGTGACTCCAATTTGAGTATGGTTTTTGAGATTTGCCGAGAAAATGAATCTTTTTATACAGAATGTATATGTATATGTAGTCAAAAAACTTAAATTTATGTGTGGTTTCTGAAGGTGCTCGGACAGTAGAATTTTTTGTAAAGAATACTTTTTTGCCTAAAGTCAATAATAAAGACGTTACTTTGATATGTGCCATATGAAACTAAAAAATTTGAATTTTATAGACAGACTGTAGTTAAAAATTTAAATTTAACCATTGTTTCTGAAGTTTCTTGAGAAGCAGAACTTTTTTACGCAAAATTGATATTAAAAAAGCTTTTCCTCTTGTCAACTCGATTCGGGAAGAATTGTATACAGTAAAGTCTTGTTATATTATAACGAATCAAAAAAATGCACCAAAATAGGTTCGTTATATACTTATATCCAAAGTTTGTTAACCGGTAAACCGGTAAATAAATACGAAGCATGTATTTCATAGGTTTTTTAATTGCTCGAAATATAGTACGTTATAACCAAGAGTTTATTTCAAATGGGTTCAATGTAGCCGACCTTCACAGTAATTTCATTTTTTTTTTAAACCTGACGTGATGGAAAAAAATTAATAACAGATTCTTCTTTACAATGCCAAAATCATTCAAAAACACCAAATTATCTAATCCGCAAAAAAAATACTTTTTTCGCAGGCTAGTGTAATCGGTCGCTACACTCTGTTGTCGGAGCCACGTCTGCGTCTAATGTGCTGCCTAACGTGATTTTTCACGTCTAACTTGACAATAATTGTAGGTGTAGCGACTGATCAATGGCAAATTAGACGTTAAAAATGACGTTAGGCAGCACATTTGCCGTAGGTGTGGCCATTTTAGCGTTTTTCACTGGGACTAAATTGCACTGAGTGGGCACTCAGAATACCTCCATCCCGTTTCATTACGTGAAGTTAAAATAAGATGAGGATATTCTGAGTGCGCACTCAGTGCAATTTAGTCCCAGTGAAAAACGCTATTATTAAAGGCACTCTGATCTTAGACCACAAACCCTGCGAAAATTCAACTGATTTGTGCACGTACGGCGGAGCACTATTCTAAAAATTAATAAAATAGGTACCGCCGAACGGCCTATTATCGAATAAAATGCTTAATCCGCTGTTCTGTTGCTGTGATGTTAAAGTAGTTCACTATTTTAACAATTTCATTTATAATTTCGAAATAAACGTACAACGTACCTACATCACGTAGTACTTACTATAATACTGCGTGATTTTTAAAATTTTCTATCAACTCTTGCATGGAATTTGGATGGCATGTCGTAGCTTTACCTTAAAACAGCATAAAGGAGTGCAATAGGCGTTTTCGGAAATTATGATCCGATTAGTAAGTTCAGTGATCTTGACGTTCGAAATAGAAATTTTACACATTTACTTGTATGAACCGTGAGTGATCCAATTGATCGAACTGACCCGAGATCATAGTTTCCGAAAATGCCTAATGATGTACTTTTCACTTAAGCTAAGACATGCCGTCCAGATTTCATGGCAAGAGTTGATAGCTAAGACATGCCGTCCAGATTTCATGGCAAGAGTTGACAAAAAATTTAAAAAATCACGCAGTATAATTAGCGAAATACTTACTATCCACACCTGGTAGACACTATTATGTATGTACAAGACTAATGTTTAGCGGCGCTTTCTGGAATCCAGGAGTTCTTGACGGTCCTTGAAGATGATCCAAACTGTTTATTGAAGCAAAACACGGTAAACTCGGTATTCACACTTTTATTTTACAATTATTTACACCTATGTTACAACGTTACTTAAAAAAGAAAACAAACGCGAGGTTTTGAACTTGAACGGTTGAACGCTTAATGAGACCGAGACACTTATAGTTCTGTCTGAATTTTCATTGCAAAACATTAATTTAAATATCTTACAGAGATTAAAGAATTAAACAGGGGCCCGTTCAGGAACTGTATCGCGAGAGCACTTTGGGCGTTTAAAATGAAAAGCAAAATGTACAAAATCACTTACTTGAGAGAGAAAGAACATTACCCAGAGCGCGCTCTTTTTAGTCGGAGCGTTATTCCTGAACGGGCCCCAGGGGGGAATTGGGCAGAAAATAGAATAGCAATTTTGATTGGCTGTGGTTCCAATTAGGCAGTGACAAACATGAAAATTTTGGCGATTTCGAATTCTGTGAATTTAAGATGGGTAAAACCAAATTTGTCTTTAGCTGGAATCCGAAGGTAATTTAGACAAATTTAATGTCATTGAAATGCATCTTTACGCAGTCGGGGGTTAGATTACCTTAATGGGTAGGTACCTTAATGCTTAGCGGCTTAAGAAATGCGCATGAGGGTAGATTAGGAAATTCCCGGCATTGAGGAAGCGAAATGAATAATTAGGGGTCTTACCTGATGTTGTGGGCGATTAAACTATGCTAAATTAACATGCGGAATCAATAAGTACAGAAAATAATGCTACGAACTAATCTAATATTTAACAACGAATTTACGTTGTACGTTTACTTTGAAATTATAAATGAAATTGTTAAATATAAATAAGAAAAAGAGATATTAATTGAGTTACAGTTATAAGTTCTAGCAGGATAGCAGTTGACTGGAACTTACAACTGTTCCTTAAGTTCGCAGTCGCGATCAGAAGTCGTTTTAATATTATGTGTATAAGATAAATGGGGTGAATAGCGGCCCCTGGGGTAATACCGGCCACCTGATATTTCTAATGTGGAAACATTTTTGAAAATCGTGCGTCAATAGAACTTCAACATTGCATATTAAATAATATCAGCCACATAGAGGCAAATGAAAAGCGGTTAGATATAAAAATTAGTTTTAACGTTGTTTGTTATTACGTATGACAGATTTCAAAGGTTTATATCTTTTGCAATTTTAACGAGTAGTAAATCTTCCTAGCTTCATTTAGTGCAGGATTTTATGTAGTTTCGATTTCTAAGCGTAGAAGTTTCATAACTTATTCTACTCAAGTACAATCGACTCATATTCTGTACTCTACATTTGGGGGTAATAACGAACAATGGTTTGGGTGTAATGTTGGCCTATCAATTTTACCCCAAAACCAATGTCGTATGCAGATTTCAAATATTGCATTTCTCTACAGACATGCCTCGTAAAAGGGTGTAACAATGGAAACACATGTTGAGTTTATGTTGTTTGTGGACAATGGGCATATAAAGATTGCACAAATTTAAAATAAGGACTTTATTTGTGTTTATTGTGAAGAGAATTATGTATTATCATTTTTCCATAAAAACATTTAATAAGAATTTAAACTTCTTTGTTTATGACAAAAAGCTTTTATATTTTGAATGGAATAATGCTGGCATCCGTAAGGTTACTGTATCGAGAAGGTAGCGCCAACTTTCCATCTCTTTTAATTTGGGGTTAATCAAATTCATTCATAAACTTCTTAGCAACGGTAACTTTTTATGTATCTATTTCTCTTCTTTAGCGTTTCATCGCTTCCTTTTTAATTTGGGGGACGAAGCTGCGGAAATGAATGGCGGTACCTTCGAAATACAGTAACCTTAGGCATCCGGCCGGCATTTCCCCATCTAGTAATACCTGCCGGAACTGTTATTTTGCTTTTTTATCAGAAAATTTTTATTTTTGTTAGTTTTATAAGAAGTACAGTACATTTTAATAGCTTAGACTTCTTTTATTCGATAGATTTAGTAATAAAACGAAAAACAAAATATTCAGACTAGCAATTTCTAAAAAACCTTAGGGGGCCGCCATTCACCTCACTTTTACCCTAAGCGATTCCTTGTAATCGTCGCGGCCTGTGTCACCCGATTTTACCCCAAGCTCATATAATATCAGAATCAGAGCAAAAATTATTACTTAAAATATGTGACCCACGGTCCATTACTACAAAATTTTTAACTTAAATTTTTATAACTAGTGCTGGCAGGAACAAAAATGGGGGTTTCAAAGAAAGGACAGATCTGAATCCGAGAAGAAATCTTAAACTGGATTTTTTGGGTAATGGTATGGATTATAATTATTAGTAATTTATGAATTCCCAGAAAGTGCCCAGCCTCCTAAAAGTTTTGATTTTTTTTCACATTAAATCTCCGCTAAACCAAAAATATTCTACATAGAAAGTACCGTACTAACGAAACTTGGTAATTTAGGTATTTATTAACGAAATCGCTTATTGATAGGAATCAAGGTCGAATTTAACTAACAATATTTAAGTCTTACAAATTCTGCAGTATTTAGGTACACTGAAAACAAAAGCATTAAAACAGTCATAAAATTTATTGAAAATAATTTTAAATACATTTACATACTGTCATTTTCATTTTCCCATGCTAATATCTTATTCATATTTGCTATCCCCTTCATGCTCCAACGCTCCAACGGATCTGGTGATGACTCCGGATCAGAATTCGCTTTATTATTTGCCGACAGACACCCACGAGGGTTTACATCAACCGCCGGAGCCACTCTGTTAGTTTTCGCAGTTCTAGGCCTTTTCTTACGTTTGTGCTTCTTAGACGTTGACTGACCCTCACAAGAAGGTTTTAAAGTCGAGTGATTTTCTGGTAAAGAAACCAGCCTGTCGATCAACACATCAATTAATAGCGTTTTCGATTCATTGCTCTAGAGCACTCTTAGAGTTTTATCTAACTTCATGAAATAACAGGAGTTGGAGATGCTCTGAGAGTGCTCTAGGGCAATGAATCAAAAGTGACACGAAGAGTCTTTGTTGCTCCTTACAAATGATCATTTCCAAGAGCGACGTCTATATTGTAGGGTCTCAAGCATTCAATGTTAATATTTTCCACATCATTTTTCAAAGATTCTTTGATTTGCTTTATTCTTTCTCCAGCGTAACTCAGGCCAACTGTTTTCTCTTCCTCCTTTTCATTGCTGATATGTATAACCGTGTCTGAAGAACTAGATTCAGACTCGTTGAAAAGTTTTCTTTTTTCTGAAAATTTTGAATTAGCCGAGGAATTTCTTACACCGGCTGATTTTGCTCTGCGTATTCTTGAGATTTTACCCAAGAGTGGAACCTCTGAAAAAGAGAAGTCTCATGTCTTTTTATAATATTAAATTTCTAAGATTTGTACAAATCTTTTAGAGAAATACCTGCAACTTGCTAGAATATAAAATATAAATAAATTATGTATATCTACCTCCATAACCTTCACTGTCACTTGGGTCAAGAGTGAAATATTTTTTCTTGATTGTTTCTTCGACTTTCTTTACGAAAGCGTCAGTTCCAGCAAATATGCCCGCCACACTTTTAATACTGGGGTTACGTTTTATCACGATTTCTTCGGCATTCTTTATGTTGGCAGCTTTTATCGCCAAGTCGTTTAATTTTTCACTCTCACATTTACTTTTGGAACACAAAACCAATTCACGTAGTGGATCAATGTCCTGCACCACCGTTGATCCTGTGCCTGAATTTTGAATCAGTGTCAGCGCATTACTTTTAAGCTGTGCTTCAGACGGTTGAGTAAACATTCCAAAGACCGAAGAGCTGCCGCTTATTTTCGTTGCAGAATTCAATACTGTATTTATTTGGTTGTTTAAAGTAACTTTGCTTTTTTCCTAAAACAAAATACTAAGTAATACATTTCTTGTGTGTCTTCAAGACCTGCCTGGTGTAAGAAGTTTTCTGTTATCTTTGGATTATTCAGTAAATTTAAATCTTGTGGTGCTATATTTATGTCTAGGTCGTGAGTGAAAGCCATTACATCAAGAGCTGCTGTAAGAGCGCCACTGAAAGCTCCTGTTAAGTTCGGCGTTTTCGACGCAATAGTAGGAGATCTATCAAATCCGTTTGTAATCAATTTCGATCAAATTATTTAGTGTAATACTTGCCCTTTCTTTTTCACGGGTGTATTAATAGATTCCCTGCCCCACATTAAGGACCTCATTTCTTCACCTGTTAGGCCTCGTTTCTTCAATGCATTTATTGTAACTTTCCCAACTCTCTGAAATTATACTTATAGTAAAATTGTAAGTAGAATTGTAGTTGACAACCTTCCAATTTGCCACGGCTCCTTTTCGCTGCTTAGCCCTAGTTTTGCTCTTTGATTTTATAACCATCACCCCCCTCTGTTCCGTGCTTGGATCTTCACTAGGCCCCAGCGAGATGCTGTATTCCTGGAGGTAATGGTGAGCATCGGCTTGTGGGATCGCTCTTTCTAATGTTATTACTATTTTCGCCCACTGAAATTTTTTGCTTCAATCATAATAGTCGTTTTGATTTCGTTGAATACCTGTTTCATCCATTCTTTCTCACTTTGTTCAATCACGTGCGCGTAAGTGTTGCCCATCATGGCAATTAACATGTTCAGTAATAAAATGGGGACGAAAACCATGAAAAGCCCGAACACTGCTTTGCTTAAACCAGGATAGGGTGTTAAAGACAATTCTTGATACTGTAATCAAAATTGTTGTTATAAAATTTAGGAAAGAGTGATTTTTGTTTTACATCATAGTTTCCCATGGTAATTTGAAATAGTGCCATCCACGTTGTGAAATAATTATTATACAAGGAGTTTTTGACATTCGGAAATCCTTTGTACAAGAAGTAAAACGACTGTGAGAACCCAAACAGCACGATCGAGTATATTATTGAAAACGTTAGCATGTCTCCCGTTATCATGTTGTATATCATAGTAACGAACGGGCCAGTAAGTCGAACAGCGCTGTAAAAATCCGGCATGTAAATCAGCGTAGCGATTTGGATTCGAAACTTACCCAGCAAAGAACATTAGTAGGAACCATGAACCGGGCACTGCAAAAACTAATATCGCTTCCTCTGTTTCTGTGTCACCCAACAATCGGTAAGGTATACATGCTAATAAAAGCAGATTTGAAACTAAAAATATAGCTTTAGCAGGTGAATGATACTAAAATAAGAAAAAAGCAAGTTTAATAAAGCTATGGTAATTAGTAGGTATTTATCCTTAGAGAATAACTCATTACATATTGTAATTAAGAGGACTATGGGGGTCAGCCATGTTGGCAACAATTTATTTTACAAATGCTGCTTTTAAAATGCGTTCAATTTAAAAATTGTAAAAGTAGATCAGTAGTAGGAAGTCAATGATTAAGTGTTAGTTTTGCGACGTTGCCACTATGTTAGAATGAAGGTGTATGAACATATAAAAGACGAGTATAGATGATGTTAACCCCTTCCTGAACCTTACTGAACTAAACGTCACTTATTTCAGTTACAAGAAAGGCGTGTTTTTAGTCTTGCAGGGAGTACGGGTGACTTTTCAATAGTTGATCATGTGATCCATACTTAATTAATTAAATTTAAATTGTGCTCTATTCAATTTGACTAAACTAATTCTTAGCATACTTGTTGCTTTAAAAATGTCCAAAATCCTTGATTCTTGATTTCATCTCCTTGTTGAAATACCACGTAACTCAATACACCCAATAACGTGCACATCTCAAAAATATATCTCGCTATCACAGTGATATCATCAGTGTACTGTAAGAGTGGTATATCAGGGTCATTTGGTCTTAAATACACAGCCAACGATAAAAACAATAAATGCACCAATAAGATTAGAAGCCGTTTTAAAAATTGTTTCTGAAAAGTTAAATTCCATAATGTTATTATTATTATTATTCCAGAACAAGAATAATACCCTGGCAAAAGTCTTCCATTTCTCTTCTAATAATCGTTGAATTATTCCCCCATCTAACATGTCGAGGTGAGCTTCTTTTGTGCCGTTCAAAATTATAAAAAGCGCAGAATTCCAATCTGAAAACAAAATTTATTTTGATTACTTTCTTTAAACATTACAAAAATTAAATGAAATTACTTGTCCGACCATCCGGTAGTAATGTGTCGAGAGCGTTTAATGTGTATGCAGAGCATGTGATGTTGCTGTACCTCCAAAATTCCTTCGCTGAGAGTTCCAACATTTCTCTAAATACTTCAGCACGGCCTGAAAACCGAATTCAAACTCACCTATGTAATTTAAGCGAAAGCAGAGAAAATACCTAACTGGCAGGCTAGTGTTAAGGGGGTCAGACCTGCCTTGTTTGCAATGCCATTACTCGCAGGGAGTTTCGGATGTCTCAGCGCATACCCAAACATGTCCTGCAGTGAGTGTTACAATCTTGGAAGAAAGAACACAATGTAATATACGCACCAATTTATCACAGACGACGACCATATGAAGTATCATGTTGCCGAAATTATCTTGATAATCAGGATTTGCCCCGTTATCCAACAGTAAATTGTACACGCTCTCGTTAGCACAGCACGCAGCCCAAGCTAACGGGTACTCCCCCAAGTAAGCCAAGCCCTCATAATCCGTGTGTCTGGCCGGTTTTGGTTTTTGTTGGTCCCTCGGAAGGAAAAAGCTGCCTGTCAATGTATTAATGTTTTACAGATTTTTTAATACAACTCACTTACCTATAGCACGTTGATTGACATTAGCACCTGCTTCGATTAAATCTTGAACCAGTTCGTTGTTATTGTATGCTATAGCCAAATGCAATGAACTTGCCCCTAAAATACACGCACACCTCTATTATGGCTGTGTATTACTATTGTTATTAATACTGTACCTAAATACTCTTCACCTTCAACAACGTCTACAGCCAGTTTTGGAAAACACTTAATCAACGTCCTTGCTAAACGTGTATGCATTTTGGTATCACATATTATAAGCACGTGTATCAAAGTTTCACCCAGCGATCCCCTGTACTGCATTTGCCAACATGCTTCGTGGTCGGTCCATTTCGCAAGGGGATCACGTGGGCTTAGAGATGCCTCGATTGGTAAAGTGACTTGCTCAAAATCGCGAAACTTCCAACGCAAGTACTCCGCCCTGTTAATTATCTGTCCTTTACCTTCCACGTACATCAGTTGCCCAAATTGTTCCTTCACTAATTTTTCAACCTCGGCCTGCCCACCAACGTTGTACGCATCAACTAATTCACCCCCTAGGATACGTCACAGTAAATTATTGTTTGCATTAAAAACACGATGTACCTTTCTTGTAATTCGCTAGCTTATATAACAGGCACTGGTCTTGATTTGAAGCTTGGCTTATCACCCTGTCCAAAATGGAACCCCCTTGCAGTACCTTTCTTTTTCTTTTCTTACACGGTTTGCATGAACTTGCACCCATTTTTTTTTTTTTTAATGTGAATGTAAGTTCTTCGTCGTCGTAGTTTGTGATTTGGACTGAGTAAACATTTGGAATCAATAAGAGGGTCAGGGATTTGAAAGCAGTGTCAAGGTATAGTAACAATGAGCACCTGGCACATGGTGGTACACCATAAAATTCACGTTAAATTGAGTGACAGGCTGCAGACAAAACTCAATTATGTTAATCGTTATAGTATAGTCAACTGAAAATAAACGCACTATTTAGGGCAGAGTTTATTATGAAAAAATGATTTTTATTTCGCATTCACATTTACAAAATGAAATGATTTTTTTTTCAAACTGAAATGTTATATCCAATCACGACTTTTAAAAGAAATCAAAAAACAGTGATTTAATTTTTTAAATATCTAGATTTCTTTTGATATTTCTAAATAAAAACCTTATTGCAAGTATTTCTCGAGATTTCGATACATTTTTAAGCAAATAATAATAAATCAAAAAGATAGTTTGTAATCGAACTGAAATTTGGTTTAAAAATTCATGCGATTTGTTTCTGCGAGTCGAAGAAATACGAGCGCCGACAAGTGGGCGTTGAAACTTGTCGAAGCTATAGTTTACTACTTTAACAGTTTCATTTTGCAAATAAAAAAGTCAAATTTCATTAAAATTTTCTATTTTATTAATAACTTTAAACACATTTTTAAAAATCATGATTGAAAATTTGTGTAATAAAATGATTGCAGTCGAGTAGAACCCTGTATATCTTTAATAATTACAGTTAAGTAAAACTCTGTACATGTATAGAACGTAATAGTGTTGATAAAAATCATGATTTTTTTTTTAAACAACGAAAATCACTGATTTAAATAAGAAAATCTTGATTTTTTGATATTTTTAAATAAAAACAAAATGTATTTCATAATAGCTTTGAACAAATTTTAAAAAATTATTATTTTTTAAAATACAAATTGTTTGATTTTAAACATGGCTTTAATGATATGATTTAAATCAGGTAAATCTCGCAATATTATTGTTAAGTTTACATCTAGAGAAATGAAAAACAATCTCTTAATGAAATTGATAATGCCGGACCGGTTAGAGTAATTTTTCTGAACGAGCATCTCACGCTGAAGAATAAGATTTTGTTTTTTAAGAAAATCAGAGAATTATTCTGTAAAACTAATGGTCGATTTCATAAAGCTTCGTTTCATTTAATCAATCGTTAAAAACAATTGTTGCTATGCTTTTAACACAGGTATCTAGGAAGTTAATCATCGGTTAAAGTTAATCAGCTTTTGTGAAACCGGCCCTACGGGTTATAAATATTTCTAGACGAGAGACTGCAAACTTTTTGTGCGTCAAACTGATGGATCCCGTGTTGTCCAGGTGAATTCGAAGGATGTCCTAACTAGACTACCTTAATTTTTCAAGCCATATTCATTTTTTGTGTTATTCTAATGGATCTTCATTTATACTATGAGAATACTAGAGACTTAAGAACAAAAATAGAAATCTTTCGTTTATCCTGCTTGCAATCTTCCGCTGAGACATAATTTGCTTGACAGAAACCTGGTTAAATGGTAATATCTTAAGTAATGAATTATGCAGTGAAGCATTTATCACATATAGTTTGTGATATTGTTAATAATAATCCAGATGACTATTTCATGCTGGTTGGTGATTATAAAGTTTCATGTTTAGTTTGGTCACGAAATATCGATACTAATTTTTTTTACCTTCTCACATTATTATTAATTATGCAGAATCTCTCGTTGACATGATTTCTTTGCTGGATTTTTGTCAGTACAATGGCATAAAAAATAATTATGACAAAATTTTAGATCTTATTTGAAGTAATTGTGCCTGAAGATGTATTCCGCATAAATCTTTAGATGTCTATTTTCGGCACGGTTTTTTTTGTGGTAGGACTGTTACTACGAATTTGCTGCCATTTGTCCAGGACTCTAGGAGGTGCTGGAAATTATGGATGATAAAGACTCAGTGGTTGCTGTGTATACTGATTTCTCCAAGGCCTATACTGATGAGGAAAGTAGAGTATTTTGGTATACACGGTAATCTCCTAAAGTGGATAGATTCCTATTTAACTAATAAAACTCAATTTGTAGCTCTAAATAATTACAGGTCAAGAACTGTTGATATTTCGTCAGGAGTTCCACAAGGGTCGCATCTTGGACCTCTTTTATTCTCAATTTTTATTAACGATATTCAAGCTTGTTTTCATCACAGTAAGTATTTATTGTATGCTGACGATCTGAAAATTTATAGAAAAGTTACCGATAATAACGACTGTGAGCTCCTGCAGGAAGACCTGAACAGATTAACTGATTATTGTACAATAAACAAATTGTCGTTAAATACTAATAAATGCGTCTCCATACTTTTTTCTCGTAACCGGACACAATTTCACTACAATTTTATTCTGAGTGGATCTTCACCGAATAACATGGACAGAGTCAGAAATTTAGGAATAATACTTGACTCTAAAATGTCCTTTGCTCTTCATGTAGATCATATAATACAAAAAGCATATCAAAATCTCGGCTTTATATTTCGAATCACTAGGAACTTTGTGTTATATAAATAAACAGTTTTTTTCTTTTTTTAAAATAAGATTGCCTTTGGGGCACCAGGTAACAAATTGTTCTATGACACCATTTATTTTACATTCAAAGGCGTTTTCCAATTGCACAGACGAGCTACTCCGAGCTGTTCAAAGTGCAATTGGAATGCATTTGAGCAGCTCGGAGTAGCTTCCGAGTAGCTCGTCTGTGCAATTGGAAAAACGCCTCAAGTTCAAATGCACAAGCACCAGACACGGCAATCGTAACGTCATCAGCAAAAGCCACAATTTTGCCATAAATGTCATTGACGAATATTAGAAACAAAAGGGGCCCAAGAACAGATCCCTGTGGTACTCCTAGTAGTACTTCGGTGTAAGTTGAAGATAACTCATGTACAATGGTCCTCTGTAGACGTTTGTTTGAATAGGAGCGTATCAGTTCAAGTGTTGAACCCCTAATCCCAATTGGTTGTAATTTCTCACAAAGAAAATCAGCTTGTATCGTGTCAATTTGGCACGGCTAAGATCGAAGCTAATGGCCCCTACTAATAGGTTACTATCTAAAGCACCATAAATATAGTCGACAAGTTCAATACACGCAGTCTACGTAGATCTCTCTTTCCGAAATCCATGTTGGTTGTTTGATAATAACTTGTAATGTTCTAGAAGTTTAACAATTCTCTCATAAATTATTCTCTCGAAGATCTTAGAAATTTCATTTAGAATTGAAATCGGTTGGTAATTAGAAACAACATTTCTGTTGCCTTTCTTAAAGAGTGGTAACCTGTGAGCAACTAAAAATCAGATTAAAGTCGGCGGTGCAAAGAAAAAGTATGTCTGTCACTAACGCGGCGTTAGGCTGATCGCTGATCTGACACGACAGTTCATGAATGTTTTAGGGCCGGTTTCATAATGGAATTTAAAGGAGACTTTAAAATTAAAGTCAGATGTGTAAACAAATGTGTTTTCACATTTGAAGCTCATTGTGAAACTGTTTTTGGGGAAATTTTCTAATTTCTAATTGAAAATATTTGATAGATTTTACAAAATGATTCATTATTTATTTGTTATTTAACAGAGTACTCACAATGAAGCTGGATAAGAAAAATTAATAACTTGTCAATGTGATTTTTGTTTAAAACAAAAGGTTGTCAGTGTTGCCATGCATTACAACTAAAATTCTCCATATATACTAAAGAGATCCAATTTTTGACAGTATTTTTCATATTTTTGTTCAATAAGTGACGCAAAGTAGAAAAAATAGTATATTTTACGAGTTTCACAACAATGCCTCTTGTGAAACGTGTAAAATATACTATTTTTTAAATTCATGATAGGGAATGCTAGTACAGTTCGACGCAGCATTTGATTCCACATACAATGGTGCATTAAAATATCAGTCATTCCATTTGAAAAAAAATACTTTTCTGTGTTTGAATATCTTCGAATGGAGCGGTGCGTTTTAGACACCCTGTAGCTTAATAGATTATGCTGATGGAATTTTTAAGAACCTTAAAGCTTCAACTACAATATTAGCTATTACAAATAAAATTGCTTCAATCATAGCTGTGTTATAATTTTTTGAAAATCAGATTGCAGAATCCAAATTTTTAAGAAATTTCAAAATATCTCAAAAATGATGCAATTTAGAGATAGGGAAATGTATTGCAACTTAACATATTTTTACATGTAGAATTCAAAAACGTGATAAAAAATATAGCATTCCATTTAAAATAAGCGAGTTGATAGCGACTTCCGGTACAACCGGAAGTGGTTGCCCTTGCTCATTAAATTTCAAATATCTACGTGAACTGCAACCTTGAAAACTTTTAACGAACGGTTTATGTGGATATCCCTGTATAGGCAAACCTACTGAAAAATTGTCAAAACTTTTAAAGAAACATAATATTCAGTTAGCCTACAAAACTAATAACACTTTGTCTAAGTATATAAAAAATAACAACGATCCAATTCCAAATAATAAAAAAATCAGGAGTCTATAAGTTAACCTGTGATGTGTGCCAAAAGGTATATGTTGGACAAACTGGAAGAAATTTTGATACTAGAATAATAGAACACAGAAGGTCATTTATTAATAATAAAACAGATTCATCTCTTGCTAACCACCTAATTGATAATAATCACTTTTCAACTTTGAATTCAAAATCTTACATACTGAAAATAAAGGTAGAAAATTAAATTTTCTTGAATCTTTAGAAATTAATAAACTTAAAAACTCTAATTATTGAATAAATGACCAAACAGAATTAAATAATTCACCGTTATTAAATTTATTTCGTAATTGAACATTTGTATTTATGTAATTTAGATAACTTGTTGATTGTTTTGTACATTTTCTTCTTTTTCCGTCTAATTAAGTTTTAGATTTTTCAAATCCCTAGTTTTACACAAAAAAATATTTTACACAAACCACTGCTGTTAAAAATAAGTCCGTGTCACTGCATAATGAACCCTTCAAATATTTTTAGATTTGCCAACTCAGTTTCTTAGTATAGGATAATTGTGGCAGTAGGTATAAATTATCCTTCAGTAAGTAAATTAACGCAGATCAATACACATCTGACGAAGACAACTGTGTGTCGAAACAATTGTCATGTTTTAAACTAATAAAATTTGTGAAAATTCGCTATTTTAGTGTTTTCATTAAGTGTGATAATGAATTTAAAAGTAAGATAAGTAAAGGCCGAATCAATCGAGATTGTTTTTATTTTTATTTTTTTAAATCATGGTTAAAATTAAGTTAGTGATTTTAAACATGATTTTAATCGAATGATTTAAAATATGGCAAATATGCAAAAAAATGTATTTTTCAGGACTAAACAAAGACCCAATTGAAGAGTGTAACTTCTAAATGGTCTAAGTGCCAAATTTGTGTGAAATTATATTTTACCGTTAAAAGAGTCTATGTGGTATCCCAAAGTCGTCTCTATCTAACAAGCCGCGCTGTTACGCTTGGCAACGTCGCATTGATACCCGAAAGTAGTCCTAATCGAACTTGGCATCTACAACATAAACCTAATTAATAATTCAGAAAGAATAGTTATTTATTTACCTACAACGAAAAGTCAAGTTTTAAAGTAATTAGGAGCAAGTTGTTTAGCCGAGGCTGTAATTACTTCCAAGTATATATATTTAAAGTCAATTTTCGTTCGAGGTAAATATGAAATTTTCTTTCAAACTAGACGTTTAACGAGTTTAAAATTAAGTACTAGGACTTTAAAGGTCCACTTTTTGTACCATTGAAAATCCGAAAAATGTCACATTGGTATGAAATAAAAGCAAATAAAGGAAAACGAAAAAATTTGGTTATCTAGCAGAATTAGGCTTTGTGGACTTACCTTGATTGTTAATATAACATTTAAAACGTTATTTTAGTCACCAATACTATAATAAACAATAAAATTTGATTGATAAGTACAGAATTACATTACAGCATTATCTCGTACAACTTACGTCAAACTGGTGAAACTCGTGGTCGGACTACTTGCTCTGTTGCCAAATTTACAAGTGCACGGCTTGTTAGATAGAGACGGCTTTGGCTATCCCCAGTGCCTTACTGAAAGCTCTATGTGCCAACACAATATTTTCTAGTTCACTCACGGTTAGCAAAATAAATAGTTCCAACTGTAAGTGCCTTAGCACTATTATATAGATTTCAGGTTCTATATATTTTAATAAAATTGGCACTTAGACCACTTAGAAGTTACACTTTTCAATTGTTTCCTAGGATCTAGGCATAGATAGTTGAGTGCAAGGGCTTTTTTATATTCTGCACCCTACCCAACTCTAGGGTTGGGTTGGGTGCAGAGGCTTTGTTTTAGGAGCTAGAGAAAAACTTTCAATACAAAACTTGTAGGGTTTTATATGTACCAAGTCTTCAACAAAAAAATACCTAGAGTTAGCCTTGGAAAAAAATCGTACGTCGTAGCTTGCGTATTTATTTCTCATATATGTCAAAGAATTTGATTAACCTCAAAGTGTTCATATGCAAGCAGCTTTTAATTGTTAGTTTTAGTTGTTGGACGACACATATTCGTTGGCGGAAACGGCCAACGCAAAAAGATGTTTTGAAAGTGATATTCTCGTTTTTAAATTTTGCAGAAAATCGTAATTAAATGGATATAAAAGTTATGTTATGTTTATAATAATCGTAAGGTTACGACGTGACTTTACAAAATTTGCATTTGACATAAGCCAACTTGATAACGGTTTTTTTTGAACGCACTTTATATTTAAAATCAGGATAAAATAATCTTTCATTTTGGCGAACAATAGTCAGTATACACTTTGCGATGCGCGTTTGTATTTTGTGATAACTCCAAAAGATAAAACCCTTTGAGGCCAGTTTTATAACGAAATTTAAAGGAGACTTTAAATCAAAGTCACTTTCAGATGTCAAAACAAACATCAAAACGCATTTGTTTACACATCAGAATGTGATTTTAATTTTAAAGTCTTTAAATTTCATTATAAAACTGGCCCTAAGACTTAAATGCATTTTAAAGTTTCTTTCTGGCTCCTAAAATGAAGCCTAAGTTTAAACAAATTATAAAAAATCATAATTAAATGATTTAAATCTTCAACCCTGATTATATCTAATAAATATTGATTTGGTAACAAGGTTTTAATAAATAATAATTTTAAAGAAAAAAAATGATTAATATAAAGTCAGTTTATTATTATAATTTTTTTTTATAAAATCACAAAATTCAACATACAATATGTAACAGTTCACACAAACTCAAATCTAAAAAATACAATAATTTAACAAATGTAATTCATATTATAAATACAAGTGTGTGATTGATTCAACAGATATGCAGTTACATACGAGCTACCTAATACTTGGTAAAACAATTTCAACTATCAACAATTTGTATATATTTTCCTCATGGCTTCGGAAAATATTAATCTCCTAAATTACATAAGCTTTGTAAGTTGTGTCGATTAATAAACGAAAAAAAGAAAGAAAAAAAACCGTTAATTCAATAAATAGGGTGTGTGAATAAATAAATAGAATCGAAGCGAGTAAAATTAAAAAACAAACGACATTTACATATCATAAACATGCGGAACTCAAAAAACTTACATATTCGTGTCTCTTACTATTAAGGTTAACTGATATGAAAGTTATATGGTTAGAGATTCGAAAAAAACCTCAATTTAACAGACTGTAAGAAAATAGGAAGTAAAACGTTTTTCGATATACACATATATTTACACATTCATGTTCGATCTACATAAAGAAACAGTCTATGTAGACTAGTTTTAACATTTAATCTACTGTGCAGTGCAGTGCAGTACAGTACAGTTCAATCTACTTACTTTATTTTATGTTATTGAACACGTCGTATAATATTCCTTAAAGTACAAGTTTTGATTTTTATTTATTTGCTGTTGAAAAATTGACTGTGTGACCCACAGGGAATTGGCTGGCTTTAGTTTTTTTTTTTGTGAAACAAATTAATATTTCATGTAACACTCAAAATTATTAATACAGTGGTGAAAATTAATGAAATGAATTCACACCTCACATACTCAAAGCAAGGTACATAGGTATAAAAAGTCACTGTTATCACAAAATACGACTCCAAAAAATAGACAATTTTTCGCCCTCTTATAGCATTGCGATAATAAACCCACAGAATTTGAATTAATTAATACTTCACTATGAATGTTACTTACTTATTTGTACTACGAACACTATGGGAGGATTCAATGAACAAAATTTGTGTTTTTAATGAAAAAAGAAATTATGTTGAAGTCTGAGCGTTGATTGTATTCATGGAATTCTGATTCAACGGTGATGTATCCCCATACGATTTATCATTACAGGGTGATACGCTCGATGCTCTGTTATGTAAGCTGGATGGTTGATAACGGTAACTGTTTCTAAAACAAACACCAAACAAATTATGTTACAATTGCACCCGAGGGTTAATTTACTTACTTTCTAGATTTTTCAGTTGATAAATTATCATCCACGGTACTACTACCATCTTCAATGTCCGGAGAATACAAAGATGAAATGTGCCTGTTCATCCTAGGATTGAAAGTCTGGTAACGATTTGGCAAGTTGACATAATCATTGAGTAACGAGGAGTTTCGTCCGTACTGTCTGTAGTCTTTCTTGGAAGAATCAGGAATGGAAGAGTAGCCGCCTAATTTTCGATCGCGATAATCGCAAGATCTACGATCCAAGGAGCCATAATCACCTGGTAAACGATAACTACCACTTTTCCTCTGATTATAATCTAAATCCCGATAGTTTCCACTCAACGAACTCTTTCTCGGCCTTTTCTTCTCGTTAAAACGCGTGTAGAAGCTTTTTCTTCGGATTCTATCGATCACCGACTCATTTTCGTCACCAGAATAAACGTGGCCGTTTGGAGATATGGGCGACAGTAAATCTTGAGTGTGAAAGTCGGAGCAAACCGACCACGAATCACAGCTCATGTTATCATCACACGGTGATAGAAACACCGAGCTATCATCTGTTGTAGTCAGCGAATTACGGTTGTCTCTGCTGTATTCTTGATTCTCACTGGCGCTGGTGCTAGGCGTAGGATCCACATTTGTTTGGGGCGAAGAGACTTTATACAAATCTAATTTCAAATTCCTCCTATCCGGCTTTTTAGTTTCGTTGTTGTCGTTTATGTCAGTACCGTTTAGCTTTAAACTTATCGGATTGTTATTGTTCTCACATTTTAAATTATTGCAAAGATTCTGCACTTCGTTGATGTTGTTTTTGCTCGGCTGCTTGTAAAATTTGGGGGGCTCTGGTATTTGGCTGTTGTCTAAATTCAAACTTCTTCTAAACCCGTTGAGTGGTAGCTTCGATGCTTTAGTTGAAGAGGCGTCATTCGCAGCAGCTACGTTGTCATTCTTACCGTGCTGATTTTGGAACTGCTTAACGTGATCGTAAAGCAACGAACGTGGCCTCTCTAATTTTTTCTGTTGCATCGCTGGGGGGTTCTCTGGATTAGATTTGTTGCTCGTTGAATCGATTGTGCCAGGTATCTTGGATTTTTGGGGTAAATTCTTGGATGCGTTGTCGTTTTTGCTCGTGTTCTTTTTCATTTGTGGTTCGTCCTTTTTTACGGTTTCTTTAGGTTTAATCTCTTTCGGCTTCTTTAATTTGGAGACCTTCTTATCCTTTTCTTCGTACTTCTTGAAAAGTCCTAGTATTTTCGTGACTGATTTCCTCGACGGTTGTAATTCCCGTTCGGTTGTAGTACCTACTGCACCGAGGGTGGCTAAATCCTCCACGGATACAGCTCGTTTTATTAAACAAGACTCCGTGATGCAGTGATCTAAGTTCCTGGGTAAGCTCTGTTCGCGCAGTTGTTTTATGGCGTTCTCCACGCTAGATTTTTTCTCTTCTTTATTTTTCTTTTCCTCGGTGCTATTGGGGCTGCTGCTAAACGAACGCAATTTCTCGAATTTCTTCTCTATAGAGTGCAAAAACCTGTTCTTGTTTGAGGTTTTGTCACTGTTGCTTGTTTCCTTTGGTGGGCTCTCTTTCACTTTGGAATTTGGTGAAGCGAAGCCTTTCCTAAGCCGACTTATTTTGGACTTGGTTTCTTTTTCGGGTTTTTCTTCTTTAGGGACGGAAGATTCTTTCTTCAGGCTACTCTCCGCAGGATAACTTTTAGGCCTAATCAATTTAGACACTCGTTCTTTTTTCGTCGTCGCTTTTTCCTCCGGCACTCTCGCAACATTAACGTAATCACCCAATTTTACATTCGATTCTATATTTTTAATGGTCGCAGAGACATTATTCAATAAATTATCGGTGCCTTCGTTCGATTCTTTCTGGGGCTCCTGGCGTTCACTTTTATTTCTTAACGTGTTATATTTAGTTACACCGGTGTCACTAACGGACCCCCCTGGTTCTTCCCTCGATGTGGATCTTTCCCGACGCATGTTTAACCTCCCCTTTCTCTTATCCCTAATTTCTTTGAGAACTTTCTGCGTTTCCATTTCACGTTCCTTCTTCTCCTTCAGCAACACGTTCTCTTCTTTGGGTTTCTCATAGAAATCGGGCCTTAAAAATCTAGAAATCCTCCTGTTTGAAACCGTGGATGGCTTCTTTAGTTCAGTCTTTTTTTCTGAATCCGCGTAAATAGGTGAAATTGACCTTTGTGTTTCACCACCGTACTTATTCGGTGTTAAATATTTGCTGAGTGTTGATGAATCCGGGCTGTACGAGGACGAATAACTAAAAGCAGATGGGCGTGGTATGCTTAATGAATAGTCTGGGCTGTATGGTTTAGGGCTGTAATCATCACTTTTGTATGGCGATAAAGAATCATCGTTTCTTTCTGATACTGAATTTGAATTGCTACGTGAAAATGCTTTCGGATTTAAGTAGTTACTTTTATGTTCCCTCAGGCTCATTGAACGCATCGCTCTCGTTGATTTTTTTGGAGTCATGTAATGATCTTCTTCGTTGCTGCTATCAGGTTTAATATTGTACGGTGAATAATGACCCGGGCATTCTTCATCGATAGCGTAGGTTTTTATCTCATTTTCTGCATCACCGTCTTTATTTGCATATTTCGAAGGACTACTTTCAACTGAATATCTTCTCGGTAGTGTCGCAGTTTTATCGATTGATCTGTACTCTTGACTTGCGTTATTGTTGTTGTTGTTGCCGCCATCATCCGTAGTGGTTCTTTCTGTAGAATTTCTCATCGACATGGTTCGAGTTAATTTTTTGGCCTCGGAAGGAGGTAGCTGCGCAAGCAACTGTTTTTGAATGCGACGCGAAAGCCCCGGTGTAAGATAAGACAGAGCGATCGCATCCTCTTCCGATAGCTTTAACTGTTTCAAGTTTAAGTCTGATAAATTAAGGTCGTCTTTCTTCGTTTTTCTGTCTGAAATAGATTCAAGAAATGAATACCCAACCGCACACTGGCCCGGGGAGCTTCACAACATTCGAGAGGAGAATAAAACTTTACCTACCTTGAAGAGATGTTAGTCATTTGGCACAAAAAAATCTTCTGCTGCTTGAAATGAACACAATAAAAAAATCAAAAATTAGTAACGACAACCTAAATAACGAAAGCCAATTGCATTAGCAGCATGCCATTTTTTTTTTGCTTTTTTTTGGTTTTTTACACTCGGTATTTTTTAGTTATATAAATGAACTTTTTTTGTATTAAAGCTGAATTTTATCGGGCTTCTTTATTAAAAATAATTTGACTGAAGCGGTTCTACAAATAGTAAAAAAAAATATATACATCCTTGGGTAATCGGTTTAAAATAATAAAACCAAAACAATGAACTCTAACTAATGAATGAAGTAAGGTGAGGGTGATACGTATGATGAATTAGTGAGTGCATGCAGCCTACCGAGTCTGTGTCGCAGCAGGTAGCCAGGCAGTTAGTGGGTGCCCTTCTGGTCGGAGGGTCCGCAGGGCACATGCACCATCACGCGCACTCGCGCTGCAACCACACAACACTGTCACAGCCATGCACTACAGTGCAGTTTTACACTGACATATTTTGACGTATTTTTCCATAAATGGCCTGTTTAAAACAGTCATTAATACAAACATAAAGAAAAGTCATGGCAAAGGACCTAGATTAACATAAAGGATACATAAAAAATTATTTGACTTACATGTACTTACAATAATAAGTCTCATAAATGGGGTTAAAGTACGAACTGGAATTTTGGAATTTAATATTCAATTTTTTTATAGAAGTTGTAAATAATATGTAAAACAATTTTAACAATTTTGAGTTGAGAACATTTATAATAAATAAAATAAATATTTTGGAAGTCATTTCAGAAGTGCATAGTCTTCCTTTTCCTAGTCGACTTGGGAAAGTGAAGATCATGCACACACTTAATTTTAAAAACTATTAAAAGAATTCGTTATATCGTTCATTTTATTAAATTTGGAAAATTGTAGTTACTAAAAACAGATTGTATTGAATAATTGTAATTGTTTCATTAACTCCATTTTTAGTTCTGTTTTAAAATCTAATAGAAAATCAACAGTTTTGATTACTATATTATACAGGGTTCTCCAACAGATATGATCCATTTTTAATAGATTGCCACAGATTGTACAGTGATACATGCAATTTCTTATAAGATGGATAGATTTCCACTCAACGCGTTTTTGTGGAAACAGAATTTATTAAAAAAAACTTAGTTACATAAGTGCAGAGAAATTTCCGTCGTAATTTTGATGTTGAACGGCATGGAAGAATACCATCAAGAAAAACAATTTTACGCTGAGTGAATGATTTTAACAAGTTGGGTGACGTTAAGTGCAGGTTTAACGAAAGACAATATTTTTCCAGAAATCAATAGTGTTTCGAACAAGTTGCTAGTGGAAAATTTATGGAAAATTTTAAAAATCGTTTGAGGCAGATAACATATCGTTTTTAAATATCGCAGAGTTATTTCATTTTACTCTTTATGTTTTTTTTTCAGCCTCATGAAAATAGATCGTATCTGTTAGAGAACCCTATATAAACAATAATCAGACTTAGGACATTTCAGAGCATTGCTAAGGTTACGCAATACGAGGACCCATTCATTGTGTAGTCATGGCAACGTTCCGCAATGTCCAAAGTCTGATAATAAAATTAATGCAATTCTTATATTTTCAGCAAAAAGAGTTTTGATTTCTTTTTATTGCTTCTGAATAATATTCACTGTGAAACTTTGCTCCAATGGGCCTCTTATCCATAACTGGGCCACTTTTTGGTGAAGTCCTGTGTGTTGAAAACACTAAATTTAAAAAATACATAATTAATAAAGTTCTTTTCAGATTACAGCCCATTGAAGTTTTCAATCCTCTTTATTCTATTTATATAAAATGACATGTCTTCACAGATATTTAAAAAAATGCTTACTTTCAAAAGACAAAGCCAAAATTAAATATTTCCAGCCATGTTTAAGAAAATTGTCTAATGTTATAGTCCATTCACGTTAAGAACATAGCGTTAAGAAAGATAGAGTAATATTTTCAGGTTTATGATTGGTAACAGGTAAATATTTTATCAATAATATTTTCTTTTTCATGATAATTTATAATAATACACTACAGTTCTAATATGGATGATAAGAGAGGAAGCTGGCTCATCGAAAAACCCTCAAGGGAAACATATTCGAAGTGGCCGAAGACTTATGGCATATAATGGCATTTGTTGAATACAGCCGTGAAAATTCCAAGTCAGCGTAAATAAAATTGGTTTCGAAATTGGTTGGCATTGGAGAGGCAACAATGTGGGCTATAGTAAAAGAAAAGGAAACCATGTGAAGTCTATGATCTCCTAGCTAAAAACGACATCGTGAAACAACTTTTGATAAACTGGATGACATGTGCATTCTTTCTATCTTAAGATTGAATTACCTACTTGTCCAAAAATTTTAACAGTAAATACATGTTTATTACTGTTATTTTGAAATTAAGTAAAAATTTTAATAGGTTATAACAGCAGATGATATTTTACCTGCAATTAACCGTACAACATCGTGGAAGATTTTAAGAAAATTAGGATTTAAATGGGAGAAACGAAGCCGAAATTGTATTTTGATTGAACGTCAAGATATTGTTTTGTGGAGACACCATTAGAAGATTTTGAACAATGGGAAAGAAAATATATTATTTGGATGAGACATGGGTAAGTGCGGGTCCTACAAAATCAAAAATGTGGAAAGATACTTTACTGCTCGAGAAGCATTTATAGATGGATTATCACTTGGTTTACAGAACTCTTCTGGAAAAGGTGCTTCACATTGGCAGTGAAACTGGTTTTGTTGATAATGGACGTTTACTGTTTGAATCAAAAAAGACTGGGGACTACCATGAAGATATGAACAGTCAAATTTTTACTGAGTGGATAAAGAATGTATTACCAAAACTTGAACCTGGATGTGTAATTGTAATACCACTCAGACAAAACAGATAAAATACCTAATTCTTCATGGAGGAAAGGTACAATAATTGAATGGCTCACATCGAAAGGAATTGTAACAGATTAAAAGTTAAACTTCTCGATATTGCAAGAAAATATACAAGTGAAAATCCAGTTGTAGATGAAATGGTAACAGAAAGTGGTCGTACAATATTAAGATTGCCTCCATGTCATTGTAATTCAAATCCAACTGAACTTGTTTGGGCTCAAGTAAAACATGTAGCTGCTAATAACAAAACATTCATGTTGTCTGAGGTTAGAACACTGCTGATTGAGGGATTAGATCTTCTAAGTGCTGAACACTGGAAAAATTGTGTTAAACATGCTATTGCAGACGAAAATAAAACGTATCAACTTCACTATATTGTGGAAGATATGGTGGAGGAATTAATTATAACAGCAAATACTGCCTGACTCAGATTTAGATTTTACAAGTGAATAAATTAATAAAAGTAAATGATAATTAAGCTTGTAAGAAATTCGGAATTCACATTGTTCTGTACTTTTATTATGAATACATAATACCAAGTGATGTTTAAATTTTTTTATCAACTCTTGCTATGAAATCTGGACGGCATGTCTTAGCTTAAGTGAAAAGTACATTATTGCACTCCTTTATGTTGTTTTACGGTAAAGCTACAACATGCCGTCCAAATTCCATGGGAAGAGTTGATAAACAAATTTAAAAAATCACGCAGTATAATGTGTGGACATATATACAGGCTGTCCCAACAGTGTGTTCTCGTGCCATATCTCCATAAGTACTGAAGATAGAAAAAAATTTTCAACACAATTTCTTTTTTAATTTAAGAGATCGATAACACGAAATTATTTTCATCTACACAGAGTGAATCAAAACAGTGGTACTGGGGGCCCAATTCTTGAAATCATTCGACAAATGTCGTATGTGACATGATGTCAAAATGACGTAGACTCTCATACAAAACTATACAAATCGTTCGAGAATTGCGTCATTTTGACGTCATGTCGCATATGACGAATGCCGATGGAAAACACCTAGTAGGTCGGTCGCAGCCGCAGCGGGCAATATTACAATAACCGGCTTAACGCATTCATGCGTCAAGCTCATAGAGAGCTTGAGGCATGTATGACGTAAGTACAAAAAAATGTATAACTGTTTAAAGGAGTCACGTACTAGAACTAACTAATGCCTGTACGCTTGAAAATTAATTATTAAAGTTAACAGGTTCATTTTTTGCCGTTTTCCACGGCCACTTTAGACAATAACTCGTTTTAAAAGAAATAATTCAAATAAATCTAAAAATCTCAGAAAATATCTCAGATAGGTATGATATACTTAACAAAAATGAAAGTACTTTATTAAACGAAGAATTTAGGATAGAAAAATATAGGGCATGCTATTTAATAAAATTGAGTTCTGTCATTTTGAAATTTTTAGACAAAATGTTAAATATCTCAAGAACGGTTAGGTTTAGGTATAGGCAATGGTATACAGAAAATGTGTAGAATTTTATGGGCAATCTAAATTTGGTTTCATATATAGGGCATGCCACTTGAAATAAAAAAGTTGTGTCCGGCACCACTGTTTTGATTCACTCTGTATAGGTGAAAATAATTTTGTGTTGTAGATCTCTAAAATTAAAAAAGAAATTTCAGTTTTTTTTAATTTCTCAATGAAAATTAAAAGAAAATAGCAAGTGTGGCATACCAATGAATTCAGAAAAAATATGCTATCTACCTGTCTAAACAATAAAAATCGCACCCATAAGAAAAAATGAAATTGGCTCTGGAAAAACAAAAACGAATCGCTCTAGAAATAAAGTACGTTCGCCATTCAATCAAGCGTAAAAAGTTGCTTCAGGAATGTTTTCACAGATTTTGGAAAAATTCATAAATAAAGAGGTTATGTTCGATTTTCGAAAATGACAATTTTTCGTTTTTCTCGATTGTGAAGAAATTATTAATCAGCATGAAATTTGGCAACTTTGCCTCCATTTAATCGATTCTGTATCTCTTATAATAAGCGAAATCCCCATGCTGGCCCTCGAATTTCAATCACCCTGTATAAAAATTTTGAATTTACCTCTCTTTCCGATTGTATACTTATTAGTTATTACACCTGTGTGCAGACATCAGCGCCACCAACTATATTGTTAAAGTGAATGGACTATAGGTATCTGAATTAAATGTGAATTGTCAAATTTAAAAATATTATTAAATTATATTAAACAGGGCTTTAGGAAACATTAAGATCACATTGAAACATTTACTTAATTATTTTAATAAAAAATAAATAAATAAGGAATTGCATAGTAATGTTAAAGTAAAAAAAAAATATTAATATTAGTAACCAATAAAAACTGCTCAGAAAAGATATACTATTAATATTATCTTAATATCAAGTAAATACATACTTGAGCTTTTAAATTAAAGTTAAATTAAAAAATTTCGTTTCACAATACTTTGTAAGAGCCCCCAGTTAAATTTCTACCTAAGCTATATGCTTTAATAATTTAAAAAAAACTAGTATGCAATGACTTCATTCTCATGTATAGTGTCTACCTTTTAATTAAAAATTATGTAAAATTCACAACATTATTATTTATCTACTAATATAAGGCACATTAATAAAATAAAATCTATTTTGATACGATTGATATTTATGAAATGTTAAGTAAATAAATATTGGGTCAATTAAAAAATTAATTGTGGATATTGTGGTAAAAACAATTCAATTATGTTATCACTGATATTAGTCAGAAGAGAGTTAAAAATGTTTAGCGGCCATCATTCCTTTATATTCATACATCAAAACATGTCAATTACATAATAATATAAATAATAACAATAAATAATATAATAGAGCAACAAAATACACTAAACATCGAGTAGGTGTGTGCAAAAAAATATCTCAAAAAAAAATTAAAAAAATAAAATTTTCATTCAGGTGCAGAGAAATCTGCAACACACAAAAATCAAAAGGGTAAATTACAAAAAAAAAGAAAATATATTACCATAAGAAAACACCTAAAAACTGGAATAACAATCTACTCTACACAGGCACGTTATTAATAAACAATTGTAAATTAATCTTGATGTTTACCTCCTCTAGGAAGGGTCGCAGTCTGAGTTGGGGTACTAGAATTTTTGAACACACTCTCTATGTCTGAAGCCAGGTCTCTACTGACACTACGACGCCAGGGAGTCCCCAACTGACCTGCTGAGTTACTACTGGCAGTACGCTCACGACCAAAAGGTCTTCCCAAAGGCGACGTCCTACTGCAAAACAAAAATTAAAACCTCATAAATAAAACACAAATTAAATTTAGACGACTTCAAGTTGATTACTACTAAAATTACTGCAAATGTGTACTAAATTACAATGAAACAAATTAAATACTAACATCTACTTATGAAATTATGATCAAAATGAATGAAACTAAATAACATTTATCCACAATGTCTGATATCTACACTGGCAACTTACATAAGTGTGTTAGTTTCTTTCCTATATGTAATTGTGAGACGAGTGCTTGAAAAACACAGTCATTTGAACTGACATCTTTAAAAAAAAACAAACCGCAACTAACGCTTAAGGATTTCGAAATTTACCTTGTGAATGGATCAATTCTGTTTCGTAAATTCCAAAAAGCCGTGTCATGATTAAAATGATTCAAAAGACGACTGCTGGTGGGAAAGCCTGGTCGAGTGCTATCTTCCACGTTGATCCTTTGCGTTAAATCTCGCACCTTTAAAATCAATTTCGCACTTTATGTTGCGTAACAAAATAAAAACAAAACTTACACGAGACAACAGGGTTGAGAAAAGATTCTCCGCCGTCAAAATTTCAAATCCATCGTCGTCGTCGTCTTCACCGGAGCTCAACGAGTCCGCATGTTCAAGACTAGCTTTCATCGGCCTGGAGCTCCTGGAAAATAAAATTTGTCACCCGAATACTGCTGGCACTATTGTAATAATGAGCACCTGAGTCTGTGCATGTGGAAGGTGTCCCGTCTGGAATCTTCGTTATCACTGTCTTTACCAAAGGAACTGTGTCGGTGCAAAGAAAATGGTGATTCATCTTCTGAACCTTCCCTATCACTTAAAAGTGAACTGTAAAATGCACAAATTACTGTTATTTTTAGAACGCATGAAAAAGTGGCTTACTTCATTCTCCTCGCTCTATTAAATTTATTTGCCCGACGACTGCTGTTTGTCATCGTGCTAGCAGTACTGGCGGTATCACTGGGTTCGAGGCTTCCTGCTCTGGGAGTAACGTATCCTCCTCCCTCAACAGCAATTGGGATAATGTATTCGCGAGGTGATTTACGGATTGGTTCTCCAGTGGACGGTGTAGTCTCAGAGTCTGATTCTTGAGTCGATTGTCTGGATAAACTATTGGCTCTGCAATTAAACAATTTTAAAAGTGAGAACGCAGTAAACTAAAGGAGACATTACCTCTGGGACTGGGCAGATTTCTGCGTTTGTAAAACTTTTGGTGTCGGTGGTTTCGGTGGTGGTGGAGAAATAGGTTCACTTTTCTCTTCGGATTTTTCAAATGAAATTGGAATAATTCTTTCTTTGGGCGACTGTTTTACTTTTGATTCAGGTTCGAGTGAGGCTGACCTATTTGAGATATTCATAATTTTATCGAATAATGAGGGGCAAATTACTCTTTTTACCTCAGTTCAATATTAGGGGCAGCGGATACGGGGAACACAGCTTCACTTCGTTGAGTTTCCAATTTCGGTGGTGCTTCGATGTGATGTGCCATTTCAGTCTTAAATTCCATAGTTGCAGGTTTAGGCTGAGGGTAATTCAGTTTAATTTCGGCTTTCGTCGTTTTACGACGTGGCAACGTTGCTGACTTCAGCGTTATTTCAGCCGATGAAGTTTTGTTGTCCGTATCAAGTGCAGGCTGTTCGTATTTTATTTGTTCAGGTGTAGAAACCTGAACGGTTGCCAGTTTCATCTCAACCGGTTCCAATCCAACCTGTAAATAAAATAGTTACACACAATCAATTAATTGATTAATTAGGAAAATTTTCACCTGTAATTTTAATTGTTGCTTGTCTTCACTGGCTGGAGACGACGGAGATGTGATCATACCTATACTTCCTGAAGCTGATCTTCCGCTAGCTCCAAATGGCACCGGGGGTTTTCTAATGCACGGCCTCGATTTAGATTTTCGAGTTCCCTCTTTATCTAAAGCGTTTGAAATAATACTGACAGCATTCTTTAACTGCTTCTTTCTGTCTTCATCGTTAATGTTAGTATCCTTTAACTTCTTTTTGTTTTCTTCTCCTTCCGATACTCCACCTTGTGGGGTTTCCTTGTTTTGCACCGTAGCTTCTGTTTTTTTTTCAGCCTCGTCTACTTTTTCCGGGGGCTGTTCAGTACTTGCCTGTTTATCAACGCTGATCCGTTTCGGTATGTTACCCTTTAATTTAGAAGGAGACGTGTTGGTCGTGCTTGCTTTCCGTTCAAATCTCTCCTTATATCCGTCGACACTAACCCCAGGTAGGATGACTTTCTTTGGTTTGTCACTAGACTTGCTCTCGTTGGCGGCAATCAAATTTTGGAACTTTTCTGCCTGTTCGTATATTCTGGATCTTCTCCTTTCAAGCGGTTTATTCTCAATGTTGTTTTTATTTTCAACCACCTCAGGCTTTTCTTCCGATTTCTCTTCGTTAACAACCTCAGCTTTGGCTGCGTTTTCATCAACAGCATTTTCATTTCTGTACGTTAGGACACCCTTCTTCACGGGCTTCTTCTTCACGTCGGATTTAGACTCCTCCATTTTAACTTCTTCCTCCTTCTTGTCTTCTTCTTTCTTTTTCTCATGGAGGTTAACATTTTCTTTACCAACATTTTCCTTATCTGCATCGGTAGATAAATTCTCTTGGCTTGGATTTTCATTAATTTCTTCCAGGATTTTCGTGCTGAGCGTTGTAGATACAGCTTTCTTTACTTTGCTCGGTTTCTTAAGTTCGTTTTTCTTAGAATCCTCCAAGATTTCAGCACATGCGGCCCCCTGCAATGATGGATCCACCGTCTCTTCCATTTGCTCAACGTCCATTTCACGCGAGAGCGTCTGTGTTAGGCTTTTATCTAAGGGAATTGGTTCAGCCATGCTAGCGTCTTCTTGGGACGCATTTTCCATTATTGTTCCATGCAACGATATATCTGCTATTGTATTTTCTTTGATTATCTTGTCTTTTCTGCTTGATATATTGGCGTGGTCTGAACTGACGGCATTCTCCAACTTTCTCTTCGGAGAGGCTTTTACCTGATCCAGTAAGAGATCTTTTATTCGTTTCTCAGCAGGATGAGAAAGTTCCATCAGACTTCCTACAGATTGAGATCGTACTGGTACTCCCAGATCTGGCTTGACGGGCTCTTCGGGTATCTAAAATTAATTACGACATAATTTGCTTATTTCAAAATCAAGAATTATCGTTACCTCTCCGGTTACTACTAATTTATCACTTTCAAGTTGGGGCGGGGGTGGTGCTAAGGAAAGCAGCAAATCCAACCTTACAGGTGTTTGATTTGCTAAGTATTCTGATATATCTAGGCAAGATTCATCGTAACCCTCATTTACCCACCAATGTGAACAAATCTTTTCTATGTCTGCGCGAGTTTTTGGGTTCACTGTTAACATCTCTCTTATTAGAGGAGAAGCAGCTGCAAGTATAAAAAGGATGAAATGTTTCTGGTTGAACAAGAATAGATAGCATCTTACGGCTTGGTTTCATAGGTTCAAAATAATCTCCTTGTGAAATTTGTTTAACTAAACGCTTAAAATTGCTTCCATCAAAGGGCATGGCACCATATACTAATGTGTAGAGTAAAACACCTAAAGACCAGCAATCCACTTCTGGTCCATGGTATGGAGTTCCTTTAACAATTTCGGGGGATGCATATAAAGGAGAGCCACAAAACGTTGATAACAATCGTGTGTCATCAAATACATTTGATAATCCAAAGTCTGCTATCTAAAGACAATTTATTTTTAAAAAAACAAATCATATTGGTTGAAGTCCTTTACTTTCGCATTTCCATTTTCGTCCAACAAAATATTTTCTAATTTTAGATCTCTGTGGCAGATTTTATGCTTATGACAGTAGTAGCACGCTGTTGCAATCTGTCTAAATATCCTCCTGGCTTCCTCTTCTGATAAGACTTTTCTCTCTGATAAATAATCATATAATTCTCCCCCAGCTGCATATTCCATAACAAGGACCATTTTTTCTCTGTTTTCAAATACTGAAAATGCGAACACTGAAGCCTTTCGTTCCAATTTATTGGGTTACGCTACCTTCATATATGTGAATAATATTTGGGTGCTGCACCGAAGACATAATTTGAATTTCCCTTCGTATTCGAACAAGATCTGCTTCAGTTTCGATTTTTGATTTTTTTATAGTTTTTATCGCAACTTCTTGCCCAGTTTCTTTGTTAATTCCCAGCTGCACTTTGCCATACGTGCCCTGTCCTAATTTTTTTATTATATCAAACCTGGAAAAACAAGTGTAAACCAAAACCGAAGAGAAAATTTTTCTTTGGCATATATTTGTCCAGTTGTTTACTACGTTGTAGTATAGTTTAATAACATTTTATGTTTCTAGAACATATGATTGAAAATACATTGTGCGTTTCCGTAATTACTAAATTTTGGCAACGATCCAACGTTATAGCATACCAAATGTGCCAAAAAGTTTACAGAAACAAAGTAAATCGTGCCAATTGGA
The DNA here is from genome assembly GCA_958336345.1 of Dorcus parallelipipedus. Classification (NCBI taxonomy): domain Eukaryota; kingdom Metazoa; phylum Arthropoda; class Insecta; order Coleoptera; family Lucanidae; genus Dorcus; species Dorcus parallelipipedus. The sequence goes on from OY284476.1 coordinate 41,784,027, forward strand.
GTTCATTAGTAGCTACATCTAGATGTTTTGATAATAAATTCTTTCATTATTCATTTTTTTATGTAGCTGGAGAGTATTATCAGCCAAATTGATTTTAATTCGCAGTTACGTAGTTTCTTTTTTCTTTTTCAAATTGAGCTGGTGCTCAAAATCGTCTTTTTTTTAAATGGAACGCGCCCTGCTTTTATTTTTAGCACAAAATATAACAATTATTTCTATGTGGAACGTACAGATATAATTAAGCATACACAGAGTTATTTTTTCTGTGGCAAGTTCCAGTTCAGAAGCTCATTTCAGTTTTTATTTAACTACAAAAAGACATTACACTATTTCACTTTTCAAATATAGCTAGGTTTGCCTATCTTTGCATAAGTCTTGTTGGTCGTCGGGATTGCGATGGAGTTCTCGAACTACTCTTCTGCTAATGAGGCCCTAACTAGGGCCGAAATAGCTATACAGAGGATGCTCAGTGGTCCAATTGCAATCCAGCCGACTTGCGACAAAAATGTACAGGTTTCCTTTTTTAAGAAATTCAGGATATTATTACAGTTATTTGAAATAACGACTCTCTTCACTGAATAATGCAGAAATAATCGAAAAAGAATTACTTATACGTAATATAATACAATTCCACATAAATCTCCATAATAATCTGGTAGGTATAAACTCATTAAATAATTTCGTTATGATTAATTCGTGATACGTGACGAGATTGCGTTCAGGTATTGCGAATTGAATTATTTTTATATGAATATATAATGTAATTATGTAAAAATTTCTTAATTAACAACTGAGATCAAAATATAGTGATTCCTTACTTATTCCGATAAAAATTCCGCGCGTAATATTAATTAAAAACAAATACTTAAATATTTTGTCATACATTTTTTTCGTTTATTTATTGCTTTTTATGTACAATAGTGATTAAAAATTTTAAATGACAGAAGGCTATTTGAATTTTCCGCCATACTAAATTACGATACACTGGAGGTGCGTTCGAAAACTATGCCATCGAGTACATCTTGAGCGTGTAGTGCGTTCGGAAACCGTACCATCGAGAACATCTTGAGCGTATAATCGCATCTTTGTCAATCACGATTTTAACTTATTTTTTTATATTTCGTTCACGTCTCAAGAAGTCATGTGTTTACGTGTTTCATGACAACGGGTGAACTTATCACGCCCTACTTAAAAGTGAGAGGTGAAAAGTTCGACCGTTGAAATAATGTAACCAATTGCAATTGGTCCTTCTTTTGCTGGGACAATCCAGATTTTTAACAGTTTGCTCCGTGTCCCACGGAGTTTTAAAAAATCCTGCTTTTTGGAAAGAATATGCTTTTGCCAATTTACAACAAACAATTAAAAGACATTTTAATTAACGAACCCAACCGTTTAATAAAATGACTCAAATGTGCCGTTTGCTAGACTATTATTTTAATAGTATATTATTTTACAAGTTTCACAAGAAGGCTTATTGTAACACGAGTGGGGTTGGGGTATGACGAGCGAAGCGAAGCAAGCTCGGAGTGCCCCAACTTATTGAACAAAAATATGAAAAATACTGTCAAAAATTGGACCTCTTTAGTAGTGATGTAAAAATAGAAAAATACGATATTTTAAAAATTTTTATAGAATTTTTTTTATTAAAGGATGACTGTTTTGCTGATGAGGCCCCAATTAGGGCCGAAACAGCTATACAGAATATGCTCGGGGACCCCATTGCGATCCTGACGACTCGCAACCAACATTTACATGTTTGCGATGACACGTTTTGTCCGCTTCGACTGCCATCTCGTGCGTGTTAGCTTATGAGGCAGCGGTATTGTTGCTATTTGCTTTCACGACACGAATTATAAGTCGGAAAATAGTTGTGCTGCGGCGCAATTATTTCACATGTTTGCATTCACGTGCTAACCGTGCGTATATCTTGTTGGTCGTCGGGGTTGCAGTGGAGTTCTCCAGCTACTGTTCTGCTGATGAGGCCCCAATTAGGGCCGAAATAGCTATACAGAATATGCTCGGGGGCCCCATTGCGATCCTGACGACTCGCAACCAACATTTACAAGGATGATAGCGTTTGAATCTTTTTTCTGTATTAAATGGTTTAAACGCCACAACAGAAAACCACTCTCGGTGGACACGTGGTATGTATTTGGTCTCATACTTTTCGCGATATTTAAGTTTAAAATTATTATTGTTTTGGTATATTTTTATTAATTTATTTCAAAAAATATGTTAATTTGTCTTAGATTTTAGCGTTTTGGCCTATAAAATGTCTTTTAATTAGTTTAACACTTGTCACATACAGTGAAAGCTCTCTTAGGCGGACACCGATCGTGACCAGCAAACTGTCCGTCCATTAGAGGTGTCCGCCTAAGAGAGATGCAAATGCATTTAAATTACATAAATAGGAGATTAAAAACTGTCCAGCTAAGAGAGGTGTCCGCTTAAGAGAGCTGTCCGCTATGGGAGCTTTCACTGTATATGTTAAGATTATTATCATGTTATTAACTTTAACTTTAAAAGACAGTAGGCATAGAAAAATAATAATAAGACATCTGTCAAAAGAGAGCACAGAATAAAAACGTAAAAAAGTAAATACTTTGATTAAATCCGAACATTTGGTCCTTCGAGCATAAAAGAACAGCACTTGGACACTGTAGGAAACATAAAAGAAACGTCCAAAACGAAGATTGTAACCGAAAAAGAAAAAAAAATGTCACTTACTTCACGAAAAGACAGAAGTACGTCGTCTGAGCTTGAGTTCAGAGGTTTCTCCAAGAATGAAGACGTAAGCGGTGAAGATAATAAGGAAAAAAAGGAAAATCCACCGGCTGCGGTAATCGGAGAGGCAAATTTAGCTCACTCTCAGAAAACAATTATTACATCTTCTTCAAAAAGAAGATTATTAAGTATACAATTAGAAGCAATGAAAAAATTAGTTCTTCTAGAGGAAGAAAAGCATCATGAAGAAAAGAAAGAAAGGGAAAAGATGTTCCTAAGAAAAAAACAAATGATTGAAATGGAAATGAAACTAAAGATGAGTGAAACGGAAAGCAGATTGGATAGTGAAATTGATAATTCCGATATATTCGAAGAAGCAGGAAAAATAGAACAAGATAACAATATAGAAAAGGTAGAGAAATCTCAATTTATGGATGATCCGAAGACGGAAATTAAAACAAAAACGGACATCGACCCACAAATGTATCAATGTCAAAATTTAAAAAGAAATGCATTTGAAAATGTATTTATGAAACATTCATTTGGAAAAGAATTACCATCTTTCGCAGGAGATCCAGAAGAATGGCCCTTATTTTATTCACAATTTAAACGGACAACCGAATTATGTAATTTTAGTGACGAAGAAAATATTATCAGAATACAAAGATGCTTACGGGGAAAAGCTAGAGAAACCGTGAAACCACTTCTACTATCTCCTGCAAATTTAGAATCAATAATTGAAACCCTTGAGTTGACATTTGGAAGACCAGAAATAATAATTTCCATGTTAATTGAAAAGGCCCGAAAAATCCAATCACCAAAAGATGGAAAGCCCGATTCGATGCTCGCCTTTTCAAACATCGTCTCTAGTCTCGCTGCTTCAATGGAAGTGTTAAAAAGTGAAGGACATATGTCAAATCCACAACTTATGGACGAATTGGTACAGAAGTTGCCATATTTTTTTAAAATGGAGTGGGGTTCCCAAATTTTAGGACATGAAAAACAACTGAATTTGAAAGACTTTTCGAACTGGTTAAGAACAAAGGCTAGAATATCATGCATAATCGACACACAAGTGGGAAAGGTCGATTACAAGAAAAAAGAAAATTTATTTTCAATGAAGACTAGAAGTTGCTTCGTGTGTGAGGAAGAGTATCACATTTTAGATAATTGTGAGAAATTTAAGAGCAAGGATGTAGATAATCGTTGGGAAGTTGTGAAAAAGAATAAATTATGCTTCTGTTGCTTGAAACGAAATCATTCTCAAAAAATTTGTAGAAACAAGAAGGTATGTGGTCTTAATAACTGTCAATTGCTTCATCATAAGTTACTTCATAAAAATTTTCAAAAACATGATAGATTAACAAAAAATGAAAAACTTTGTTTAGTCGACAAACTTCCAAATACGGTATTGCTAAAAATATTACCGGTAAAAGTAAAGGGTCCAGTTTGTGAAGTAACCACCTACGCATTTTTTGATGAAGTCTTATCGATGCTGAATTAGCAAGAAAACTGCAATTAGATGGAGAAGAAGAGTCGGTTTGTTACCAATGGACGAATGGAATCACTCATGAAGACAAGCATTCTAAGAAAGTACATTTTCAAATTTCTTCTTTAAATGAAAAAGGAACTCATACTCTTAACGGAGTAAGAACTTTGAAGAACATGATGTTACCCAAACAAACGATTGACGTAAAGAAAATTCAAGAAAGTTTCCCTAAAATTAAACAATTAAGTTTACTGAAGTCATTTTTTGAAGAACGTCCTTTAATATTAATTGGCCAAGATTACTCTCAACTGGCATATCCAAGAAAAGTTGTAGAACTTTCACGGGACGGTCCTATTCTGTCTAAAACTGCTCTAGGATGGGTACTACATGGAAAAATAAATTCAATAAAAGAAGCTAAAAAACAGTTTTTATGTCAAATTTGCAAATGCCAATCTTTTGATGAAGAAGTCTACAACTTAGTAAAAGAATCTTTTAAAACAGAATCATTTGGAGTTAAATTGTCAAGCAATTACGGGAAAACTCCAGAAGTAGAAAGATGTGAAAAAATTATGAACAACACTACCAGGAGGGTTGGAGAAAGATTTGAAGTTGGATTATTATGGAAATTGGATGAAGTAAATTTTCCTGATAGCAAAGAAAATGCATTAAAACGCCTGTTTTGTATGGAAAAGAAAATGGATCAAGACAAGAAATTTGCGGAACAATACTGTCTTATAGTTGAAGATTACATGAAGAAAGGATATGCTGAAAAACTGGATGAGTTAAAATCGAAAGAGATAAACAAGAAAATTTGGTATTTACCACATTTTGGAGTCGTCAATCCTAATAAACCTGGAAAATTAAGATTAGTGTTCGATGCTGCAGCGAAAACAGAAGGAGTTAGTTTGAATACAGAACTTCTGCAAGGTCCAGATTTATTAACATCATTAACTGGAGTCTTGTTGAAATTTCGACAGTATAAAATAGCATACACCGGTGACATTAAAGAAATGTTCCACCAAGTCTTGATTAGAGAAGAAGACAGATGTGCTCAAAGATTTTTTTGGAGAGGCATGAGGAGAAGCGGAAAAGCAGACGTATATGAAATGAAAGTTATGACGTTCGGAGCTACGTGTTCACCCAGCTTGGCCCAATACATTAAAAATAGAAACGCTGAAGAAAATAGAACAGATTGTGAAGAAGCATGTCAAGCAATTTTAAAGAAGCATTATGGGGATGATTATTTAGATAGCAAGAAGACTGAAGAAGAAGCCATTAACTGCATTGGACAGGTTATTAAAATGCATCAGAAAGGTGGGTTTGAATTACGCAATTTCATTTCAAACTCTGAAAAAGTTTTAAAAAGTATTCCTGAGAATTTGAGAATGCGGAGAATGAAGAGCTTAGAAGAATATAAAGAAAATTTCGTCGAAAAGGTTCTTGGCCTTCAGTGGGATTCCAAAAATGATGACTTCATTTTTCTACTGAATTTTAGAAAAGTTAATCCAAAAATTCTAGATAGTAGTAAAATTCCCACAAAAAGAGAAATCTTGAAGATGGCAATGTCTGTGTTTGATCCCTTCGGATTTCTATGTAATGTCCTTATAACTCTGAAAATAATTTTACAAGAAATTTGGAGATTAAAAATTGGCTGGGACTATGAAATTACAAATCAATTGGTTGACTACTGGAATAATTGGATTCAAATTTTCAGAAATCTGATACCATCTATTACAGTACCTCGATGTTACGGAGAAAAAATGGCAGATTCGGAAAATATCGAATTACATGGCTTCTGTGACGCAAGTGAAAAAGCATTTGCAGCAGTAGTGTATTTGCGATATGAGTATAAAAATAATTTTTACACATCATTCGTGTTAGCAAAAACTCGAGTTGCACCATTAAAACCAATTTCTATTCCAAGAATGGAACTGCAAGCCGCCGTGATGCTGAGTAGGCTGATGGACAAAGTAAAATCGGAATTAGAAATAGAAATCCAGAAATATTTCTACTGGACAGACTCAAAAACAGTTTTGTGCTGGATAAAATCGGATACGTCCTTATTTAAAAAATTTCTGACTCATAGAGTTGGAGAAATTTTGGAACTTTCAAAAAAGGAGAACTGGTACTGGATTACGACAAAAGAAAACGTGGCTGATGAAGCTACCAGAGTTTTAAAGCGCGGACAAATTTCAACAGAACGATGGTTAAGCGGTCCGCCTTTCTTGAAGCATGCCGATCTCTGTTATTTTACTAAAAATGAACCAATTTATGAAATGAATGAAGAACAACTAGAAAAGAAGAAAAATCTTAATACCTTTCTAATTAAAAGAACGAATGAATTGTTACCTCATGTAAATAGATTTTCAAAATATTTGAGATTAATTCGTACAACTGCTTGGATTCTCCGATTTATAACTAATATGAAGTTAAAAAATAACGTGAAAAGAAAAATTACAAGAAAAAAAGTGAAGAGCCTTCACTAGGGCGAAGAAATGTTAAGATTATTATCATGTTATTAACTTTAACTTTAAAAGACAGTAGGCATAGAAAAATAATAATAAGACATCTGTCAAAAGAGAGCACAGAATAAAAACGTAAAAAAGTAAATACTTTGATTAAATCCGAACAGTATATAATAAAATTTTTATTAATCAAAGTAAATGCATTTTTTTTTAATTTTAAACTTAAATATCGCAAAAAGTATGAAACCAAAACTAGACAAACTACTTAGTGTTCCATTTAAAACAACAAAGTTGATACTCATTTGTTCTGTGAGGAGGTGATCTTCAAAACGCAATATTGTTCGACGCACAACTTGTTCGATGTGAAGTAAGGGTCCATTTCTTTTGAAATTTTGTGTTTGACAGTTAGTTTCTCTGTCAATAATAATCTCATATCCACCCAGAAAAACCACATTATTTAGACATGTACTTTTTGCAAAAAAAAAGAATCAAAATTATTTTACTGCATTTTGTAGTTGAAATGTGAAAAAATGCATTTTTGAAAGTCAATGCCTGGAGTAATTAGTTAAAAATCAAATTTTTATTCTTTAACAAATGTCAACTTTCAAGTTTCACGTTTAAAAGCAATGCAATAACTGCGGTTTGAAAAACATAGGTGCCCAAATATTGCGTTTTGGAATTCAAACCAAAACAAATGTATTTGTTTGGCCTCTAAATAAAGCGATTTCAGATTTGAAACCTAGTCCATTAGATTCAGTTCCGTTTTGAGAACACAACAGTATCTCTAACTTTTTTTTTCGAATGTTTGTTCAATACTGCGGTTTGAAGATCACCTATCTCCTCATGTGTCCAATAGTCATTTGTTTCTTTTTGTTAGTATATTCTGGCGGTTCGGGTAAATCCTTAAAACTTTTGTATTTAACATTTTTTTGTATGTTTAACAAAATGTATAGGTACCGTTAAAAATAACAGGTGATCAATATCTTTTCTATCTTCTAAAATCTTGTGTCTTTGATTAGTTTATTATTTCAAATGCCAAACGATAGGAATGCAATAAAAATAATGCAAATGGCATTTGAAATAATGAACCAAACAAAGACATATTTTTTTTTCATAGATCACTTGATTAGAAAAGATATTGATCACGCGTTATAAACAAAAACCCTGTACATGTCGAAAGGTTTTTTTCGTAATACTTGAATGTTATTTCATTATAACTGCATTGTTTCCATGGTTGTTATGCTATCCATAACGGCCTAGGCCGGTTAAATTTTAACAGCACGGCCGTTATTATTATTTGCTCCGTACCTCACACGTTGCTATAGTTACAACTAAAACACACACATAATTTGCTATAGTTACAACTATTTCACACTCATATTTCTGCCTACTTATCGAAGTTTATTATTATGATTGTTTTTGCTAAAATAAAGATTTAACATACGGCCGATATGCATATAACGAACTCGGAAATTTATAGCCTCGGCTGGCGCCTCGGCCATAGAACTTATCCTCGTTCGTTATATCAAGCATATCGGCCTAATACCGTTACATACTATAACCTGCTTTGGACTCGTTAGTTTTGAACTAGCTCAGAGTTACTTCGAAACACTGTTTTTGGTGAATACGCACCATAACGTTGGTTCACACTTCACAATTAAACTTTCATGGCCAACTTCGACGTCAGATTTAACAAAAAAGACACTCTTTACATTATATGTAAAGTTCATTTTTTATTAATATGCCGATCGTATTGATCTGAGTTAAGAAAATATACGACGAAATAACATGACATGACAAAAACCGTAACGCCGTTTCACGAAAGTTAGAAGGAGATAGTTATACAAAACTCCTTTGACTTATCGATCGATCGGCATATAGTAAAAAAATGACCTGTATGATGTATGTCGTAAATTGTTGCGCGGATAACATAACCTCACTTTGAAGATTGTTAAGACAATGAGAGTCGTCCTCTCCTCGTCTGAAACTTTTTCCATCATGACTATAGAAATACATACTGAAAAATATTTGACAACTTTGGGACTGTCAGTCTATTAGCATTCTATTAGTAAAGAAAATACATGTGTTGCAAACTTATAAACAGTTTTGAAATGAACTGAACATACAAGAATCCATTGGTCTATAGTAGTTATGTACAAAAGGGTAAATTGGTCCTGCAACACCTAAGACAAATGGTTTATTTTCCACTCCCATTTTTTATTGGGTGAATTTTAGATCATACTCGTACTAGTAATACAGTAATGACTGTGGTAATGATGCCAGAAGCGAACACAAAATTGAATTAAAAAAAATTGAATGTGTCACTTACACTTGCCTTGAACACCACGTATTAAACAAAATGATTAAACAAACCTTTGCTTCAATTTTCTTTTATGATTATGCAGCCTAACCCCTCCTGTGTTTTCGATGCCCCCCATAATATTACTGATGCTCGCTTCTCCAACAACCATCTTGCTGAAACAAAAAAAATCTAATAAGTAAGCACTTACCCGTAGGTACTGTCAAAATAATTTTGTATAACTTAAATGTATAAAAAAATTTGTTGCAAGTCGGTCAAAGATCGGTCGCACGATGTCGCAATTTAAACTTTTAAAAATATTGTTGCGTTAAATGAACTTTATTGATACAGACGAAGCCAACCTATCAATTTTGCAGATATAGAATGGTCTAAATTAATGTAATTGAACATTTTTAAGTAAAACAATAAAACCTCCTTTTTTAACAATAATTTTTGAAGCATATTTCACGTCCTAGATAACTTAAAATACACCGATCATCGGTATTTATAGTAAGTGGTTTTTACATTAGGGCGCTTTTATAGGTCGAAAATTACACGTCAAATTAGTGGGCACGTAGCATGAAATTTTTTTATTTACAGCAGACGCGAAATAAAACCAATGACCTACCAAATACAAATTAAAAATTCATCAAAGTAAGACAGAAATCGCGCCAGAAGGCACGACGGAACGGGACGGATGAAGATGTGTAAACTTAACACAGGACATCGGTTTATTTTAAGAACTGTACATAGTGGGTTTGAGAGTTTATCTATGGTTATTTTTATGCAACTAATTCAGTCTGTCCTTTGCTTGCTTTATTTTATAGGATCGGGCCCCAATTGACGTGCGTAAAATTACCAAAATCGAACGATTTTCGGTTGTGCGTAAAATGAGGTTTCCGGAATATTCCGTGGAAAAAATTTAGACAAAAGCGTCTGCGATTATTCAAAAATACGTGAACCAGAATTTGTGAATTAACAGCTGATGCAAGAAAAAAGTATTTGTTATTTAAGCCATCTCAATGTGAAAATTGAACCTTGACTTCATGACTTGTTTATGTATAACAGAAAAGAAAAGCCATACGTATGGTGTACACTACAAGAACAACCTATAACTTACACCGGCGGCCAAGAAATCGCACGAACTTTCGCTTTTAATATTATAATAACAGTGAATTCAAAGTGGGCTCCGAATAAGGATATCGTCACATTTATTGGACGTGGTAATGAATAATTCATTTTTAAAAGTCAAAAACCCACATTACCCACGTGCTTGTTGCGAGTGTACATGTGGGCGTGAACATTGAGTACACTCATACCGAGTGAAATTAAACAAAAAAAAATAATAATAAGAAATTGACTGAGTCATTTCTATTAGAAGATGGGGTTTACTTAAGCCGTTCATTTTTTCTCGAGCGTCAAACAACCGGGCTCCTTTATTTTTCAAGGGGGGCGAACACTACCAAACAGATTGTAAACGCAAAATGTCTTCTAACCTAATTATAACCCTATATAATACAAATATAGACAATCGAGATAAACCTGTATAACAACATAAACATCACTATCTACTTAAAGATAAACCATATACAAATACAAATATGCGATTACCTTTGATTTTAATCCTTCTTTTTTTTTTCAAATAAATCAAACCCACTTGTATCTCTGGAACTGAAATTCCTAATTATATAACACTGTGTTCGATCACTTTTTGTACACGACGACACTGCTTTTATGCACTAGTTGTGCATTTTTGACGCTTATTGTTCACTTTTAGCAGCATTTTCGAAGCATTTTTGTCGAGCAAAAATGCCTGGCAGCCGCCATGTTAATTTTGTGTAAAAATAGTACACGACATTGGAATGTACTTTTTTGATTTTGTGCGCCGGCTTATAGATCAGGTTCAAATAATTCAATTGGTATACGCTAGCAAAATCTGCAACAAATTTATTTTCACCTTAAACACCACCGCCACATAGATTTAACGCATTTGTAAGTGACATAACCTTAAATCAATCTACATATTCTTCAGGTGCATCAGTACAAAATATTTGATTTGAATTATTCTATCAGTTCGATATGATACAAAATAAAATCATTTTAATCCTCGATAATAAATATGTATTTAAGCATTTGACGACTAAGATTGTATGTACGTAACTGACACAAGAAATTCAAATATTCGAAAACATTGCAGGCCATTTTATGTTGTAAAGTACGATTAATTTGCTTAATTTTAATTACTGTTAAATATTTCCATTTTTTTTTAATATGTATAAAATTGAAATAGTTAAATTTCATATTTGAAAAATGATCATGTGATCAAGAAGCAAATTATGAGATCGGCCGATAGGTGACGCTGTATTTGTTGAAAATTTTATAGCGTTTTCGATTGAGTTGCATTGATTCTATCTTTAGCAAATTTCACTCTTTTAAAACCATTTCTGCAAATTCTTTAAACGAAAACCGTCAATTGTTAGGACGACGCAGTGTTTTTTCCAACGTTTCACCAGCCAATTATCATCTTCAGGTATTTCGCGTTTCTAATTGACTTTTTTTTTTTGAGAAATTGACATTCATTGCTTTCCTTAACGAAAAATTTTCGCTGCGTTTTTCTAACTACCAGAGACACCATCACAACACATTCAAAAGCCCTCTTCCAATTCATCGTCCAATCAAACCTAAAAGATTTTGGCAGTTTCTTTTTGCGTTTGTTTAAATTGTTTGTGGTTCCATCTTTTCGCTATCTTTTTTTTTATAATTTCGAAATTGTTACTCACATTTTTTGCAGCGTTGCAAGACTATTGTGATTCTTAAATTCTAAAATGTTCAATTCAATCGACTTCTAAATGACCAACCCAGGTATCCAGAGTCGTTCGCCAACCCCTAGCGCTAAGGCTACGGTCACAGTGCATCAGTGTTTTACCGATTTTTTACACTGCCGGTGTCGGTAGAATAATTAAATACATATTGACAAATGAAAGTGGTCACATTTGGTCACGCTGGTAAAACCTACTGCAAGTTGCTGCAAATGTGACCACTTTCATTTGTCAATACGTATTTAATTATTCTACCGACACCGGCAGTGTAAAAAATCGGTAAAACACTGATGCACTGTGACCGTAGCCTAACGCGTCGCCAGATAGCGCATCGCCAGCGCTCTTCCAGATACCCGGCTCCAGAGTCCCTACACAGCGAACCGCTGGCGGGCGCATCCTTCTGGCGCTGGCGCTGCGCGTACTATGGTAACATAAAAACATGACGATTTATTCCCATAGTAACATTTGTGATCATAATCGTTACTATGGGAATTAATCGCCAGATAAAGTTAATTGCAGATGAAAAGACCGGGCCTTAAAGTAGTCTAGTTTCGAGCAGATGCATTTAGACCTCGGTTCGTGTACGGTTTCAACTACTGCGTAATCTACAGTAAATTTTAAAAAATTGTGAAAATATGCTTTTAAAAAACTTGTTTGCCGGGTAACATTTTTTTCAATTCGGTTTTAAAAAAATATCCACATAAAAAATGCACACGATCCGATTAGTTACTGACTGATTTATTTAGACCTCGGTTCGTGTGTTGAGAGAAACTAAGGGCCGTTTTCATAATAGAACTTTAAGTTTAAAGCGACTTTAACCTATAAAAACACATTAGTTTTTCTATGCTTAAAGTGACTTCAAATTAAAGTCTCCTTTAGCACTATTATGAAAACGGCCCTTATTCATTGGGTCTTAAAGTAGTCTAGTTTCGAGCTGATGCATTTAGACCTCGGTTCGTGTACGGTTTCAACTACTGCGTAATCTACAGTAAATTTTAAAAAATTGTGAAAAATATGCTTTTAAAAACTTGTTTGCCGGGTAACATTTTTTCAATTCGGTTTTAAAAAAATATCCACATAAAAAATGCAAACGGTTCGATTAGTTATTGACTGATTTATTTGGACCTCGGTTCGTGTGTTGAGAGAAACTTATTCATTGGGTCTTAAAGTAGTCTAGTTTCGAGCTGATGCATTTAGACCTCGGTTCGTGTACGGTTTCAACTACTGCGTAATCCACAGTAAATTTTAAAAAATTGTGAAAAATATGCTTTGTCTACAGTTGATTGCGATTGTTTTCTGCATCTCGAAATAACAAAAACTGTTGTCAAATACACAGAAGTATTTATCATTATTGCAGAGTGCTACCATAATTTAATAATGAAATTTAGGATTTGCCTTTGGGTTACTAAGAAGACGACGTGATGTTTAATGGCGACATGTTTCGATCTCAGAGAAGGCCATCTTCGGGGCGACTAGATCTAATTCCCATTTTAGACAGTCACATTTCTTGTAACAATTTGTTACAAAGTGAGAGAGATAAGCTACCACAGTGAATGTTGACTGGTTGAATTAAGTTTTTTACTTAGTTTGAATTGATTATCACTTAGGTGAAGTGGTGACATTACCTCACGGGACACCCTGTATTTTATTAAAGACATTGAAGAATTGCAAGTAAAATGAAACTTCCATCAGAGAAATGAATTAATATTTAATTTTTATAGCACAGTGGTTAAAGACTCTATCTCTGACGAAGCAGTCTTCCGAATTCGACATAAATCTAGTCAACACTTTTTACAATCTCTATTTAAATCTGACTGCGAATGGTTAGCCTCAAAGCCAAAATATAACCATAAGATTGAACACGTCGGAAGTGAAGGGCCACCTGTTTAAATCACGCGTAAAAATGAGCTGGCCCAGTTTACTAGCGGATCGACACGGTCAAAACAGGTCGGTGTTTGTGTTTCCTCTAACCCAAGTGGGTAACGTGACTTACCAAGAGCTGACCTTAAAGAACCCGTCGAGTCACAATTTGGTGGTTCAGTTAGTCCTGGATTATTTTTACCCGGGCGTTGACTTACTGCGGGAAAGTCTTCCCCCGAACTTCATTCCCTCCTACATGGAGACAAGCAAGAAGTACAAATCTACAAACCTGAGTTTTTCTTTAGAAAAATGTGCAAAATCGAGATAGGTCACACGGAAAAAGTGTTAGGCACAAAACTACACAATGAAACTCTGGTGATCATCTTGATGCCCGGAGAAAACTTTACGCTTACTCTCGGCTACAGAGCGAATGATGCAGTGACAGACTCCGCTTTTATTTTCTTGCGGAACAATTTAACATCCAGTTGGAAGTGCAGGGAGCTCAGCCGAACTTCAAATTCGGAAACCCTAAGCCGGGTTCTTCCCAGCCCTTGCAGTTTGAGCACACAGAGAAACACTTGAAGGACTGCGAACGAGAAAAAAACAGGAAGTATCCAATTCCAAATCTAATTTACAGCCAAAAACACAGGTGATGTAACCGTCTAAGTTAATAATTTTTACATAAACGGTAATTTACTGAATTAAAGTTTGATTTATTCACTATCTGAACTAAGTACGATAACACTATTCTGTTCATTATTCACTACTTTTTTTGTTTGCTTCCTGTTTGCGATATATTCTTTCTTTGCTTCTTCTAACTTCCTAATATATTCTTTTTTACACAATTCGTCTACACGTTTCAAATGGTCGGTCCACGATTTTCTATGCATTTCAGTTGTTTCGTGAATTTCGGCAAGTGTTTGCATGCGAAAAATAGCTCTTTGCCTTTCATGTCGCTCTTTCTGCTCTTCCAATTGTAATCGTAATGAAGCAACCGTGTCTCTTAATTTTTGAATTCTCTCTTTTCTATGATTGTCTGCACTTTCCTTTGCTTTAATGATATCGTTTGCCGTAACTCGAACTTCTCTGGCATTAACAGAAAAACCAAGAACATGCTGTGTTTCATCAATCATGTTGACATCTGGGTTAATATTGATGATCAATGCAATGTCTTCAAAGCCAACTAAAGCATGTTGAAACAGCAGAGTCAATTTAGATTCTCGAAAGGGTATCAATTTGTTGTCTTTGGTTCTCTGAGACTCTCGCAAGGATTTTATACACCTTCCCAAGACATGAAGCGAAGTATTAATGTAGTTTGATTCCTTCAATCTTTCGCCCATGTTTAAAGTCTTTTTAACCCTTTCTGAACCAGCCAAATCGCAGAAGTTAAAATAACTTACAGTAAATTGTTTATCTTTTCTCGAACCCTGCAGTAATTTTATGGTGAAAATACTGTGAGATCTACTCGAATGTAAGTTCACGGACGTTTTGGCATATTTTAAATTATGTAAACCGTACTGCAAAATTTGATAGGCCTCCAGTCCACTTGTTACATTTATACTAGTTAAGTGTTTTATAAAAGTTTGTCCGTTGAAAGTGCCTAAAGTTAGCTTGCTACGAGATTCTCCTCGCAGTGGTTTAGGTTTTAATAAATCATAGACACTTTCATTGTATATTTCAGCAAATGAAACCCAAACTCCAAAAACGATGTCTGGCTGATTATCGACAATTCCCACAGGTTCTAGAGTAAGTCTTTGCTGCATTGCCCTGAAAGAAAAATATTATTCAAAAGTTTGACCCTCAACCTCGAAACATATAAAATTGCCAAGGTAGAATCACCATGAAAAAGTCTATTATTAAGTATTTCTAAAATTAACATTAGTAATAAATTAAAATTTTAATACTGACTGAACATGATTAATGTTTTAAATTTTAACTTCTAAGAAATACACAGTGTATTTCTTAACTAGGAAATGCACTGAAAAATAAACCTACAATTCGAGTTTTAACCTACACTTCGAGTTTTAATATAATATGTATTAATTAATATAGTTATTTAATAAAAGTTATGGATTAGAAATTAAGTTTGATTCTTGAATATACCAAATTGAAGTTTTAGCAAAGCAATTGTATTTAATGTTTTGTAATTGTACTGAATTGCGCGCGGTAGGAGAAGCGCATACCATTTCCATTACCAACAAATTAGTTACTTTTTCTTGTATGTGAACGACTAGTTTTTATAACATCGCTGACCGACTCGATACATTGTAATTTGAAAGCATTTCGCTCACTGATAACCTTGGAAAATATAATTCACTTGTTGCTTACTAATAAGTAGTGAACGGAATTTTATATTTTATTCGATTAAGTACAAATGAAGCGGCAACGTATAACACTACAGCGAATACTAATAAGACATACAAGCTTTGCGAAAAAAATAAATAACTTACACAATAAAAATTATCTTACCTATAAGTTTGTAAATGTTGATTATCTATAGCAGAATTAAAATAATTTAACAACAGTTTGCGATTATTTCTTTCCTCCTGAAGAGCTGACTCACTTAAAAAAATAACATCACCATTACAGTCTGGTTTAAAAGTAATATCTTCTGGAGTGTAGGATAATGTTCTGAATAAGTATTCAAACGCTCTTGGTATTATACCTGGACTAGTGGTTGTACCAAAAATTGTGAATGTTTTTCCTGAAATAATAAAATATATTAACAACAAAAGAAATTCAACATTGGTTTTTGCAAAGCAAAATCTTTTATATATACTCTCACAGCTACCACTCTGAGCACAGCTCATTTAATAAAAAAAATAATCAAAATGAGCTGGAACAGGCTTGTGCTTTACACTTGACAGGTAACAGTAACAATAAGAAAAGTATCTCATAAATAATAAAAAAAAAACAATCAGCAAAAAACGAAACAAACTATATCAAAATTGTAAAATATTAATATGAAAATTATAACAGAAACAATGATTTGAGAAAATATAATCAATTTCAGTGACAAATTTCATATTACACTTATTTTATAGGAATTCATTAATTCAGAGCTACTTTAAATTAAAAGTAAGTTTAAAGATAATTAATTATTAAAACGTAAATTGTTACCTGAACCTGAGGTGCCATATGTAAGCAACGATGAACTGTTTCCGTTTATAAAGTGAAACAATCTTGGCTTGATGATACCATTAAACAGATCTTCTTGAGTGCTTTTTGGCCCAAATATTTTATCAAATTGATATTCTTTTGAATCTGAATTCTTTTCTGGGAAATGGCAAATAATTTTATTTTCGATTAATTTATAACGAGATGATAATTGTGCAGTTTTCTTAATTCTTAGATATACTTGTATATATTCTGAAACCTAAAAAATACAAACAAATGTTTTAAACTGTCAAGTACACATAACATAAGGATACATAATGGTATAATATTTTATAGCTTTTTGTCCAATCTTAAATTTATTGATGATATAGTGAAGGGGGCAAGAGGAAATGCAATGTGAGATTATCTTGAGACAATGAGATTGCTATGAGTAAGTTATTATAGCATAATAGTCTCAACGACTAACGAGAAACAGCAGCAACATCACCAGCAGCAGCAGCCCTGAGTAAGTTCTTCTGCAATGGAGAACGAAACGTCGGCAGTAAAAGAAGTCAACGTGACGCGGTTCCAACCGGAAGCCAATTCAAACATGGACGACGGCCACGGAAGCCTTCAAGTTAAATGATTATAGCATAACTCCATCATTTTTTTTTATTCACCAATAACAAGGAAATAATACTGAAATATTTGTCGGTTATAACTTTGGTAATTGAAGATGTAGGGTTCAACTCACAGGAATTTCATGATAATTGCTATTATAAAACAGTGGATGATTTGCAACTACATTAGTAAAAAGGTATAATAGACTCACTATTCCTATGTATATAAAGTTTAAATTTACAGTGGCTAATCAAATAAATTGCAAAAAAGATCTTCCCTTAAAAGCAGCCCTCTTTCACTTATAACTTGATCACTCTCATTTCTTAACTAATTCTAATAAGACACATTGGTTGCATTTAGGTAATCATAGCGTTCCAGTACTTTAATAAAGTATAAGCCGAACTACGTACATATATGGATGCATGCTTTTAATAAGTACAAGCAAAAAAAAAAACTGAATTGTATTTTTCAACTTTTCCTTGTATATTCTGAAGTATTCAATAACTTTAATAACCAAATTAATGATATGAAACCAGTATTTATTTATGTAAATCTGAAAATACTGATGTGGGGAAAACTGCACGGCATTGAAATTTAGGAACCTACAGTGCAGTTTTACCCAGATGTGATTTTCGTCTTAAATATGCTAATGCATGTTCTAAAGGTGCTAGTCCTTTTGAGAGTAATTATTGGCGAGTAGCTCTTGAGGCGCTGTTGATAGTAGGGTAAACTTGCCTAATTCATACCTGCGCCTAAATCGTACCTCCACAATTTCTTGTAAGTCGTAATGGTGATAAGAGCTTGTAGCAGCTTGTAGAGCTTGTAGCCATGTCATTGTGGTAGGCACTCTATGGAAAATTACTGAAAAAATAAGTTTTTGGACTAGTTTTCAGAAACAGTTTTACGTCACTCATAATGATTTTGCATCAATTCTAGTGAAGATAAAGAATGAAATGAGTGTTTTGTGCAAAAGTCCACCCATCTGCAATATTATTTTTGGTTCTGTTACTGCCGACCAGTTGTTAAAATTTTCCTTGGCAAATTTAAACTCACGGTGGCGTTTCTGCCTATTTCATACCAATAGCTCACAATACAATAGTTCTTTATCAATTCGCACTGAAATACAAAACATATCTCCGAGGTTTCAAATATTACATGTTCAAATAAACTGTCTCAGAGAACTATGGACTTCCAACAGAAAATTGATACAAAACAATTTACATCAAAAGCTCAATAAAAGTAAGTAAAGAAGAAAATCACATGTCAGAACTTAACAGCAATTGAGACTCTCAAAAGAAAAAATAGCGTCAAAAAAAGAAGGCCAATAAAGACGAGAGAAAACGAAGAAAAAAAAATAGGCAAAAAGGACGAAAACTGGTCGGCACAATTTTGGAACGCTGATCTTAAATCGTACTTTTTCAAATGGAGCAGCACCTTAAGGCTAAATGTAAAATTGTGTAATATTATAGACGTGAGCCGAATGAGACTCTTACCTCATTTATCGAAGACGAAGAACATTCTTGGAATTTTGTATCAGCTAAAACAGTCCTTATAGAATCTAGGTTAATATACCCTGAAATTATGCTTGGGTCTCTTGCTCGCAGGTACGACACCTGGTTTTTGCGCAATAGAGATGTCTCCATGTTAATTCTCTTTCGCTTTCGCTAGGTTTCTCTACAAATATGATATGAAATGAACACTCCCATGTAGAAAAACGAAAGCACATTCACAACTTTCCGTTAGTAAAATTTTTTCAAATGTACAGTCAGTGCAGTGCGCAGATTCAAATACCGATTAGCCGATGCCAACCTCACGATAATTAGCGAAAATACAACCTCTAATAACCTGGTAACCAACAAGGTAAGAATATTAGGAGAGGTCTTACTAACATTTTCGTTGGGTCGCCGATTGGCGCAGCGGTAGCCTAGCCGACTTTGCAAGTCGTGTCTCTCGGCGGCGCAGGTTCGAATCCTGCTATTAACCATGGATGTTTGTGGTGTTTAATGACTTTGACCCAGCTATAAAAATCTTCGTGACTGTCTGGAATGGCTTATATGCCGAAAGACAATAATTGCAGCATTGCTGCGC
Source organism: Dorcus parallelipipedus (assembly GCA_958336345.1). Taxonomy (NCBI): domain Eukaryota; kingdom Metazoa; phylum Arthropoda; class Insecta; order Coleoptera; family Lucanidae; genus Dorcus; species Dorcus parallelipipedus. The sequence goes on from OY284476.1 coordinate 41,803,488, forward strand.
AAAGCAAAACAAACAAACATTTTCGTTTCACTTGCACGGAAAAAGTTGGGTCACATTAGGTCTGTTTGGTAATATTACACGAGATAGCATTCGTGTAACGAGTGCAGTAACGTGAGTGTAGGAAGTGTACAGCGGTGAAGTTGGTGCTACCAAACTGCTTGAGTATAGTTTGTGCGGTTTATTTTTTCACGTGTTATAATTGTTGAACTTTGTAAACATCAACTATAACCTAAAATCTTACATGTTATTTCAAAATAGAATTAAAATGCATACATGGCAGTCTATTTTAGTTGTAAACGCATCTGGCGAAAAAAAAAACGTTTGTAAACGAGTATTTTAAGTTTTGAATAATTCATTTTGCATTTCCTTGTGAGATTTAGCAAAACATATCCACGTGCAATCACACAAATGACGTTTAATAATCTATTGCGCATGTCTACCCTATCTGCACTCGTTACTCTTTCTCCCGTGCTGGTGTAGTTTGGGTAACACGAAATACACTACACTAACATAACAAACAAGGTAGTATAAGTGCAATGAATAATACCAAACAGGTATTAAGAAAAAAGTGTACACTGGTTTGCACTAGTGCAGGATAACAAACACACCTATTGATATTACGTCATGCACTCAATTATAGCTACTAATTGGCGATTTCCATGACGCCGGAAACTATGCAACCCGCAACACTAATACGTCACGACTGGGTTCGTTCTTTGACATCGTAAATTATTTAATTTAATTATGAAATGCTGCTTAAAGAATTCTAATTATTATTATGTCAATATCATGCAAGAAACTTAAGCTATGCGATGTGTCTAACCTAGATTTTTTCATGACGCATAATAATGTAATGTAATATAATTTTTTCTCCGGTAAAAAAGGAGATGGTTTTGAAATTGCTAAATACTGGATGTCTCATAACGTACGAAGGAGATTGAAAGGGTGAATAGAATGTCAAAAAATAAGGTAACCTTTTCATATAAATTTTATTCCAAAAGTCAACAATAAAAGAATTATAAGCTCTGAAAGAGGGGTGGAAAATATTGTTCTTTTGGCAATATCTTCTGGATTCTTTAAGTTATGAAACTAATATTGAAATTCAGTTATAAGGCACCTAACTGCGTATTATTTGTTAGATCCTCCCTCCTTTTTAAAGGGTAGTTTGAAGGGGTGACTTTTCAGTATTTTATTCCTAACATTTTATTTCTACATATTTCATTAAAAAATTACGAAGAAAATATTCTTTAGATTATTTAGCACAAGTATTTGTTGCATTTCGATAAACCGAATCGTTTTCGAATAATTGAGGTTAATGGCCACTGAATATGCGCACTAACACTTAACGTTTCGCCGTCGTTCGACAGCTCCGTCAGAAGTAAAAAATATAAACAAGTCAAAATAAACAAGGTTGTCAATGGAAACTGAAAAAGTAATTTGATCTTTTTTTTAATTAATTCTAAAAATTAATTTTAAACATAATATAATAAATATTTTATTTTAATAATTTTATTTTGCAAAATAAAAATGTCGAATTCTATTAACAAACGTACAGTTTTTGCAAATTTAAACGATATACATATTTTGTAGTTTTCTCGATTCTTTAAACAGGATATAGATCTGCCAATTTTTAACATTTATTAAAATAAAATATTTATTATATATATTATGTTTAACATTAATTTTTAGAATGAAATAAAAAAAAGATCAAATTACTTTTTTAGTTTCCATTGACAACCTTGTTTATTTTGACAACTTGTTTATATTTTTCACTTCTGACGATGCTGTTAAAAGACGGCGAAACGTTAAGTGTTAGTGCGCATATTCAGTGTCCATTTCAAAGAATTTGTGATACAATTTTCATCGGACAAGAACCTGCTTTAATTGACGAGTTATCCAACAGATAAATTTATCTAATATTGGTAAATTTGGCCGTTAATGTTGTAAATCATTTAATGACAATTGCCCTATTTTGTGTCGATATTCTACCACAGCATAGATTACATTCTACGAAATTTAATTTTTTTTTTGATAAAACAAACACATGCCATTGCCTTAGTGTGCAAGGGCAACGTAAACATCAATGGACATTTAAGTAGCGATTTGCACAAAAGAATTTGTAAACATCAATTTTTATTAAATGTACTTTAATAGAAACAATCACTTTATTTTTATTGTTTGAATTTTATCAAGCTGTTTAGGAAATTTATGAAAAGTTAAATCTGGATTTTTTCTTCTAATAGAAGAACAATGAAAGACGGCACAATTCTGCTTGCTTTTGGGCATCTTGAACTGTGTTTTACAAAATATTCAAAGCAAACTCGCACACCATTGTCATAATGACAAAATTCAAAACTGCGTAACTTAAATTTCGAACAGAAGCTAACCCAGTCGTGACGTCATTATATTGGTAAACATAGTTGCCACCAGAGGGAGTACTGCTTAACAGAAAACGCGAATAGCGTTTTCGATTGAGCTGCACTGATTGCACTCAGTGCGCACTGATTCCAGATTTTGTATTCGATTGGTGATTTTGATTCAAACTTTCTTCGTGTTTTATGTTCAATTGAAATGTCAGTGCGCACCAGTTTTGCACTCAGTGCAAAAATTTTGGAACTGACTTCGAAGGTAGTGCAAGCATTTCAGTGCAACTTTTCTGTAATCTCAAGAGAAACATATTACAGATGATTTATTGACAGATAGCAAAAATAATTTATTGTATCAAGAAATTATTAATAATTAAGTTATTTGCTAAATACAGTTGTCTAGTGCATAAAATTATCGTCCTGGGTGAGTTTCTTAAGAAGGAAATATGAATAATTATTATTTTTAGGATTTTTAATTGATTATAACAAATAAATTTTGATTTTTATATTTCTGGCAGGCAACAAGTGATATTTTTGAGGTTACGGTTCAGTATATTTCCCGCTCGTTTTATGCTCAGACCACGTTTGTATTCGATTGAAACACGCACTAGTTTAGTTTTCTTGCAAAACTTATTGAGTGCATGACGTAATATCAGTGCGACCCGAACTTTTCTCGTGCAAGTGAAACGAAAACGCTATTATAGTATACAGCTGGCTCGTCGTCCCTTTTGGATCCAAATAAGTGCCCATACATTGACAGTCTACGACTGCGATGGGATTTGCCTCTTGATAATACTGCTGGTTAGTGGTTAATGCGTAACGCGCACGCCAGGCTTTTCCGTGCTGCTTATGGCCGACAAAGGGATTGGCATGACGGACCAGTACCAACCAGTACTGTCTGTCCAGTCTAATCTGTGGTCCAGTCCCGTCACTCCCGTCAGGCCAAGCCTGTCAGTAATCCCGCGAATGTAGCGAGCCAGATGTGAGGTTATGTAAATATATTATTTTTATGATGAAAAGAAATTACTTGCCTGATACTTTTGAAACCATCTCGTGAATGATTTGAACAATTAGCAACTGCACATCCGGTCATATTTTAACAAATATGTTAACCACATACACATACACAGTACCAATTGACTGAGACCAAAAATGGCCGACGAGCCAGCTAGTACATACCGTGCTTGGCGAATCCATCTGGCCAAAGCTCTGGCGCATCGCTAGAAACCGTCTCGGCGAACGACTATGAAACACGATTCAGTCAGCCAAACGTCAGCGACTCGCTGGCGTCCGACTGTGGATACCGGCCTAAAGCAAAGTTCACATGCATTGCGGATACGCAAAATTTTTATTGCGGATCGTTTCTAATTGGTTCAAAATTCAAAATGAACCAATTAGAAACGATCAAAATTCAAAATGAACCAATTAGAAACGATCCGCAATAAAAATTTTGCGTATCCGCAATGCATATGAACTTAGCTTGAGACCATTTTGCGTTTCGGGTGATTCGTCTCTCATCCAATCGAAACTATTTCGAAACTTTCAGCAACTCGACTGTTTTCAAGGAACTCTTGTGTTAGCGAAAAAGATTTCATTTCAGATATTTGTATGTATGGCTACGTTCCGTTAAAGTAGCGCTTACATTTCGCTATTGCTACGTAGCAGAACGCTAATTTGCAGCGTATTAGCTAATTGAGAAGTGGTTGAACGGATTCTTTGTTTTAAGCTGGATTTACATGGAGCGTTGAGCGCGTCAAAACGCCGGGCGTAATGTATCCTCATTGGCTAATGCTCTTTACGTATCGAGCACTAACCAATCAGAGTAGAGTATGCTCGTCGTTTTGACACGCTCAACGCTCCATGTAAATCCAGCTTTACTCCGTAAAGCGATTTAAAACATGGTGGCCGCTAAGTTTATCGCTCTCCCTTAGCAGAAGTTTAGCTTCGGCTTAAACACATATATGACGTCACGCTACGTGGCGCACGCGAAGCGCTACGTAGCTTTCTGCCAGGCTAAACACAGGCAATAACAATCAGTGGCAGTAAACGTTCAATCTACTTTGATGTCTTCATGTCGCAGAATATTAGCTTAGTTTTATTTTAGGCAATTTTTACATGTTCACTGTTGTCAATATATGTCAGGGTTTAGGTGGCAGATCAGGCTATAGGGTAACCTCCCAGGCTGCAGACTGTCGTTAATTTCACGTCATTTTTCAGTCATTTTGGAGTCATTTTAGCGTAAATTTGACGGCCATTTTGACGTTAAATAGACGGCCTAATGTCACACTCTAAAGACGTCATTCTGAAACGTTATAATGACGTCGAATAATAACGTCGTTTGTACCGTTCCTACATGACGAAAATGGGATGCAAAATATTGTGTAACAACTGTGTGAAGCTACGTTTTTTACACGAGTGTGGAGTTTGCGTCTAAGGCTCGTGTCGCAACCACACAAGTGTAAAAAAGGCTTTACGTGTTGTATCTTGTATCAAATACACTTTGCAAACTACGCCATGATACATCGAGAACAAGGCAGACATCGAGATTGGCGTGAATCAGATGACGAGAATGATGTGTCGTCTTCTCGTCGTAATCACGTGTGGCGATGATACACGACACTGCACGAGCACATGCTGTATCAGCAATAAATTCGATCTGTGATTGCATATTACAATAAAAAAATAATTAATTACTGGTAAAGAAATCTTCAACAATGTAATAATATATTTAAAATAATTGATTATATAAAATGCACTAAAAATCATTTTTCGTCCGAAAATGGTCAAATTCTCACGATATAACGACGTCTATTATTAGGTCTATAAAATGTCGTTTAAAGTTATCCAAAATATGACGTCCTTTTTTGGTGACATGACGTCGCCGACCTCCTGGAACCAAAAAATGACGTGAATATAACGACACTTTGCTGCTTGGGCTATATACTGAACCTCACCTTGTGGTTGCATAATTAGCAAATAATTTGGTAGTAATTAAAAGGAAAAATTTTTTTTCTTATCCTTATATTTGTAATTCACGATTATGCAATAAAGACAATTTATTATTAAACGTTAAGTGTTTGTACGCCATTTAGTTAGTGTTTTGTGATACAATTTTCATCGGACAAGAACCAGCTTTAATTATAATAATAATTATTATTATTATTATATACTATGCCGGTCCTAAGCCACTTTCTTATGGAGAAATAACATTATGTACCAAATATGTATGCATGGTTGCCGAAGCCCACAGCCGTCACCACCTCCCGCATTCCCCCGCGTCAGCTTGCCCATCAGAGAGACGATAGGCAACCATACATACACGTTTGGTACATAATTTTAATCGTCGATAAAAAAGTAGCTTAGAACCGGCACGGCATAGTATATCAATCATTATTACTCATAGATCACAATGAACATCACTTACCTTGAATTTCGAGTTTATTTAAGCACCTTCTGTTCGATTTTTCTTAATCCTTGCTTGCGCTTGCAAAAAAACTAGACAGAGACTTGGCTTTTTTTGATTCAACAAACATCTTCTCGTGGAGGCCTTCAAATACGATCACATTTCCATGTCTTTGTTTCTATTAGTAGAAGATTTTTTTTTGGAAGCTTCTAAAAGAATCAAAGCACCTCTCATCTTCAGTTTCACCTTCGACATCTCCTCCAAAGACTCAGAACACGAAGGACGGTCGAAGAGCTCTCTCAAATCAAACCTGAAACTCGTCGTAGTTTCTTGTATTTGTTTTTTCTTTTGTTCAAGGACCTTAAACAATTTCCTTTCTACTTTTGGTAGTATTACCTTTTCTTCTTTTCAATAATTTTGAATCACAAAATCTTTTAACCGGACACTAAAACTTAACGTTTCACCGTCGTTCGACAGCTTCGTCAGAAGTGAAAAATATTTTTCACTTCTGACGTTAAGTGTATAGTGCGCGATTAGGGTTAGTGTCCGGTTAAAAGATTTTGTGATACAAATTTCATCGGACAAGAACCAACTATAAATAATTTTGAACTTGTTATCATTTTTAACATGGTTGATGAAATTAAAAATGTAGGGGCCCTTTCACATTTCTACTTTGGTTCTTCCCCACTGTTCCACTTTCAGATAGATCTCAGTGGAGACAACCTTTGGCCTTGTGAATCTTTCAATCTTCTCAGTGTCTTTTCTTTTCTAAGATTTCCTTTTCCTTTTGGTTTAGTTTTTCTATAACAGTGCCTTTACTACTTCGGAATCTTGCCCATTTATGTTCCCCTTCGGAGGCCTATCGGCATCGTGATTCTTTTAATCTTCTGAGTCTCATTTGCTTTTCCTTTCGATTTAGTTTTTCTCTAACGGTGCCTCAGTCATTTTTTATTCCTTCTTAATCGTTTGCCTTTGGGATCCATATTGGGCTTGTGATTCTTTCAGTTTTCTCAGTCCATTTTCTTTCCAAGACTTCTGCGAAGTTTGTTTGGTGCACGTTTTCTGATGTTTTTAATTTTAAACCAATCTGTGAAATGTTGTTCACCCTTTCGATGGTACCAGGTACCAGCAGAGAGGTTGCCTACTTTGTTTGATTTGGCGAATACGTGAGCACAGACGTGAGATGAATAACAGTGATATCCGAAATTTTCTGTCCGCAACTGTACGTAACTTAACGAAAAAAGGGCATGACCCTCTAGATCGTGAATGGATATTATTTTCCGTTTTTTTTCCAAGATTTTCTTGAAGGTATACTTTATAGCGTTTTCGATTCACCTGCACCGCTTGCACTCAGTGTATTTGCATCTTCCTTTAACATCTAATAACACGAGATGCAGATACTCTGAGTGCGCACTAGTGCGGTCAATCGAAAACGCTGTAAGATTGGCATTCGTTCCCAACAGTTATTGACTCATTCAAAATCATAGCGAATCATAAATGTTGCACAAGAGCCGCAAAACGCTAAATAGAGTTTTGATTTATAAGTAGGTGTCCTGTCTTGGTTCAAATGTTCAGAATCGGAACATTTTCATGTAGTGAACTAATTCAATATTTTTCAGCGGGCATATCAGTTAACTGGTAGTTGGTACCCTTTTTTCCTCCCTATTATTTTTATATTATTGTACTTTTTAGTACATATTAACATAATTCGAGGCTATGGAATCCAAACGAATATTGATCTGTCGCTCCGTTCTTTTTTTTCTTAAGTTGGAGAATTGGTGTCCTGGTTGGTTCAAATGGTTGGTTGGTTAATTAGAACATTTTCACTCCGTGAAAGTTCTAGATTTTTCCGCGGTCGTCCTCCATCATACTAGATTTCAGCAAGTGACAGCCGTAAAAACCTACTTTTGGATGTAAAATATGCCAGTAAAGGTGGATATCACACCGCCACCGCCTGCAAACTCTAAACAACCTGGGGTCACTAAGTCACTGCTTTACAACGGCTCAAAATTCCACGGCCACCAGAAGTCTAAGGGCAATTCGTACGAGGTGGAAGTCATCTTGCAGGTTAGAACATTCTAGATCGTTTTGTTCAACGGCTGAAAGACAGAATTGCTTTCATCCCTGTGAACAATTTTCAGTTTTATGTAATTACAGCTAAAAATACTTCGCGCAGGGTATAAATGCCAGCGCGTTTATTTTGGCGGGAGTTTTAAAATTTGTTCGAAATTATTTAGCATGTGGACGAAGAAAACTCTTACTTATGCGGCTACCTGCAAATCAACGGACTCACCGATGAGTACCCAACTTTGACAACTTTCTTCGATGGAGAAATCATCAGTCAGAAGTACCCGTTTCTGACTAGAAAATGGGATGCGGATGAAGACGTCGATAGAAAACATTGGGTATATAACAGTTACTTTCAAAGGAGCACGAATAATTTTTAAAAAATTTCAGAGTAAATTTGCTTCTTTCTGTCAATATGCGAAAACTTTTAATTCGGACACATTTGATTACAAAGCGTTGGCTGACACGGACTACGTCTTCATGAGATGGAAGGAACATTTCCTCGTCCCAGACCATACCATCAAAGATATTAGTGGGGCTTCGTTTGCTGGGTTTTACTATATTTGTTTTCAAAAATCAAAAGCTACGATTGAAGGTTACTATTACCATCGCAGCTCTGAATGGTATCAATCTTTAAATCTAACTCACGTCAAGGAACACAGCATCCAAATCTATGAGTTCAGGTGAAGCGTTTTAATTCAAGAGACATGCACACGTATCACAAGAAATCATATACAATTTGACACACAAAATATGAAATCATCGTGCAAGTAGATTTTTTATTTTTGTATTAATTATACATTGGCATCGTCACTCTTAAACGCTAGTCATTTCTTTGTTTTGTTTCGTTGCAAGCACAATTCAAATAGCAAACCTTCATCAATCAGCCATGACAAAACCACTTTGATTTGTCTGATTGTTACGTGTGTACGTACTAAATCAAGTATATTGTTAAGAATACGTTTTTAATTTTTTTTCTGTAGGACGCATCTTGTATTCTGATTTTTTTTGTCCATTTTTGAATTCACTTAATTAATTAATTGATTTTTGGACGTTCTAGTGAAGCGAAAGTATTTATTTTTAATTTTAAATTATCCATTTTAATGTGTATATTATGTACAAATGTATTAAATATATTTTTTGAATTGTTTTTAACATTACTTTAACCGTTTGTTCTGTTCGGAATCAAACCAGATCCATACTACATATTTCAATTTGGTTTAATAAACATAATAAATGTTACAATAACAGTCCTTACAATATTTACATGTGTGAGTGATTAAAAGTCGAACAAATTGTCTATTGCGGCGTCTAGCCTTCCCCCCTCACCTGTCCGTTGGTCGTTTTTCAGTGCATTGAACTTTACTGAAATTGACCAATCATTTGAATTGTTTAATTCCCAGAACAGGATACTTGCTTTTGACATGGAATCATCTTGTTCGAGCGACCTGTACATAGAAGAGAGGAAATAATACTTCACACAAATTTATTATTAAATGGATTGTAAAATGTCCTTGTTGCGAGCAAAAAAAAAAGAAATTTTGTAATTTTACAGGTAGCAGAAATGATACATAAAGGAAGGGGAAGTAATAATAAGCTCCTGTTTAAAATTAACGCACCACTTATATTTTTTATTGCATTTTTAAAATTGGAGAAGTTACTGATGTTTTAAACTAGACCATAGGGGCTTGCCTCATAATAAACAAAATTTGACAATATTACGTTTTGTTAATGCATCAAACTGTTCATTAGATGAAGTTGTTTTATTAAGGTATACAATTAGCTTAAGTTCAAATTCAAGTTTAACAGTGGTTTCCTCACATAATAAGTTTTGAAAACTATGCGTTATGTGGCCAATTTGCTAGGTGTTGACCATTCTACAGTTAGTCGGATGAATAAAAGATTCAGAGAAACTGACTCGTATGTAAGAAGTCGTGGACAGGGTAGAAAGGGGGCTACAAGTTTAAGGGATCAGCACTTTCTTCAGCAACAAATTTTAAGTAACAGGAGGTGCACAAGATCGGAACTCGGTAATGAACTCGCAACAGTTAGAAATGTTAGGAGAAAGCTAAGAGAAACCAGGTTTTCCAGTAGAAGTCAACATTCAAGTATTGGACTGGCCACCTTGCAGCTCAGACTTGAATCCCATCAAGCACTTATAAGACTCTTTAAAAAAAGCAGTGAGGTGTCACCTACCTGCTCCCTGAAATCTTCATGAACTGGTCCATCTTGTTCTTTCAGAATGAGATAATGTTTCACAAGAAACTATCCAGAATTTGATAAAAAGCTTATCAAGACGAATTCAAACTAGAAATGGTGCTACACGTTATTAGATTTTTACGAAATTCAGTTTTTATTTGTTTACGGTGTTCAATAAATTTGTTTTTATTTTTAATTTTTATGAAAGCTTAATCTGTGTTTTATTAAAGATTATTACCATAAATGAATAAATGTATCGCTGTAATGTTGTCTAATTATCTGTTTTTATGTTAAGATAAACTGTTGTTGAATAATACTTACAAAAATACAAAGTGATTATTGTAGTGGTGCGTTAATTTTGAACAGGAGTTTAGTTATGTTAAGAACTGTTCTATTATGTGTGTATACAGGCGATATAACTTTCTTATTCTACATTCAAAAGCAACATACTTACTTCTAATGGATCTTGATTAAATTTACCACTTGGTACATATTGAAAGCCACAGTTCAATAAATACCTGGCTAAATCGATTGTGGACAAAATAGTCACGCGTAGTCCTTCTGCAGTATACTTAGTTAAAAACTCAGTCGTTTTAATTTCCCTTTTAACAAGCATGTTTTCCCACGAATTTAAATAAATTAAATTCTCTTGCAACACCTGTTAAAAAATAATATATAAAAACATTCGTTATGATTTCATGTGTATTAAGAGAATTCTCAGAATTGGCCAAATATGTAATTACATGTCGAAAAAAGCAGTAGTACATTGACTACTAAAAATAAAGATGCTTGACATTACGACGTGCCTTAATTACATCATATATTCGCTAATTTTAAGTACTTCCTTACAGTTACTGAACAGAAAATTTGATGTAATTAATAACCTCAAAGTCCTTGCTTTCCAGTTTGATGCCTTCGATGGGATCACGTCGATTCAAAGAATCGAATAAATAGTTGATCCGTCTAGTAAAATGAATAGTTCCTTCTGAATCTACAAAATCATCAGCGTGTTTTCGTTTATAATTGTCGAGTCCATCAGCAACTGAATTACTGAAGATCTACTTATATAAAATTACAATGTTAACACGTTTCCAAAGTTTCTTCCTGAAATAAAGAATTTACCTGTGTCGCTAAGTTTACCCGCTTTTTATCTAAGTCTGATGGACTGATGTGTATCTCTGTAATTTTTGGGCAAATACGTAAATCAGCCGATGACAATTTATCTAAACAAAATAACTTTTCATAGAAACTCCACTTGACAATACCATCTGGGGTCTGAAAGTACAATATTGAGAAATTAAATAATATGAATTGCTTCTTTTTCTTTGTTAACTTACCTGGAGTGCTGATTTCTTAAGGAGTCTATTGCGCAAACATTTGATCAAATGTGGCGCATCTGTGAAGAAATGCAGAAATCTGGAATCATCAAACGGGTGTTTTATTTTATTCACAGGCTTTTCTATGTCACCTGAAATACCAAATTCGGTCCACATTTTTCTATTCGTAGAAGCGCCCTTACAGACAATACCGTCAACTACTGCGCCACCTTTCTCTAAATTTTTAATTACTTCCAAAGTTAGTTTTGCAATGCGAGTATCTTTTATTGGTTTCTCAGTCGTATATATCACTATAGGTTGACAAAAAGGTGAAGCGAAGGAAACAAACATAAATACAAGGGCATGATGAGCACGCTTGATAAATGTTTTAGCTGTATCAGCACGTTTTTCTCCAAAATCTGGAATTCCATATAACTTCATAGTTTTAATATTTAAATTAATAGCGTCCCCGACTTGCATTTCATTAAAAATAAGTATTCCATGTCGTTCGTGCTCGTCTTTTTCCTGCATTTTTAGTTTGAAACTTTCAAAAAATTTTTCGTCCAAACCACATTTAATATTAATTGTGGGGAGGTATTTTTTAATGGTCGACACTGCTGGAAGAGACAAAATGTCATTAAATAGTAAAAACCTGTATGTAACTGGACTCCGAATTTGCAGTAGTGAACATATTAACAACCAATCGGAGTTATAATTATAACGTCTTGATGTTTTGTAATTATGTTTAGAGCTGTTGATGCACTCTTGTAGAAGTAATTTTTGAGATACAGATAAGTTCAAAGTACATATTTTATCTTCTAAAGATTCTTCTTCTAACTCTTTAATTTTTTTCTGAGCATACTTTAATTTTTGCATAATTTCTTCATTCCTTATCCTCAATTTCCTCTCTCTTTTTTGAATATTAGCTGCATTTTTTAATGCTTTTTGTACTCGTGTTATTTTATTTGTCTTCTTGGCTTGATGGTATATGAAATTTGAAATAGCTTTACTATTCTTCTTACAATAGGAACAAGTAAGCTTTTTCCCGAATATTTTTTCATCTTCGACTGTCGGTAAAACGTAGGAACATGCAGCATGACGCCAAACATTTAAATGGTGATCTTTGAGATATAAAGGGTTTTTGAAATCAGACTGTAAATCTCTAATAGGCAGCCCTCCACAACACACAGCCATGTTATTAAATTTATTTAAACCATCTTGCAATTCTGCTAATGTATTCACATTTTCGTTTGAAAAAATAATATTACTGTCGATCATGTGATCAAATACAAATACTTTGATTGCGTCTTTACTTATGACAAGTTTTTTTCTTACAATCATATTATCGTCTTCAATTCGAATCATTTCAGATAAGCAAATCAAGTTTCGATCCACGTTTTTGGCATACTTGTTCACATACTTGTGGATAGCCCACTCTACTGAAGGAAGCAAGATAATAGAAATATTTTTCAAAACTTGCAAAAAGATTGGGTCTGGTAGGTTATCTTCATCGTTTTCATTCTTTATAGAAATTTCTAAAACTTATACATATAATATCTAAAATAGAAATGTTGATGCTAAAAATACCATGAGTTACTTGTTCTGCTGATATACATTTTTTGGTTGTCGATAAAATTGTGTCTAGAATGTTATCTTTAAATTCGAGATTATCTGTAAGTTCTAATACTTCACCAGAATTTTGTACAGGATCTTCGGCTTCATTTTCATCCTATACAAAAATAAAAAGTGATCAAATGAAAAGTAATAATAATAGTAATAATTTATTTGTTCAGCGACCGCAAAAAACGACATAGAACACGTTATATAATACACAGAAGTACAGTTTTTATTTGGAATTAATTATTCACTTGTTAAAACAATTCAAGCGGTAGTTGTTTAGTTTATGTAAATGTGCCATGCGTTGAACCGTGGTTGAACCGCTATTTTTATTTTTTTCTACACACCTAGTTTCCCGCAACAGTTTTAAATACAATGTCACACATCACACAGTAACAAACATTTTATAAATAGTTATGCACATTCAATGATGGCATTCCTGTAAGAATTCAGACATTGAATAAAAACATTTAGGGCCAGTTTACAGAAAATTTAATTGCAATCAAATTTTAATGACGTTGTTAATTTGACAGTTGGCAATGTAATTCTTATGGCAACTTAATCGTGAATTCGATTAATTCGAAATTAAATATTTGATTTGCTTTCTGTAAACCCACCCTTACTGTTTAACCACAATAACCACCTAATAAGTTCAGTTTTTTGTTCGATGTCACCGAATTTTTTCCTTCACGAAAATACACTGCGTACTAAATAACATCATAAAATATTACACTGAACTGTTCTCAGTGTAATTTAATGCAGTACAGACGAACAAACTTCAAGATATGCACTTTGGACACGCATTTAAATTTCAAAAGCCTCGAATTCGTTTTTATTTTGATCAGTCGTTATCTAAAACTTACAGTTTTAATATCCAAAATAGAATCGTTGATGCCAAAAATACCAGGGGCTACTTGTTCCGATTTAAATGTTTTCGTCATCGGTAAAATTGTCTCTACTGTTAGGTTATCTTCAAGTTTGAAGTTATCTCTAAATTCTAATACTTCACTAGAACTTTGCGTAGCATCATAGACTTCATTTTCATCCTGTGTGGAAATATCTAAAACTTACGCTTTTAATATCCAAAATAGAATCATTGATGTCAAAAATACCAGGGGTTACTTGTTCCGACTTAAACTCTTTCGTCGACAGGAAAATTGTGCATGGTGGGATATATTTAAATTCGAAGTTTTCTTCAATTTCAGAGTTATCTCTAAATTCTAATACTTCACTAGAATTTTGCATAGCCACTTCGGCTTCATTTTCATCCTGTACAGAAATATCTAAAACATGTAGTTATAATATCTAAAATAGAATCATTGATACACAAAAATACCAGGGGTTACTTGTTCCAATTTAATTGTTTTGGTCTTCGGTATTTCATGCTCTTGAACAAGTCTTCTTTTTAGAGCTTTCTTACTCAAGCGGAAAGAGCCGCCCGGAAAGATAGTAGGAATTGCATCTGTTGTCAGTTTAGGACGTGACAATGGATACTATAATTAATTCTAATAAAAGAAAGATATCCAAGCAGCAAGGAAGAAATAGCCTTATTTTTTTTTATCTGTTAGGTAGTCATTTAATTATTTGCAAATTTGCATAAATACCTACCATGAACAGCTCATTGTTAATCTCCCGACAAATATATTCTTTTAAAAAATGTTTTTCACATATCATGTCAGTAACATTTAAGGCACGACCCCTACAGGGAATAATCTTTTGCCATTCTGCTAACTTATTCTTAGGTACATGGAACAGCGATATTTTTTCCTTTTTTTGACTCTTATGGCCTGTTTTACACAAAGGTACGAAACATGTTCTACCCATACTGCAGACTATTACCAAGGCATCTATTTGATGGTGTGCTTTTGATGTACACGATATACCCTACAAATAAAGATACATATCAACTATATCTATCTGGAGGTAATCAATCTTTAATCTAACAATCTAAGTTATATGAGTAAAGGACGCATTCAGTAGGGAGTAGGCCCTACTGTTGACCCTATGGGCGTGTTCTTTACTGCATCTTTTATACCTTCAGCGTTGAACCTCGAGGACGTCAGGCTGCAGCTTTAAAATGACAATTTTCATTTATCCTTTCAATAGTAAAAAAAATAACCTAAAATCAGTCAGAGGTAAAACTTGGGCAAAATAGCTAATTAAAGTAGGTACCTATTTGTTACATCGTATGTAAGAAACGGATCGTGGCAATAAATTGTTCCACCTTAAAATGTAAAAAAACGCGATTTAATCGCTGCAACGGATGAGTTAATCCTAAATAAAAAAACGAGCCCTATTCTATATTTCTACTAAATGCAGTGTTAAATGTTAGGTTAGACACAGGGTTAGAGTCAGGCAGTGTTGCCAGTATTTTGACGATACGAGTCGCAGATATGGACACCAAAAAATCGCCCAAATCGCCTACATTTTAGTTTTTTACACAACACCATAATCTGTATTACCAAACTTCTTCAAAATATCAGGCGATTCTAACCTGAAATTCAAAATCTTCAGCGTTGCCAACCTTAAATGTCAACACCAGAAACTAAGAGTTTATGAACTTAAATTGCTAAAATAACGTTAAAACAAAACCACGGCCGCTTAGATTAGCAAGTTATCGTGGAGTTATCGCAACCATCACGTTAACTTACGGTAAACGGTAAAATCACGTGGCTCCATTCATTTTCCATTGGATCACATGATCTTAACATTTAACGTAAGTTAACGTGATGGTTGCGATAACTCGTTATTAATAAAGGACCAAACCCTTTATTCGACCGAAAAGAAACATGAAAAAAAAACAGTTCCTTGACAGTTAGCTAGCGTGGCTCCCTCTAACAATTTTGCATGGAACTTCCACCGCTGCCATAGTTACCATGTTAAATTTGATTATTTGAATTCGCAATTCGTACATCATTTGTAAAAAAAAGTGAGCAAATAAAAATCAGATGAGAGTAGGCGGTAGGTCTGTAATTAACTGAATTGATTAATGTAATACATTTCATGGACTGTCAAATTTATTGACTTTTTATTTAATCACAGACATACATTTTCTTTGCATCGCCTACTCTAATCTGATTTTTTTTTGCTCACCGTTTACTATAGGTTTGTTCCATTAGAAGGTTCCGATTAGTTCGGAACCGTCAAAATTAGTTGCCCCCCAAAGTGATGACCGGTTTCATTAGTGCCATCAAGTGCACAACTTATGAACTATTCAGAATCACCTAACCTAACAAATCTTTTATGTCAATCTGAATAATAAATTATAAATTGTTATATGACATGTTGCATTTTTATCACCTCAAAATACTGCATTTGCGTTTATTCAACAACAATGTGCTATTATAACTATATCCTGCTTACTGAAAAGATATAGTAATAAAATAAAGTAGGAGAGTTTTATGCGCAGTATCTTATAGAATAGTGTTGTAAATCGGATTATAAACCGGTTATTAACTGGTTAATTATCCGGTTAATAACACCCAGTAAATTAAGTTATTTACCGTGTGGTTATTTATTTTGAATTTGCCGCCAATAGTTTGGAAATATTTCCAAACTTTATTAATATTTAGTTTTGGATGATTAAGGTTAACAACAAATCTATTTCCTCATAAAATCAAGATTGTGAGGAGCTGAGTTTGGTCTTTTCTAAAAGGATAAGTCAAAAGCAATGCAAGCAATAAAACCAGTTTTATTTCATTTTGTTATTTACTTTATTTACCGTTTAATTAACAGGTTAAAAATCCGGTAAATTAAGTAAATTATATAATTTACCGGTCAATTTACAACACTAGCGCAGAAGGTGGTTTTACAAAGTAACACACCATTTCAAGTTGTACCTTCAATATTAGATAAGTAGAAGCATATTTTAGCGACGAACAATTATTCCTACATTTGTAACACGGTTTATGTTATGATGTCATCAAAAATGGTATTCGCGAAAGTGGAGAGTATTCCATCGGTTAATAACTGTCAACTGTTCATTCTTGCTGTTGTAAGTTTTGTTAATAAATAAATAATAATAAACTCTAAAATGTTTATTACATTAGCAAATGAAGCGATATTCTTCAATATTCGATGATAATGGTATTATAATAGAGAGACTGTTACAAAATGTTAATGAAACAACTTCACTAACATCAAGAAATATGTTATTTTATTTAAGAGTGCTTCGAGAAATGCATATCAGACCAGATTCTCACCAGAATGCTCATGAATAATTATGCACACTCTTCTCGACCATCATCCAATAGTTCCACGAACGACGTTCATAATATACGACAATGACGTCATGTATTTGTCCGAAAAGTGCTCATTTTCGTAACCACTCTAATCTGGTTCGTCGCTAAAATATGCTTTAGGTATCATCGGAACTAAACTGTATTGGTTGACGCGCGGGTTTATTGTGGGAGTGTTTATTAAAAGCTTTATTACTATGGGTGCGTTTCGTTTGCGCGCTCACACGCTTTAAGCACTCACGCTTACAAGCGCTATTTTCTGTTGTTTCATTTGGCTTCAGTCGCTTAAGTCATTATACGCAGAGGTGTTTCTTTTGACTATTCTTTGTACAACGAATTCATAACTGAAAAATATAACTTCAATAGTGAAATTAATCCAAGCGTAGCTGCTGCAGCTATTTTTAAAGTGTAACCTTTCTTTGTAACCTGACTATGATCAGCTGAGCTCCTTGTACGCATCTCATACATTTCATTTGGAACATAAGCGCTTACGCTTTTGCTGCCCTACCTCGATGGAATAAGCGATTGTGAGCGAAGACTATGACGTCATAATGACGTTACCATTTCGTCAGCTGGAGCTTTGTGAGCGTTTGCAAAGGCAAAGGGAATGGTTTAAGCACTGCTTATGAGCGCTCAAAGCATGTAAGCGCGCAAATGAAACGCACCCTATATCTCTTCAGTAAATAGAGTATAACATATTAGAAACAGTATCTACTACAAACTATTAAATTTTTATGTTACCTTTGAGGATAATTATTTTCTCAAAGATGAAAAATTTATCATTGTAGGTGATTTTAACTTACCGGGGCTGTATAATACTCAAGTTTCCAATGACAACAAAATTTCTCTGTTTGAAATTTTTCTAAATACCTATGGTGTTCAGCAGTATAATATATTATACGCAATAATAATGACAGAATTTTGGATTTAGTTTTGAGTAATATTGAAACAACGGTAGAAAGATGTGATATGCCTCTTGTATCAGAGGATTCTCATCATCCATCGTTAATGTGGGAACTACATTTTAATGTTCGTCTCGTTTTGCCTTCCAACATATACAACGAAGCTCAATATAATTTTAGGCGGGCAGATTTTTTAAAACTATATATAATGATGCGTGATACAGACTGGAATCTAAGTGACTTATTAGATGTAAACATTGCAGTAAGTGTCTTTTATAACAAATTGTATACAATTTTAGATGAATGTGTTCCTAAAACTGTACAATTAAAAAGAGTGTATCATAAATGGTTCACAACTGATATTATTAAGGATATTAAACGAAAGTCAAGATATCGCAGTAATTTTAAGAAATATGGTAGATCAACGGATTATGAGAAGTTTAAGCAATTAAGACTGAACGTTAAACACAATATTAAGATTGCTTTCAATAAATATGTAGAAGAAATTGAACTTAATTTGAAAGTGGATTCTTCCTCATTTTTTAAGTTTGTTAAATCTTTAAAAAAAGAGGCTTATACTAGTGATGAAATGAAATTTCAAGAACTAAAACTGGAAACTAATGTGGACCAAGCAAATGCATTTGCAGAATATTTTAAGTCCGTGTATAGACACTCGAAAGCTGATTATAATGTAAATACAACTCAAGTTTCCTACCATGAAAATTTTAACTTCGGAATTATTTCCGAACATGAAGTCTTAGATCTATTAAAAAGTTGAAACCAAAAAAATCCGTTGGTCCTGATAATATCCCTGCTTATACATTTAAAGGTTGTTCAGAGATTTTAGTTAAACCATTAACATTTATATTTAATCTGTCTTTAAAAACATTAACTTTTCCTAGCGTCTGGAAAACAACTAAAGTGTGCCCAGTTTTAAAAAATGGGGATCCGTGCAGCATTACAAACTATAGGCCTATTGCGTTACTCTCAGTGCCTTGCAAAATATTCGAGCATATAATACATAGGTACATGTTTTCACATGTACTCCCTTATATCAGTACATCTCAGCATGGTTTTATGGCTAAGCGTTCAACAAGTACGAATTTGTGTAATTTTGCACAGAATGTAATTGATTCTGTAGCTAATAATTTGCAAACAGATGTAGTACACACTGATTTTGCTAAAGCCTTTGACGTTGTAGATCATGATGTATTGCTAGCAAAATTAAACATTTTTGGCTTTTCTGAAAATGCATTAAAATTTCTTGTGTCCTATCTTATTGATAGAAAACAGTACGTAGGTTTTAGGGGAGCAGTTTCTGAATCATTCATGGTATTATCTGGTGTGCCCCAAGGCTCTAACCTTGGACCATTGCTATTCTTATTAATGATAAATGATTTACCTTTAGTACTTAAAGATTGTGAAGCTGAGTTATTTGCAGATGATTTCAAAATATACAAGTCTGTTTCCTCTATTCGAGACTGTGTCATACTCCAACAAAATTTAGACAGGATCTACAACGTCTGTAAATAATAAGCTTTATTTTAATGTAAAGAAATGCATTCTGGTAACATATACAAGAAAATTAGAGCCAATTCTTTTCTCATATATGCTGGGCAATGAAATTCTTAAAAGAAGTGATGAAATTAAAGATTTAGGCATTACATTTGATTCTAAACTTACGTTTACCAAACACATCGAAAAGTGTGTTAGTAAATCGTATCAGATGTTAGGATTTCTAATCAGGAATGCTCGTTCTTTTAAAAATATTGATACCTTAATCTACTTGTATAATACCTTTATAAGAAGCCATCTACAATACGGTTCTATAATTTGGTCCCCATTTTATGCTATACATAGCAATGATATTGAAAAAATTCAAAAGAAGTTTTTGCGATTCCTATATGTTAAAAAGTATGGGCCAGTTAAAATGTATGACATATCTTATAACCTTTTACTTAAAGAATTTTGTGTAGTAACTTTAGCGCACAGACGTCAATTACTCTCCATGTAACATCTTTATATACAAACTTTTAAATAATTATCTAGATTGTAATGCAATTTTAAGCAAGTTGCACATTCATGTACCTATGTATAATGCAAGACATAGACTTTCCTTTTCATTAAACACTCAAAAAACAAATTACGCCATGAATTCTCCTCTGTACAGAATATGCGATAATTTCAATAAATTGAGTTCCGTTGATATCTTTTTTGATAATATGAGAAAATTTAGAGAATGTGTTTTAGAAAATCTGTCTGCCTATGTATAATTATTTACCCTTATAATTTATTGTAATGAATTTGTTAATCTCATAGGTTGTCATTTACCTATTTACCATGTACTCATGTTGTGTATTGACGCATGTTTTTCTTATGTATGTTTTTTCTTTGTAGCCTGTCATTGGCATTATGCTGTTGGTTACAATAAATAAATAAATAAAGCAAGAAATAAAGCAATAAAAATATTCTCTTTCATTCTGTACAAGAACGAGACAAATATCATTGAAATTGGTTTCATAGAGGCAAATTCTAACATAACATGAACATGACATAAAATGCATTTTTAAAACGATTTTTGTGATTTCCTGAAAAGTTTTAAAAAGTGGAGCTGTCCCCTTCTTGCACCGAGGTCTTCAATTCTAATGTAGCCCAAATGGCGATAAATTGCCCATACTGGCAACACTGGAGTCAGGGCTGTTCCTGAGGATTTTTGTTTTGTACTAGGGATACCGGTATCCGATAATTTTGTTAACCGGGTACCCGCTATTGGTATCTGTACCCGTTACCTCATAAGTACCCGGGTATCCGTTATGTACCCGATAACTATCTGTATATCCGATAAGTAATAGGTCTGTTTGTTTGTATTGCTCGGAGTTACTCTAAAAGCTGTCACGTGTAGTTTTCAGTCAAAGTCGTTTATCTCGTGCTGACAAGCTTCGAATTTGACTGAAAACTAAACGTGATTGCTTTTAGAGTAACTCCAGCAATACAAACAAACAGACCTATTGAATAACAATTTGAAAATCTTTCGTAGCAATATCTCAAGTAAATAATGCTGCAAATAAATTATTTCTTCATAGTAAAAAAAAAAACAAGAATAACGCCCCAAACATTTGTTTTATGGTCATTTAAATTTAAATGAAAGTTCTTGGTTATCGGGCACTTACCGAGTATCGGGTAATTACCGGGTATCCGGGTACTTATCGGGTAACGGGTATTCATAAAGGGGAACCGGTTCCATTTAAATAAACGGGTACCCGAGTATCCGTCCTCATCCCCATTTTGTACTGAAAACTGAAATCGGAGTGAGAATTGTACAGCAAATTCCAGCGAGTATTTCACTAGTGAAAATATAACTGGGTATTCCACTAGTGGTTGCAGTGAGTATTTTAAACTGCTTTCAGAAAAAAATTCAAATAATATAAATTTATTTACCGGTTGCTATGAAAATGAAATCATGTGTAATGCAGATTTGCGAACTAGCAATATTGAAATATTTTATTTTAATCATTGATTTGGTTCATTGAATAGTCCCTTGAATACCAGTCGTAGTTAAAGTTAAGTAGAATATTTTTGTGGTGGTCTCATGAATGTCTCTCACGCTTGCATTTGAATATTCGCAAGCGTGAGAAACATGAGTGGGTACAACACAAAAATATTCGACATAACTTTGACTACTCATGGTATTATAAGTGAAAATCCGTGGATGTTTTTCTCATATCTCATACCATGTACAGAGTGGTGATACAGTCCCGCACAAAGCTCATAAGTTGTTTATTTAATACTTTTTTTTGCAATATCCTGTATTTTAAAAAGACCTACGTTAGCATAAAAATCAGGTAAGTCAAATTTCAAAACCGAATCAGAAGAAGCTGATAAAATTGCAGCTAATCTTTTATTAAATAGTACCGAAAATTAGGTTACTGCCTTTCTATAAAGTAGTGAGTTATCGAAGGAAACATTATTTCACCCTGTATCTAATTGTTTAAAAGTTCTCCAATTTTCACTGAATGATCAGCTCAACAGGCACCGTGTATTTTAATTCGAGAACATCACGCATCCCATGTTAATTTGTTTGTGGAAAACAAACGCAAATTTTGATGAAATTTATTTGACGTTCGCACATTTAATAATTCGCGCAGATGAAATTTCGAGAGGCTTTTGCCCAAATTTCAGCGAAATGAATAGTTACACCCAGAAGGTGAAGTGTCAAAATCAAATTGACGGAAGCCACGTACAAAAATCTCAGAAAAATAACGCGAGAATGATGCGTGTCAGCAAGAGAACGAACACACCCCCTGAATTTTTACTCTGTCAGCAATGTCAACAGATTATGGGGGGCAAGAAACTGAATCCAGTCCCTACTCAGATGACAGTTGGAGATTGCGGTGTAGGTATCAACGAATATACAAAAGCTCTGAATTACATAAATTCATGTCACACAATAATAAACAAGATGGTTACTCGAATTCATGATTCGGACAGCCAAAACAGTCACATTTTTAGCATGCCGGACTTACCAAATTTTATCGACTTATTCAGTTCTATTCATAACATTAAGCAGAATTTAACAGAGCAGGAAGTGAACTCACCAAATTCCAACAATCAACCAGAAACTCCAAAAAGCGATGAAGAAATATGCGACAGCGTCGAGGACAGCGATGAAAAAGTCGAAAGGCAATCACTAGAACAACAACAAAAAACTTACAAACGTGAGGAATATTTATTTTCAAATCCAAAGCAAAATGATGGACAGAAAGCAGAATGCGATAACAATTATTCAGCCCCCACAACAGAAAACGAAGATTCCGAAGTTGAATTAGATTTATCGCAGCAACAACCTTTAATCCCAAATAAGTTTAAACCTGTCACTTTACAGAACAAAAGAGAGAAAGTTATTTACGAGGAAATTAACAGTCACGATGAAGGCTCCCGTTGCAATCTTCAGTCCAAACAAAACAACGCCGAAGAAGCTTGCCCTAAACAAAACCATAACGCAGAATTTTCTACGACGCGCGCCAAGAAAAACAGCAACATACCAGAACGTATCAGAAGCTCTGTTCCGAACACACCACGCTCTCAGGAAGTTAATTATTTGACAGTATCGACAAATACGGCTCAGAATTCTCAGAGAAAAGTCAAGCCAAGATCTGCTTCTGCGAAACCAATTAACTACGTATCTTCTGCTGAGAAAAAGAAGGATTGCGTTGAGTTTAACCCTAATTACTCAGACACGGCAATCTCCATCAAAAATACACCAAAATCTAATAATAAAGTCCGCGAAAAATCACTCATTCAACCTGTTGGTCTTAGTCTTGGACAAAATTCAGCTTTATCTCAACGGGAATTGGATAAATATGCTAAGGAATTGTTGGGATCTGGATCACTTTCACCAAGATCAAGTAAGTATTGGTAGATTTTAAAGAGACCAGGTAACACATTAATCAGTTTATATAAGCTCTGTTCCAACCACGCTTTCCGACCTTTTAAGAAACCGTCATAATCAGTTGCCCATCGAAATAACGATCGATGTTGACAACTCTGTCGAGTTTAAAACTTTGATGAGTGCATGCTTGTGACGGTTTCGAAACGGTCACAAAGCGTGCTTGGAACAGACCTATGGTATGATGCGGGAGTGACGACTCCTACTTAAAATTTACCAATGGATGGTGGATTCGGCACATACTATACTTTCAGTAAAATTTATTTCAAACAATAAACATAAAACGTAGTAAAGTGTGCCGTATATTTTTAATCGAGAGTGTAAGGCCCTCGTTACATTTTGCAGGTAGATTGGGTTGCCTAGTATCAGGCGTCACGATTTCAAATGGACGAAGGTTTACAAATTGCATTAAATAAAACTTTCTGACACATAAAAATAATCAAAAATCTGAAAAAATATCCCAATCATTTAATATTAGCTGCTCAATTTCCAACTTCTTCTCCAAATATCTTGTACTTTTAATTATACTTTTTCAGATTCTCCAGATTCCAGAAATTTTAGTCCAAAACAACCAGCCCGTCCAAAAACAGAGGAAAGATCGAAGACGCACGTTTCAAAAACAGCCGGAAATAGTAGTAAAAGTAAACAAGTCGAAGTAAAAAAAAGACCAAAGAGTCACCAAGAAAGACAAGCGAACCCATCCAGATACCAACCGGTTCAAACCCAAACCGTAGTAATGCAACAAAACGGATCTAAGAGACATAAGAATTGTTTCCCTGCAGTTTCTATGCACAAGACAATGGCGGACGGTCAACAAACAGACGAACAGCTCCTGAGGAACACACCGAAGCAAAACAACTTAGGCTTGTCGCGATCTCAGAATCCAACATACTTGCATTCATCCACCGTAAGCAACTTGCACTCCTCCACAAAAACTAATTTGAGTGTCTCTCCAACAATTATGTGCCCGACGCAATCATCGAAAATATCCCACGAAGATGATTCGCATTCTATACAACAAAAATACAGGCGTGTTAAAATGAGGGGGCCTTTAACGCATACTGAGTCAAACTGCGAAACAAAATCGCCCAGTAAAATTCAAGAGACTCAACAGAATATTGCGCAGATGAATCATCATAATATGATTATGAATAGACGAATGTGTCCTGCAGGCCCTATCAATAACAATCCGGAAGTCAAGACGCAGTTCTCTGTCACAGTTAAACCAAATGATTTCTTCACTATAAACCGCAAGACTAGTAGTCATCTTCAAAGAAAATTGGCAGAATCCAACAACATTTACAACATGAACGCAGAAGAAATGAACGTAGAATCCGATGATATTAAAACTGATTCAGATATAGATGATCATCTCAACAATGAAGAAGCTGGTAAATAAAATCAATACTTGTTTCTGTATCAAGGTCATATAAAATAATACTTTCTCGGCTGAGGAATACATTTTATCAACCATACCAGAAGCGAGATTAGTAAAACGTTCCAAGGCCGAGGAAGTAATTTTAAGCTTACATTATTCTTGTATAAGTTATCCAAATTTACAAATAAAAAAAATTCCAGATAAGAAATCCACTTCAAATTTACACATAAAAAAAGTTTTATCAAATTTGGGCTTATTTCCAAACGGCCAAGTAAATCCGGAAACGGAACACCTAAAAATGGAGGCGAAATCCACGCGAGCGAACGACGAAAGAAACCGCCCTTTCCGAGAACCAAGAAAGAACATTCCCGATCCCGAAACCACCGAAATGGTCAGGATTTCTAATGACGCCCAACAAGACGTCTATGAAGCGACGAGCTTGACGAACCTTGGCAGGACACTGTCAGAAGAATCGTCTGATATAAAATCTGACAATGAGGAAGACTACTTACAGGTCAGGACTGTGAGTTATAACTGCTATTCTGCTAATCGATATCGTCAGAGTTAACTGGGGATCAATTTTTAAAATTTGAATTGAGAAATAAATCAATAAACAACTATTATAAGATTTTTTTAATTTTTTGATGAAAATCCAACGTAAGGTCGTCTATTAGTATTTAGTTATTTTTTATTCGTCCTTTTCTCTTGAACTGCCTAACCCCCCTATTCTGTAACTCATAACGACATCGTTAGGTATTGATATTCGTTAGGTGGTATATTTTGACCAATCGGTGCTTATTAGACGCATTTCTATGTACTGATTTTGGTCAAAATATGTCACTTAACGATTATCGGTATCTAACGATGTCGTTATGAGTTACAGAACAGGGGGGGGGTTGATTCTCGAATTACGATTACCGATATCGCATGCGATATGACGTCAAAGTGACGTAGACTCTCATTCAAAACTATACAGGGTGTTAATAAAAAAAACTGTACACCGTTTGGCAGGTGATACGAGAGGTCAAAACAAGAAAAAAATTCTAATAAACCCATATCCAATTCTCAATACAGGTGTCCACGCCATGTGTTCACTCTTCTAGAATTTTTATTTTTTACATAAAATTCGGGAGCGATAAATTAAATAAAAAGCTGAATATTCCGACATACCACTTGCCACCGCAGGACTTCCGGTTTTGCCGGAAGTGATATCAACTTTCTTATTTTAAATGGAACGCCCTGTATATTTTTACACATTTGGAATCTACAGATCATTGTGAGTCCGAACATGTATCACTTGGTAATTTTGGTTTCCATGACAACGAACTTTTTTTTTTTGTTTTTCAAAATGCGAAGCTATGTATGGTGTATTTTGGTTCTAATGCGACCAAGTAATTCGAGAAGCAACTTCTTTGGTTTATTAACATTTTTACAGCATGTGAAATTTTCATTAGGTCCTAAATTATTTTTTTTAACGGAACTTCTTGCGTTTTTTAGCGTAGTTTAATAAAACATTTTTTTAATACGCTGATACCAAATAGAGGGTTATTTTTTAAAATTCTTTATCAAGTCTTGCAACGAAATTTGGGATGGCATGTTGCAGCTTAACTGAAAAAATAAGCCATCGCCGGTATGCAAGTGTTAATATAAAAACTTTACACACTAGCACGTGAGAGCAGAGAACAAAACAAAAAAAGATTGTAATAAACCCAGGTTCAATATTCAATGGTATTTGAAGTATGATTTAATTAAAAAAGAATCAAACAATCAATAACGAATTTAACACACTAAAATTATCACAGGAGATGTTCGAATTGTTGCGTCGTCCTTGATGTTGTAAACAAAATTGCAGTCGCCGTCGAAGAGACTCGCGCACTTGATTGAAAGCAACTTGATTTTTCAGTTGCTGACAAGCGTTTACAACTCTCTGCCAAAGTTCATCTTCTGTATTAATTTCTCTGGCATAAGCAGTGTCTTTTAAATAAGTTCCGTTAAAAAAAATAATTTACGACCTAATGAAAATTTCACATGCTGTAAAAATGTTAATAAACCAAAGTGCAACCAAAGAAGTTGCTTTTTCGAATTACTTCGTCGCATTAGAACGAAAATACACCATACATAGCTTTGCATACTGAAAAACAAAAAAAAAATTTTTTCGTTGTCATGGAAACCAAAATTGCCAAATGATATATATTCGGGCTCACAATGATCTGTTGAAACCGGAAGTCCTACGGTGGCCAGTGGTATGTCGGCAAATTCAGCGTTTTATTTAATTTATCGCTCCCGAATTTTATGTAAAAAATAAAAATTCTAGAAGAGTGAACACATGGCGTGGACAGCCTTGTATTGAGAATTGGATATGGGATTTTTTTTCTTGTTTTGACCTCTACTATCACCTGTCAAGCGGTGTACAGTTTCTTTATTAACACCCTGTATAAATAGTTCGGCAATTGCGTCATTTTGACGTCATGTCGCAGACGACATCGACAATCGTAATTCGAGAATCGACCCCCAGGGGGTTGATTCTCGAATTACGATTACCGATATCGCATGCGATATGACGTCAAAGTAACGTAGACTTTCATTCAAAACTATATAAATCGTTTAGGAATTGCGTCAATTTGACGTCATGTCGTCTGCGAAATGACGTCAAAATGACGCAGACTCTCACACAAATCTTCACAAATCGTTCGGGAATTGCGTCATTTTGACGTCATGTCGCTGGTGACATCGGTAATCGTAATTCGAGAATCGACCTCCTGGGGCCCAATTCTTGAAATCATTCGACATCATGTCGTATGCGACATGACGTCAAAATGACGCAATTGTCGAATGATTTGTACAACAGTCTACGTCATGTCGCATACGACATTTGTCGAATGATTTCAAGAATTGGGACGCAGGTAGGTATTGCCATCATATGTTTTTGAAACTGACAGTGGCTAATTGACCTTGAAGAAATTAGTTGTCAAAATGACAAACTGGAATATTTTATGTAAACCAAGGCGAAAATTTCTTAAAACAGACAGAGATCGAGTACCTTAGCTTGTGATGGTTAACTATTGAAGTTGCTAACAAGTGATAAAAGTAAAACTAATTCGATCAATGAATTATTAAGTATAGAAGTGGCATCCAATAGTAAAACTTTGAAGCCAACATAACCTCTAAATTTGTTTACATATCCCACAGGAGCACAGGACCAATAGCGTACCGTCACAGAAAGTAATATTTCTGGTTATTTCAATATGAAAATACTCAACAGTGAACTATTGGCATAAATAAAAAAAATTTACCAGGAATCTTATTCTGTGAATCCAATGTGTGTTTCTAAATTATGTAACACCATTGAAAGCGGATATCCAATTTCGATGTGTAAAACATATGTAACGCCACTGATTTATTTACATTTTAACAATCATTTACAAAAATGATGCCACAAATAACATAAGAATAGGTTGCGATTCAAGTTATCACATTAATTTTTATTCAAAACTATTTATTAAATCACAAAATGAACAATTATTTGATTCCGGCAAATCAGCTGTTCACAAGTGCGTCCAAATGCCTCTCGACCAATCAGACGCTGAGTCTGATAAAAAAAACAGTCAATGGGCGCGTTTAGCGAACAGCAGCTGCTGAGTTGCTTACTCAGCAATCGTTTGTGATTGGTTCACATTAAGGTAATAACCAATTACAAACGATTGCTGAGTAAGCAACTCAGCAGCTGCTGTTCGCTAAACGTGCCCAATGTTTGTTTTTTTTTTGTATGGATCAGGAGTGCGTGCGAGAACTTTACTTTAGAGTAAATTTTACAGATGGGGGTGGGGGTAATAAAGTAAGGCAAAGTTACTTTAACTTTTCGAACGTCTGTTGTTTGCATATGTCACATGTCAGCAGTTTCAGTTATAACGATTATAACCAAAATCTATAATAACAAACTATAGGCG
Organism: Dorcus parallelipipedus; assembly: GCA_958336345.1. Lineage (NCBI taxonomy): Eukaryota > Metazoa > Arthropoda > Insecta > Coleoptera > Lucanidae > Dorcus > Dorcus parallelipipedus. The sequence continues at coordinate 41,832,367 of OY284476.1, forward strand.
GCTGCAAGAAATGTTTTCTACTTTTTTTGTATTGCACTTTTATTTTCTAAGTGTACTAACTGTAATCATTTAGTTCCACTAAAAAAAAGTGCGTATTATTTTCGATATAGATGATATAAAGTAAGTTATGAAATATTTGATTAAATGAAAGTACTCAGAACTTAACTATTTTGTTCATAATTAATAAATTTCCGGTAGTATCATCTCTAAAAAGCAGAGCTTTTAATCAAAGAGAAAATAAAAGAAAGCAATTGTTATTATTATACGATCGCACAGAATTCGTACAGAGTTGTTCCAAATTTTGTTGCGGCGAGTCTCCATTTTCATCGCGAATTAAAATTTAATAAAATTTAATAAAATAAATTTGCCGTCGATTTTCGTACTTACTAGCAACAAGTATGCAAAAAGAATAACAATAAGCCAGCACACATCTAGTACGCATGTCAAGTGATTTTCACCGCAGTCTGGAGTGCGGCGATTTTTGTTACTTTCAAAGCGACACTTTTGAAGTTTTCGAACGCTTTACTGCTCTACTTTTGATGCGCCAAATCATAATCTCGAACGACTATTTTTGTAAAAGTTACAGAAAAGTGTTATTCTCGAACGCACTCCAGGATTAGAGGGAAATCTAACCTCAAATACAACTTCGTTTTGACAGTTTACGAAGGAATGTTCCAAACCCATTCGCCATTTCAAGGAATGTTCTTTTGTAACAAGAACAAATGAATCATGATTCTCCAAACATGTTCAGATCGGATCGGGATCTTATCAGAAACGAAAGCGCCTACAGAGTCACAGGTTATAACCAAAGTCTCCAAAAGAAAGTACCGTTTGTCCGTCCAGTTGTATATTATTCGCTGCTCGCGCCGATGCACTGTAAGCCTCAATCGGTCGACTGGCTGAGTATCCAGTACTGTTTACGGCTGCATGATGCATAGATATAACGAGTTTTATTTAAACGAATGTTTTCGTTTTTTTTTTTTTTAATTATATCGTCTGGTCAAAAATACAGCAAATAACAAAATAAAATATGATAAAGTTGATCAAAATATTCTCGCTATTTCGAAGAAATAATGTTTGCAGCGCCATAATTCGATCGGTGCCATACGCGGCATCGAAGCGCCTATGCATTCGGGCTTGAGAGTTGGAGACTTTAGTTATAACGCATTCAATAAGTTCTACAGTCCGCGCACGGACCTTAATGCACCTTCCACATGCAAACTTCATTCTTAAAACCTTGTGATACAAGACTCACAGAACTGTCAAATTGTAGCACTTAAGCTGCGCGCCATTTCATACATCACACCATTTCTATTTACCCGATTTCAGTGAATTCGATTAATATTTATGAAAAGTAAGTTTCTAGTTGTTTCCCATGAAGTGCCAAATTTAGCCCATCCTGTACTTGCCATAAACTGCGTGAGCTTCACATTAATTGAAAATGACGTTCCGGATATAGGCGCCATGCACATCTCTGTATTCAGTACCGCCTGGCGTGGTGATTTGCGAATTGGTGATATGAAAATATTTCTTGAGACTCATTGCATGGGAATAATATCACTCTTATGACAATTTACGATTGTAGTACATAATATTTGAGCTCCCTGGTATTGAAATATATTATAATATTCAAGTTCAAATGTAGGCTAATAATTTTAAACAACTCGTATTTTCATACCACTAAATGCACAATATGGTCGTTGGTGGCGGTGGCTTCGCATGTGCAATAAGGTTACTGTATCGAGAAGGTAGCGCCAACCCAGCGAAGACATGTACGTTTATTCAACGTTAATTTCACGTTGTTACGGTGGAAATAACGTTATTCGTTGAAAAATGCAACGTTGTTTTTTGGTTGAATTAGCAACCATAATTATACCACGTTTGTATAACGTGTTTTTTAACGATCAGTTTAATATGAACGTAATTATAACGTGAAATAAATACGTAATAATTTTGTCTTTTTACGACGTGATTTATACTATGAGTAAATGCGATGTATCTACCGTACGTTGATTACCATATCTTTTCAACGTTAATTCAACATCTACTATTCTACGTAATAAATGAGAAAAAAATGTACGAAATTAATACGTTAGATAAATCATAATTTACAACTAAATTTTTTACCCACTTTTTATAACGTTATTTTAACGTATACCGAATAAATATGCGTTACAAAACGTGATGTTGACGTTAGAAAACACTTAATTTTACAGTGATTTTCTATCGTGTTTCACACCTTTGAATTCTAACTTTACTAAAAATCTCTGAAATGTGAGTTTCTTCTCCATGCTTGGCAGCTTTGAAATGAAACGAAACAGGTATGAAAAGTACTGCTGATTTGCACGTACGAGTCAACCATAACCTCTTTTTAAGTTGACGTAATCTGTCAATTTTTTTTAAGTTAATTTGAATTTGATGCCCAAAATCTGTGATTAAAAATACTAAAGAACGCAATAGTCAATCAATTATACATACATATTGTCACGAATACTCATTGGGAACAGCTGTATACAGAGTGGAAAGTTTAACTGGAATAAATTCTGTAACTTAGAAAATTACGATTTGTAAAAAAATTCTTGGAACAGGTCAATTTTTATTTTTAATGGCGCATATTACAAAGTGACTTTTTTAACTTTTCAATTATTTGGAGAGGTGAAACAACCCCTAACTATGTTTTTTTAATGAAAGGATTTGTTGAAAAAATTGGGAATACAGCTACGTTTTATTTTTTATTTTTCTTTAGCAGTAAAAGGAAAAAAATTAAAAAAAGAATTTTTTTTACTAAAACCGTTTTTATTGCCAAAAATTCAGGAACTCCATTTTTTTATTATTTGATAAGAAGAAATAAGCATTTCATATGGTATCGTATTGTTGCGTGCAGCCAATAGATGGAGCTGCAATGCGCTAAATTTTTAATTGTACGTAATTACTCAATGAAGTTTTTCCCAATAGGTGGATAGTAAAGTAATAAAAGTAAAGTTTATGTGACTAAACCAAACGACATAGCAGAACTTCAGAACTTCAAATTCTGCATGAAATTAGGAGAGTAAAGCCGGAAATGTTACAAACTGTTAGGGATGGAATTTATAATCGATTAGGATATTGCCAAGTGAGAGGTGGCGAGCATTTTGAACATCTGATGCGTTGAAATCGTTCTAGTCAAAAATTTATTTTTTATTTTTTCGCCTATTACTATTTAAGGAAAATTAAAAAATAAAAACGTAGCTGTATTCCCAATAGAACAAGCTTTAAGAAAAAAAATTACTCAACATACCCTTCCATGTAAATAAAAATAGTTAGGGGTTGTTTTATCCTTCCAAATAATTGAAAAGTTAAAGAAATCCATTTATAATATGCGGCATAAAAATAAAAATTGACCTGTTCCAAGAATTTTGCTACAAATGGCAATTTTCTATGTTACAGAATTTATTCCAGTTAAACTTTCCACTCTGTATATTTGTTAACGGGATCACTTTGCTGAACTACGGATAATGGATTAATTGCGCGGGACAATCGATTGGGGACCGAGCGGGACGGTGGCCCAATAGCGAAAGGTGCTCAATAAAGCCTAAAAGTGGTGCGGTGATTTTTCTGAAGAGGACCTTCCTTTTTAAAGCCAAGAACCGGGACAAAGTAAGCAAGTCTTTGTTATTCGGGTAAACTACCCCCAAGTGCCGTTAGCCCATACCTGGACGGAACCGTCTACCGAGAGCTACGTTTACCGCAACAGCTGAATTTATTGCAAGCGCGAAGAGAGCGTGACCACATTGCGGTGTTTATGTAATTTTTTAAAAATTTTCATAAAGAAATAATTTTGTAAATAATAAAGTAAATTGTATTAAATGTGTTTTGTCGAATATTTTAAGTTAGTGTAAATATTTTTAGAAATAGGCGATTTAGAATTACATGTTTATTATAAATAAATTATTTAGACGTTTAAAAGAACTTGATTCGAGAGTTGTTAAAACGTATCAATAACATACGAATTCAACGTTGATTAATTGTTATTCTACACGTGGACAGAGACGTTTAAAAGAAATTGATTCCCGCGACATTTTTTCGTTGTTTCAACGTAACAATAACATATGAATTCAACGTTTGGTTACGTGTTATTCTACAACGTTTTTTACACGTACGAACGTGTTTTCGCTGGAAACTTTCTATCTCTTTTAATTTGGGGTTAATCAAATTCATTCATAAACCCCTTAGCAACAGTAACTTGTTATGTATCTATCCTTTTTCTTCTTTAGCGTTTCATCGTTTCCTTTTTAATTTGGGGGACGAAGCCGCGGAAATGAATGGTGGTACCTTCTAAATACAATAACCTTAATGTAAGTGTGCAAGGCACTCTAATGTGCATGGTTCCTGTAATTCGCTTCCGATTTTTTAGGTAAGTGGCGCCAGCGGAGAAACACTTGAACTAATAAATTGGGTAGGCCGGATAACGTAAAATCCAGTACGTCGTGGACATAAGTTTTTAATTCCATGACTTTCTGAGAATGATTTTAAATTGGGTCGCTTGGTACATTCAATAAAAGAGAAAATGCTTGTAATCACAACACATTTATTAAAAAAAAAAAAACTTTAACACAAATAACAATGAAATTTTCTACTTCCTAATTTTTAGTACTGTTATATTTTTGTGAATTTTATTTCACAACAACTAACTAATAATAGAATGTATAATAAAGTAAATTATTTAACACAACAAATATGGATATCACAGTCTGAACTTAAATGCACTTACAGTATAACTTAAATAAACAAAGTACTTCAGTCAAGTCAAATGTTTCTTATTTACATTTACACTCATAGCATTTCCTTTTCAAAGCTTTGGCTTCGTCTCAATTTTCTACATACAATTATTAATAGTGTGGGTTTTATCTACTTACATAATTGTATTTTTAAGTAATCGTTAGTGGCTATTTCTTTTACTGGCCTATGGAGAAATATGTATCTATAAACTAATTGTGGTAAGAGATCAGGTTTGAGTTACTATGGAGTAAGAACAAAAAATTAACACTGTTTAACGAAGAAAAACACATGAGCTCTAATATTTTTTTTTTTTAGCTATTAATTATAAATTTCCAAGTACAAGTGCCTCAAAAATAACAAAAAAAAATAGTGCAAATTTTTAGTTTACATACCTCAAAGGGTTACTCAGGGTAAATATGAGGAGCTTTTTTAGATTACACTAGTTTTACTTCTGAATTAATAAATAACAGCTCACTTGAGCATATCTTCTCTGAAGATCTTGCATTTTCAGTTATTTTTTACCTAGAAGTGCTTCAATTAAAAAAGTCTTAGCTGGTCAAAGCCAATATTCTGAAGTCTAAGGTAATATATGGTAATCATAATATACAAATTGTCTTATATTTTTTTTTCTGTCATTTGGTGTTACTTCATTGTTTCGTGAAAATTTGAAAGTAAATGTCCATTCTTTTCCCAAAGGCATGTCTTACTTTTACTTCATTTAATAATTAATGTTTCAAACAAAAATTATCTTCTAAATAATTTTAACTTAGCTGATTAACATTCATTTATATTTCTGTGACTCTTAATTTTTCGTGTAAACTAATCAATGTAGAGCGCAAAAATTCACAAAAAATAGAAACAAATATCGAGCTGTTACTTTGATAGCCTGACATTTAAAATAACGTCATGCAATTTTGTAGTGACGGTGGATATTCTCCATGTTGACCGGATCCTTGAATTTGTTGCGATGACTGTACAGCCGCCATTGCCATAGAAACTGGTGTTGTTGGATGATAGGGTACCTACAAAAACATATTATTCAAAACAGATATATCTCACTTAGGCCCAGTTATACAATTCCAGTTTAACTTTAAGCCAAAGCTTAAACTCTTAACAACAATAATTGTTGAAATAATCGTACAATCGTGGCATTGTACACCTGGGCCTTATTTGCATAAGTTTTTACTGATGAATTATGATGAAAGCGTGGATCCAACATCATAGCTGCAGCTACGGCAGCAGCCGTCGATGTAGCATTCGAATGATTGCTCCTCGTCAACATGTGATGATTAACGACGTTATTTGGATGCTGCGTTGTCCTTTGGTTGTGCCCCGAAGCCAAAATCTGATGCTGAATGTTATGTGCATGACTGTGATGGTGAAAATCAGTCGGGTCACCGAAGTGATGGTAATTTGAGTTAATCGAAGAAATATTATTGCCTGAAATGCAAGGAAACATCGGAGTAAGCAAAACCACGTCAAAAATAATAATTACCCGTGGAAGATACCGGGTGATTTTGATGGTGCATTATAAGGTCTTGGATTTCATTTCCGATTGGTTGCGAAACAGCTGACGAAGTCGATGAATTATTTGCCGCAGAGAAGTTGACGTTGCTGGTATTAGCATTCGGTGTTGTATTTTCATGCGAGGGCTAAAACAAAGATGATTTATAAATGCCCTTCGGGCATCATTTTTTTGTACCTGTGATTTTGGTCTTGGTGTGTTTCTCATAGGTCTTGCTTTATACGGTACTTTCGCAGATGCATTCTCTCCATGATGCCTAGTAAAGTGCTCTTTCAATTTATCTCGTCGCGAACTAGCATAATCGCAGTTAGAACATTTAAATGGTTTTTCTTCTAAGTGAATTCGTTCATGTCGTACCAGATGTGATTTCTCCATAAAACCACGTCCACAAATACTGCAAGAATGTGGCCGAACGCCATTGTGAGTCTTGGCATGTGTTGCGAGTTGATTCTTTTTCGAGGTGGAATATTTACAGTGCGGATACGAACAGCGATATATGTCTCCTACAATTAAAATAAGGAATCTAATAGATAAGTGTATCTATGGTAAGAAAGTACCTGCGTGTATTCTTTTATGAGCGATCATGTGACTTAAAAATTTTGTGTGAAATCCACATGACTCACAGTTTAATGTTTTGTCTGACGTATGTGTTAGCATGTGGCTTTCCAGATTGTGTTTGTACCTGAACGTCTTGGTACAATGCTCACATTTTAGTTGCTTCTCGGGCGCGTGAATTTTCAAGTGAGAAACAAAATTCTGCTTCAATCTGCACTTAAAGGAGCAAAAGGTGCACTGATACAAGGATTCTTCCAAGTGCTTTGCCCTGTGAGATATGAGTTTCGAAATTTGCTCTGTACATGTATCGCCTGCAAGTAAACATACCGACAACCAAAAGAATGCGACGGATCAAACAAAACTTACAGTAATCGCATTTAAAGGGCGGTCCTGGAAAGTGAGTTTTCATGTGATTCAAGTAATCCCCGTGATATTGGCACACGTAGCTGCAAATGCCGCATTTGTAAGTGACATCTTTGGAGTGACTCAGCGCCAGATGTTGTTCTAATAAGAGACTGTCGTTTATATTCGTAAAGCAAATCGGACATTTAATTCCGATTTTATCTTCCGAATCATTATCTTAAAATTCAATAGTTTTCGTTGGACTGTGTGCACTTTAAAATAGCGTATGTATACCTTCAGAGTCAATATGATCATTAATGAAGATTCTCCTCTTTTTATTCATAAGGACTTTTAAGGCGGCCATTCGTAGACTGGGTTTTAAACCGAACATTAATCGCTTCAACAATTGTTGCTTGCGATTTTTCTGTTTCACTTTAACTATTATTGAAGTGTGTATCAGAGGATCTTTCTCGGCAATGCTGATTCTATTGTCGACGGATTTATAATCGGAATCTAAATTTCTGTCTTCACTCTTCAAGAGCTAAAATTCAGGTTTTTTTTTATAATAATGAAAGTGGCATAGAGACAACTCACTTGTTCGTATTTAACATTTAAAACCTCATATCTGTTTTTGAAATTTGATGCCATCAAATTGTTTTGAGACAAAGCATTCAAGAAGTAGTACAAACACATTTCACTTTTGCTGTACAGAGCACTTAATTCTAGATGTTTGAAAATGTCATTCTGATCAATGTTATGCCATTGCAGACAACATAGTAGCTTGTTGAAATCTCTCTCTCGATCGGGAACATTTTTTAATACCCATTCAGACACAATTTTCAACGTTTGAAATAGTGGAATATTAAAGACCTGCAAAAGCAAATATTTTTGTGAATTTAAAAAGAAATTCAGTACTTTAACATAAAGATTATTGATGTAATGCAAAAGAAAGGGCAAAAATAACACTTGCCCGTAAATGTTTAGTTTACAAAATATAAATTGTAAAATTAGATCATGCAATGATTCAATAATAAATAAAACGTACCTTATTTTTTAAAAAACTCTGCAATTCTTGAACACTTAAATTTAATACTTCATTACCATCACAAATTTCATTTAAATGTGTGATAATCCAATTCTCGACTAAATTTCCTAGTTGCTTTAATTTAAAGCTCTGCGTCAAATTATAAGTAAACAAACAATTACCTATGTTTAATTTTGTACCCAAAAATTCTATACAGTACTCGATTAATTTGGTCATAATAAAATAATCTGCCAGTTTTAACAGTTCTTCAACCGTCGAATGTTCTATACAAATCTCACCGGTGTACATAAAATTTATAATCGAATTAAATACATCAACGTCCAAACAGTTTACTGTGAATTGCTCCCTCGCGATTTTATGGTGCTTTAAAACCGATGCAAAATACAGAGATCCACAAGCTAGTACATTGCGGTGAGCCCTCACGATCTTACTGTTGACATACAACGTGATATCACAGAATTTACTGGCTCTCTTCTGCTCATACAGTTTCTGGTTTAACATAGATGACATCTCCTGACAAATAAAAGTCATTGAGTGATTATTTGCCTCCATTTCTTCTTCAAACAAGCCAAATATTTGCGAAAACTTGCAGTGTGTAATTTTTCAACGTCCAGTTTCTTCTGTTGCTCCTCTCATTTTATAAATTTGGGAAAGCCGAATAATCACATTTTGCTGATCGATAGTCGTGTTTAAAAGTGGTTGCAAAATTGTAAATGTGCAAAAATCGAATTTCAAGCGCAATCATGACGTCTGACTCTTGACAGCTGAAATCCCTAACCTCAAATCATTTTTAAAGTTTCACAAGTTACAAGTGACTAACAGATGGCGCTAGTTTCTCGCATGAATTGAACGCTCAAACAGCTGTTCGAGTAATTAAAAAACACGCCCATTTATGTATTCAGGTGTTATTTTTTTTGTTGCCTGGTAAAATGCGGTAAGGTGAAAAGAAGACCTAAAATTAAGTTTTTTTTATGAGCGTAGCATAATTTTCTTGTGGTGGGAGCACAATTTCATTTCGATAGGTTGGCAACACTGGTCTTCGCTTTAATGGCGTTTTCGATTGAGATCAGCCCTAATCCGCTCTAGTGCAACACCCATCCAGATCAGTTCATGACAGAATTGCACTTGATCGGATTAAATGTGCTCCGATGAACGGCGATTGATCCGCTTCACAGATACTTTATATGCAATCCAGTTCAATCGAATCAGCCAATTCTTGATCCCTAAAAGAGCAACAGCCATCCGAATACGCCACCACAAGTGCTCGCTCTATATGCGCATGTGCAATTTGATCTGGAGCTGCTCGGAGTAGTCAATCGAAAACGCCATTATTAAAGGCACTCTAGGGAGTATCTGCCATGACGTATCCGCTATTAGCGCTCCAGTGTTCGAAGTTCAAATGAAGAGATGAAGAGAACATAACGCGTTTATGCAACGAGTCGTTCCGAGCTCGGAGTAGCTCCGCATGATGAAAAGAAAACGCTCTAATTGAACGCAACTAATTACAAATGGTGCTTGTAAATTGTAAATCTTGTGATTATAAAAATGTTAATCTCGTAGAAAATCGAGCCGTTTAATCACTACGGGAAAGTTGCTCAGGGTCATAATTAATTGTATACATGCAACAGTAATAAATTATTGCGGTACGTAACACGAAAAAAAAATATATTCAATACTGTGCGATCAATAACATTAGAAATGAAATCTAATCAAGTCATGATTTCTCTCATGTTATTCGAGAAAATTAAATTCAAAAGCAAGTTGAGGAGAGAAGAAGGTGGAATAAAACTCAATAAGGCTCTTTAATACACTTTTGGTGACCATTAAAATTATTAAAGGTAATGTTGTTAGTTTTAAAACATTTTTAAGATTGGTGACACTGGTCTGGTGAATTTTTCAGTGTGTGATTCGTTGTGATAGTGGGCGGAAGTATATTTAGCCGAATTTTTTTGATAATAATTATTTCAACGCAGTAACTGTAAAATAAAGATGTCTCATCAAACTGGAATACAAGGTATGTACACATACAAAAATTGTAAAAGATTACAAGAGTTGTCTGTACATTTTTTTTAAATTGCAGCAAATGATAAATTAAGAAAATATTTTGCCAGCTGCAAAGACGGCAAAATTAGATTGCTTAAAGTAGTAATCGAGCAAGGTAAGTTTCATACTAGAAGTTTCCGCAGCAAATTCATTCCTTGCCTTTCGTAGAAGAGCTTGCGCTCAGTGAAAAGAAAGATGTCAAAAGCACATGGGAAAAAGATTTCGATAAAATGGTGTTGCCCTTAATCGAAGAAAATCAACCTTGCTATATATTATACAGGTCTGCAATTATTCATTGTTATCTTTATTGACTATCAGTGTTTTTATTCAGATTAGATTCTAAAAGTGCTTCGGGTTATGATTGGTTATTAATAAGCTGGTCACCAGATACAGCACAAATCCGGCAAAAAATGTTGTACGCATCAACGAAAGCGACACTCAAACAAGAATTCGGAACAGGTCAAATTAAGGAAGAAATACATGGTACAATTAAAGTAATCTTTTTGTAATTGTCTACATCATATTTTTGTATGATCAATCAATTATATTCGCAGAATGATGTAACTCTTGAGGGGTACAAAGCTTATAAAAAATCTTCGCTCACACCTGCACCCTTAACAACAAGAGAGGAAGAGTTACAGGAGCTCAAACGGACTGAAATTAATACTGATATTTCAGTTGACTCAAAGCAACAAACTTTAGGTGGTGTACAATTTCCTGTGTCTGAATCTGCTAAGCAGGCAATACTTGATATGGCTAGGCATTCTTATAATTATTTACAATTCAGGATAGGTATGTGTTAATAAAAATAGTACTAGTGAGAAGTAGGCAAAATTGCTATTTCTTAAAACTATGTCAACCTTGCTAAGTATTTTTTACAATTTGTTGCTAATTGCAGTAGTTTTGCTCACTTCTTGTGTCAGACTATAAAATTAATTTCTCTCTATTAAAAAAAAAAACTTATTTGTAAGATATTGATGAAGAAAAGATACATTTGGTAACCGCAGAGAATTTTACTGTGGATAAATTGTCATCGAAAATTCCTGAAAATCGTGCTGCGTATCACTTATTTAATTTTAAGCATACCCACGAGGGTGATTACATAGAAAGTATTGGTAAATATCTACATATTTATCCTAAAAATATTTTCCAGTTTAATGCAATTTTTTTTTAGTATTTATCTATTCGATGCCCGGTTATAATTGTTCCATAAAGGAGAGAATGATGTACTCCAGTTGTAAAAGCCCATTCACAGACACCATTTGCAGCTGGGGTGTTGACATTGTAAAGAAGGTGTTTGTTTTTAAAAAAATTAAACCAAAAGGCATACGGTTTAATTTTCTTTTTAACTTCAGCTTGAAATTGATACCGGTTCCGAATTAACCGAGGAATTTTTGTACGAGGAAATCCATCCAACAAAGAGCTTGCATCGTCCGAAATTTGCCAAACCTAAAGGTCCACCGAACAGAGGTCCAAAACGTATGACAAAAAGCCAAGTAGCCGAGGGTGATAAATAATGTTAAATCCGAACAAAATCACTTTTGTTTATAAGTAATTGCATATTACACTTGTAGATGCATTTTTAAGTTTATTTTGCGTTGTTTTACAACTAAAACTTGCCTCAAAAGTTTGCACATTTTTCAAATTATGTAATTTTATTGCCTTTGTTTTATCAGTATTAATAATAATCATGTTTATGAACTGCGTATGTACAAGCAAAAGTGATCATGCAAGTATTTTTTTTTTGAGAGCAGCCTGAACTGTAAGCACATTGCTTAGGATTAAAATTATTTATATTTGGCGGTGTAATTTCCTTTCGGTGTCGTGTTTAAATCATGACATCATGAGACACTATTCAGAACAATACATTGTGCTCAAATTTAAAAGTTACTTAAGTAAATTCCTTGCCTTGAAGGTTGATTATATTTTTAGATGACGTATTTTAAATGTCGTCTTTTTTTATATTTCAAATGTAATCGTCCTTTTAGTTTTACTGAATTATTTTGTGAATGTGATAAATACATATTGGAGCAATTGTGTACTGAGATCTTTTTTTCTTTGTTAAATTAAAGAGACGTAAAAGTAGGTACGATTTAAATTATTACTACTTTTCAGCGAATAAAGAATAAACAGGAGAGAGTCATGCTAACAGTAGCTTTTTTTTAAAGTGGTAATTAAATATGGCTGCTGTTTGTCATAGGCGTACACAAGCATTTTAAGGCCGTTTTGGATTAGCCTACTTTGTTTTCAAAAAAGTGTTGTACAGAATTTGTATTATGTAAACTTGTATGTACATTCATGAAGTTCAAAAAATTGTTGTACAAGTTGTTTTGTTTTATTATACGGTTTATGGCAATAATAATATTAAACAATTTAAGTAGCGACATCTTGTAATCGCTTTTTGACCTAACATCGCAGTAGGATTGACAAATTGAAGCTAGTTCGCCACATAATAAGTCATCCCATGCGAGGCGGCCATGCTTGCTGTCAAAGCATATGAGAATTTTAGAAAAATTTTGTGCAAATCGGTTTATGTGGCGAACTAGCTTCAATTTGTTGATCCTACTGCGATGTTAGGTCAAGATGTCGCTACTTAAATTGTTTATTACTTTCACATTGCATGGGCGAATAACCTGGATAGATCGGTTTGGTTTGCAGTGGATTTCTCGAGCTACGGTTCTGCTGACGAAGGCCCAACTAGGCCTGAAACAGCTGTACAGAGCATGCTCGAGGAATCTGCTGTAATCAAAACCGATTTGCACAAAATTTTTCTAATAATAATATTATAGAACACAAAAATAGAAAAACCAATTGCCGCTCAAAAGCAAAGATATTTAAAACGTAGCTGTACAACATCTTTTTGAATACATCTTACAAGATTTGGTTCAATTTCTACAATAAAAACTTAGAACAAGAAAGACTGCAGGGCTGCAGATACTATTTGCAAATAGAACATGTTCTATTTTTCCAGATAACTTTAATCCAATTTAAATTTTGCTATACATTACTGCACAAATTAAATTGTTTAAGAAATTTAACTAAATCTTGTACAAGAAATAGGCTAGTCTAAAGCTAAGTTCATGGCAGAAGAGTTATTTATTATACAAAATTTAGAGCAGAATATGAAATAGCTATGATGTACGAACGAGAAAAACATGTATATAAAAATGCCTTTGGTATGGCTGATGCAAAATTTTAAAAAACTTCGTTTAACAAAAGACGTTATTGTGGATCTTATTGAAGTACTCAGACCTTTGTAGAAAGCAGACATGGTTCATCTTTAAAACTTGAGGAAAAAGGATGTACTTATTTAATCATATTTTCAATACAATTATGTAATTATGTAATATTTACATATAAAAAGTTAGATGAGTGCCTGCTTTGAACAGTTCGAATCAGTTCCACAGTGAACAGACCTTATAAGTCAGTGTTATTCAAAACTTTTGTTGAAATGTAATAAACTAGAAATGTCTGCAAGTGATTAAATTTCAGATTTGCCAATTTAAATTTGTGAAATTATCAGCTGACTGTTACTCAATTGAACTAATATACAACGTTGCCAAATCACTTCATCGACAATTGGAGTCGCATACGATTTTCACTGTCGAGCAGTGTTTGAGAATAGAGAAAACAAAACTCGTGCGACTCTACCTTTCGACAATTGTCGATGTCTAATGTCATCACCCGACATTTGAGAATAGCCCCCCTGAGCTACTTTTTTTTATAGCTATCTTGAAGGGGCCTAGAACGTGTCTTAGTGAATGATGATTACTGTAATGGCTAGAGAAGCTAACATGTAAGAGATGGCGCGTGTATGCAGTCACAGATAAGTTATTGCATCCATACTTGTTTAATTTAATAACATTTAATTATTGAAGTTTGCGGGAAACTATTATTATTATTCTCTAATGAAATATTTTTTTATTTTACCTTTTGCTTTTGAAATTAACTCCACTGATTCTTACATACATACAGAGTGATTCTTGAACAGATCGACAAAGGAAAAAAAAACGGTGAAAGTATACGCATCCACAGAACATGGTGAAAATGTTAGAAAAATTTATTTTAGTTTTTCAGAAATAATTAAAGAAAAATGATCGCCAAAACGATGACTACTTTTACTTTTTAGGCGTTGTAATTTTTATTAAGAATAAGGACATGTTTAAACCGTCAGTTTTATTAATTTTTTTACAAATTTAATGGTATGATAAGCAACTGAATAAAATACAAACATTAGGGAACTTATTCGCGAACTAATTGTAAACGCGAGAGCGAGAGGTCTCTGTTAATTGCAAAATGGCCGATAAACAACATTGCAGTTGCGTTAAATATGAAAGTTTGATTGGTGCATGTTTTTTGAAGTTTTCAAAATCCGTGAAATGTTGTTCTTTGGATGGATGGTATCAAACCAGAGGTCGCCTACATTGTTTGATTTCGCGAATTATAAAGGTGCGTATACATATGCGAGCCGAACGCGAGCCGAACCGTTCGCGAACCATAAATTCGCAAGATTGGGACGTGATTTGGAGCGCCGAACGAACGGTTCGCGAACCAATCGTGGCGATCCATCTCCTGTCGGTTTTTCTGACGAACACAAAGGAATTCACTGCTCAGATTGGGACGTGTTCGTGTTCGTGTCTAGTTCGTTATTTTCTTATCAGCTCGCGAACCTCCAGTCTCCCTGGTTTATTTTATTTTTGTAGGTTATTCTTTTTTAATTATTTGCAAACACATTATTACTCGGGCATCGCATTAAATTCATAAATAAATTCCCTAAATATATTAATTTGCGTTACACGCATCATCCCTGCCGATTTTCCGATATTTCCGGCCTTTCAACACCCTTTCCTCAATTAAAAATACTGCCAACAGCTACATACAGTTTTTATGTAGCCCTTGGTGTGGAAAGTATTCAGTATTCAGGCGCCGGGCGCTAACATTCTAGAGCTGTTTCCGCAGTGGACCTTTCTCCGGGCAGTGACGCTGCCTTCGGATATTATTTTTAACAAATTATTTTTCTTTCCCTTAGGTTTATGTTTATTATAGTTCGCGGTTGGTTCGTTCCTTTCCCTTGGATCGCTGAAAGTTCGTTGTGAAAATAATTTCAACGAACTGTTCGCGAACAGTTCGGCTCGCGTTCGGCTCGCATATGTATACGCACCTTAAAATGGTTTTATGTTCGATTTATGTATGTAACGGGTTTCCAACAATTATTGTAGCCCCGGGTGCCTGTGGAGTCAAACACGTTTAACTATGTAATTATTATTAATTATAATAATTAATTATAATAATAATATTAATAACGTTTAGACTAACATAAATATCATATCCAAAAAAATAATCAAAATCATTCAATGCTTGTAGAACATTCGTTAGAAAATAATGATAATTTTGATTTAGAAAATACTAACATTTTCAAAAGACGTTTTATAAAAATGTGCAAAATAAAAATGTATATAATAATATTAATAAACGTACAGATTTTGCAAATTTAAACGATATATTTTGTAGTTTTCTAGATTCTTTAAGCAGGATATAAATCTATCCATTTTTAACATTTAATAAAATAAAATAATTTATTTATTAAAAAAAAATCAATTTACTTTTTCAGTGTCCATTGACAACCTTGTTTACTTTGACAACCGTGTTCATATTTTTTCACTTCTGACGAAGCTGTCAAAAGGTAGCGAAACGGTAAGTGGTAGTGCGCATTTTCAGTGTCCGTTTTAAAGAATTTGTGATATGTAATTATTGTTTCAAATTGCAATAAAACATTAAATACGTAAACAAGAATTTATTTGTTGTTTGACAGTCAATATTTGAGACGTTAATTCAATGATGCGAAGTAAGAATCGGCATCCATGTTTGATTCCACTGCCATCCAGGACTACAATAATTGTTGGACTCATGTATTATATAAAACAACTCAAATTTATGTACACTCAGCGTTATAAGTAATGTCTCCCAGTAAAATTTTAAGTCGCGATCAAAAAATTAAACAAAGAAGTGTTGACTTTTATTAAATGTTTTTATTTTCTGATAGTTTATCTGCTTGCCCGTCTATACTTACGGTAGTGGTCAGAACATATATATGTAATTTAATATTTGTAGAGGCGACATTACTTTTGATTCTGACTACAGTCTGACTAGGACTGTGAGGCACTTTCGTTACTGTATTTGGTTGACTATAGTCTAATAAGATCTTAACACTCTCGCAGCCGTTGATTACTGTCTTAAAATGACATAGTAGCCTGTGGAGCTTTTACGTTCTTCTTCCACATCGCCGACAATACATCTTCATTTACGTTCAATGAAACAAAAATCAGAGCACGCTGAGTTCGCTCCATGAGTGGGTGAACGGTAAGTTATTCGCAATTAGTCATTCCTAGGTAATTACCTACCACCTGCGTGCTTTTCACACCTAAACATACCTTAAATATTTGAGCTGATGGTCTCTTTACTCGAAATCAAATTAGAATGTATTAGTGAGCGGTCAGGTGCTGCCTTTATTGGCTTTTCTCATTACTGTCCGACTAATGAGCCAGCGTACCTGTTTAAGCATTTATTAGCGAGAGTGTTTTCTCGTCAACAAACAAATGATTAGCACCGGAGCACGTTTTTCCAATTTGCAATTTTCTACCGACAGATTCCTCCGATGTTGACATAAATATTGATTAAGTACACTCACACACGTCATGAATAATTTCGACTTCGAAATCGTTCCGTCTAGCCTCTAATACGTGACTCGCATCACTGACCTAAATAAAACAAAATTAAAACATATTATATTTCGCTGTTGTGCACGTGTAATTTTAATACACCCTGGGTAATTGGATACGTATTTAAAAAAAGGGTGACATCGTGTCATTATAGATTGCCATCGAATGACGAGCAAAGTTGGGGAAGTCTCTGGTGGCCCTAATTTGTATAAGGTGATGAAGTAGAAACGCAATCTGAATGGAAAGGCCGGGTAGCAGCAAATCATTAATATTAATTTTTGCTTGTATCTTGTTTTTTTTCACAATGTACAGTCGACGGAGTTTTCAAAGGGTAAATTTTTCAAAGGGTTTCAATGAAATTTCCGAACGTCGAGTTCTTTCATGTTACTGTGACTTGCAAAAATCATCGAGAAATACATACTTTGTCCTGTCCGTCTATTGACACAGATGATTTCTCTTGGATCACAGAAATGGCTTACCTAAAAAAAAATTCTTTACCAAAAGATTCTAGTGTCAACGTGGATCAAATGATCTATTTGTTCGAACCCCTGAATTTTTTTTAAACGTCACATAAGTAGTTTGTATACGCCTATATCTGTGGGAACTGGGAAAATCTATAAATTGAAGTTAAAAACGCAGTGCATTTGAAAATTTAATAGATTTAATAGTGTTCGTGAAATTTGTTACTTGTACAGGGTGTTAGCGTGAGAAATTCCATCTGCCTTCTTAAAATAAAAAGAAAGTTGGCACCTCAGATTTGTAATTTTTGATGAAAATCATTTAGTGAGTCCAAAAATAAAAGAACGCCAAAAACGAATGAAAAATCTTTCCCAAATTATTCTTCAATGATAATGATGGCACGTACTCGACTAATAAGTAGGCACGCCGGTGGCATTCGACATGCACGTTTCGTCGGTTGATAACGTCATTTGATTGACAAACGCTAGATAAGATCAGTAAACAAATGCAAATTTGTGCCGGGACGATTTGCACAAACATTTTCGCTATTCGAAGGCCGCTTCGCCGACTTGATCGATTCGTCATGAATTACGCAAGCCGCCGGCAAATACGGTGCAAGATTAGAGCACGAGGATTGTGTAACTCGCACGGCGTTTAAAAAAAAATCCACTTTCTATTGTTTATCCGCCTTGAGCGTGATATCACTTCGATTAGCATTCAATGAGCGTTTCCTCGAAACACTCAGTTTTTTTTTATGGTAGATTTAAGTAATCTATATATACCGATGAAAATTGCAAATGAATGGCTAAGGTCTAAGAATGTAACCTTGGGGAACTCAAATTATAATTTTGATTCTAACTAGGTATGTCCATTTCAGAAAAATTTCTGAATCTGTGAGTAAGAAAACACAGGGTATGTATGTTTATTTTTTCACAATAAATAGATGTGTCGTTTTTGATACGCTCATTTACATCCCATACCTACAACAACATTCGAATATAAATTGATTATCATTCTCAATTACTTGCAATTTTTGTTAAGTCATTGGCAACAACAACTACTAATAGTTGTTAGAAGGAAAATTCTTGGGGAAAGTACAACAAAATCCAAAGAAATACATGAATAGAAAACAAAAGGCGAGTCAAAAGGTTGAGTCCTGATATGTTCGCTTACACGGTGAATGCCTTCGAATTCTTTTGAAACAGTAATACTAGTTTTGTATTCAAAAACTCTGTCTCTTTATTTTTTTAAACGTACATTAGACTGTCTTTTTTTTAGTAGATAACATGATTTCAAACTACTAAAACCCTAACATCTTCCTCACGAAGATGAGAATTGCGAAACATACGTCTTAGATTTCCAATCCATTTTTAGTCATCTTGGAGAGAAACTATTCCATGCTGATTGTCTATTTGAAGGTTCCGGTTTTGACAGCAAAACAGTTTCTTCCGACTGCTGATTAGATTTCGAACTGGAGGGACAGGGTTCATTTGGTGTCAGACTTGACTCGACTGATGGTGTTGATGTAATCATCGGATCTGGACTGTGCTCTCTGCTAGTACTGAGATGTTCATGTGAGGAACCAGCTTTCCAAACATGATTACGATGCATCTGAATCACTTGTCCAGACGGTAAACTTTCTGTACATAAATTTCCGGATGGTTCCATCGATGTACATCGTAGTACATCGATGGCATCCAAACCGAGCAAGTTAATTCCGCTCCTTTTTGCTACGAAGACATTCAAAACACTTTTCTTTCCGAAAATATTGAGTCGAAGGCCCTTTTAAGATCAATGAAAGCAGCAAATACTTTTCTGCCTTTTCGATGAAGTTGAATTTGAATTACACTATTAAGGCCCGATTTTACAATCGCCGGATAAGCATTATTCTTAGCATAACGTGACGTAGATATGGAGTAACATTAAAGGATATTCGGCGAACAGTTATTCCGTCCTTATTCCACGATTGTAAAACTGGGCCCAAGTGTGAAAACGTTGCCAAGACAAGATCGTGACTTTAGGAACCCGAATTGATTTTCCTATCAATCCAGGATGTCAATCGATTAAGCACGATGGCAGTAAGTAGCTTTAAAATGCAGTTAATGCATGCAATGCCTCTATAATTAGAAGGAACATCCGCAGGGCCCTTTTTCTGCAACATTGAAAGGGAGGTGTTGCTCTGATAAATATTATACTGAGACCAGTTAGTTGGAATTGAGAGTAAGTCACTGGCTAACCACGTTTTTGTTTCTTCAAATAGACTCAGTTCTCTTGTTTTCTGTTAAACCTTTTATTTTCAAAATTCGTGTCATAAATTACACTACAGGTTCCTCATGAAAAAATAAGTCCACAAAGCCAAATAAACATGTGTACAAAAATGGACCTTCATCGAGATAGAGGGTGTTTAAAGTTAGCTAAAAAGATTTGTCTTTCTTTAATACCTCGAGAAAGTAAAATTTTGTTTCGATACTTTCACCAGATGGCGTAACTGTAGAATTCTCCTATCCCTTTTCTTTAAAAAAGTTGTATCAATGTTTATTCAAATAATCCATTCACGATCTTTTTAGACTCAGAGTAGGCCATGTTAGGGTGACATTTTTGTTTGTACCTCCAAGTGAATATGTTCCATTTTAATTTGATGGTTATATTTTTGAAAACTGATGCCAAAAAACATTGATGATTTTGAGCATTTTGACTTATTATTACAAAGTCACAAGTAATTATTTGTTTTAATGCTGTTATTTTACTTTCTTCATGCCATCGTAGAGTATAAGAAGCAATATAGTCGATGGGACTGACATTAAAGTGTCAGAAGTTTACATTTGTCACATTTTGAGTTCTATCAAAAATCATGTACGTAACTTAACGAAAAAAAAACATGGCCCTCTAGAGTCTAAAAAGATCGTGAACAGTGTATAGAAATGTTTCAAGAATTATTTCCTCCGAAATATTTTTCTAGTGTATGTCGTTTTCGAATAAAAATATTTAAAATTAATTCCTCCCCAGGAAACTATGTAGAAGTAGTACTTTTCTTTAATGTCGCTTAGTTTTGTTCTGATTAATCCTTCTTTATAATCCTCTTCAGACAAATGAGATCTTCACGTGTAGATTTCTAAAGACTTTAATTTTTCAAGTCATTTCGATGAAGTTAATTAAAATGCGCCCCTCGATATCATTATGCTCAGTAACCCTAACGCGTTTCGATCGATTTTTTTTTGTGTGTGCATTCACATGATTTGACTCTATCGCGACAGGTAGAAATGATTTTATAAAATTAAGCAACCGTTACATCATGAATAAGCAAAAGATGTGCGTGCATTGGCCAAAGCAATTTATATCGTAACCCTTTTCGAACCGTTCGATAGAAAAGCAAAAGTTTTTTTTTTTTATTATAACTCTATTAAACCCCTGGGGAGTTTTATGTTTCAATACAAAATGTTTCACAGAAATAATTATTAAATAGTTTTAAGAAATTACATATTTTATTTATTTTTAGAATAAAAGAATTTAAACTATAAAAAAACCAAATCATATTTAGTACAGGCTAAGACGCATAAGTCACTTCAATGAATGAGAATGAGTGAGACAGTGATTTTATTACTAAATTTGGTGACTGTTGAGATTTCAACTTTCAGTGAATTCAGGCATGATTTCATGACTGAATTAGTGCCTAATCTAGTGATTCTTTTTGGAAAAAGAAAAAAAAATCGAGTTTTCCTTGGTTTTCAGCATTTGTTTTGAGAGAAACAAACAAAAGACAATCGATTGCGAAACATATCCTAAGAAACTGTAATAGTTATAAAAAAATCTTTCGTTTTCAATTTTGAGTCAAAGAATAAACAAAAGCGATAACAAAAGATGTTTGAATTCACATCGAATTTCGACTTCTCTTCTGCATTTAAAAAAAACTAATAATAAAACACGATCAACTATGAAATACATTTACAAGTGTTTGTAAGTGTTTGTTTCGTTGTCGAAACACAAAAAATAAACAAAAATATAAAATACCATCAACTCTAGTTGGCTTTTTAATTCTGATAACCTTTGCATATACGAGGTGTGGCTATAAAATAATCGGACTGTTGTTTTTTTGGCGCATACCTAGAGTCTTGACAACAACTGGCAGGGTCAGATTTTAATCTATATTAGTTTCTCATTCAGTACGACAACATCTTTTGTCCAAAGTGGATACTTTACCTGAGCTTTGCTAGAATTATTTGGTACCTGAAGGTCAGACTGTTAACCAGGCGACTGCAAGGAGGTTTTGACAACACCTCGTGAACACCACAAGAAAGAAAAATGAATTGTTCATTAGGACAATACAAGGACGATGTCTATCCAGAGGTTTTTGGGGAAGCACGGGATTCCCGTTTTAAATTGTCATTTTCCCAATATACTTTTTATTATACTAAATATAACATTTATACAAATATTTACAACGTTGAACATCTTACAGTCCGTGGTAGCTATATAGAAAAATTAAATACATATAATTTTAAATGTCTTATAGTCCAGGATAACTATGTATATACAGAAAGAAATCAAATGTATACAACTTTAAACGTCTTGTAGTTCATGGTAATTATGTAAAGCACTTATATGCAATTTACTTCTTACCCTGGTACTATCTAAAGTTTCTAGCTCGTATGTCACCTGATAAAAGATTTTCCTAACTCTGTAAGGTCCTTCGTATGTAGGATGAGTTTGGCACAAAGATCCTTCTCCCTCCTTCCTAGTCGGTACGCCTTGACGATCACGAGGTCTCCAATTCTGAATGACTTCCTCTTCTTTATCTTCTCTTTCTCCTTTTCTATGTACTTCGTACTTCTTCTCAACATCTTTGGTCTGCATCTCCTCAATTTTTCTTGCAAGTCCTGGTCCTGTTCTTCTTCATCTTTCGCATGGGTTTGCTTGGGGATGTCTAATGCTACAAAAATTTATTTGTATGCCAAATTCTTGCATTGCGTCAATAAATCTTCAGTTATTAAAATATGAAGCATTATCCGCAAGAATTCTTCTTGGTTTTCCTTCTTTTTCCATGTATGTTGTATAGTATTTATTGCTACTAATGTTGTGTATTCTCTTGTAGGAAATAATCTCACATACTTGGAAAAAACATCCACAAGGATTAATACATTCGCTGTTCTGGTACCAAATTTCCTAAGAAATCTAGAGCAATCAGATTCAAAGAATTTTGTACGCTTATACTTTTCACTATGCTTTGGCTCGTATAGTTTCTCGTTTTATCAAACTTCACAAATGTATATTAAAGATTTATATAGTTAGTTTATAGTCATTCTTTATGTAAAAACATTCTCTAAACATGAGCTATATTTTTCTTATTCCTACATGTCCGAACTTATTGTGAATTTCTATTATTATGTCTCTAGCCAGTTGATTGTTTAACACTATTAATTTTTTGTCTCTTAGCACTTTATATAAAACGTGGTCATTAATCTCATAACCGTTTAATTGTATCCCGTTTAAAATGTCATCTTTTATATTTTGTATGTGTATGTCACTTTGTGCATTCATTATATTTTGATGTGTATATAAGCCTGTTGCGTTGTGTAAATTGTAACTGTTAATTTCAATCTCGTTCATCAATTTAGTTGTCTCATAAATGCGACTAAGTGCGTCAGCCGTTATATTTTGTTCACCCTTTCTATATTTAATTTGAAATTTGTATTCTTGGAGAGCCAGACTCCATGTGTGAACTCTATTGTTTGCGAAACGTGTCTTATATATATATTGATAATAAGGCAAGGTGAACGGTCATTCCCCAGTAAACAAAATTTCAATTTCTTTATTGCATGCACAATAGCTAACATCTCCTTCTCCGATATTGTGTAATTCTGTTCATATGGCTTTAGAATTCTTGAAATGAAGCATATGGGTTGTTCTTCACTTACCATTTACTTCCTGGTTTAATGCATCGGTCCCACGTATGAATTTTTTGTTGAAATCTGGTTGTATCCAATTTCAAGTTGTTGTAAATTCTTGCTTGCTTTATTTCTTGAAAAGCATTAAGACGTTCTTCATTCCATTTCCACTTTGTTTGTTTTTTTAACAATTCATAATATAATGGTTCTGACTTCTGGGCTGGCTTCGCAGGACTCTTTTCTGTTTTCTGATCAAATTTGCGCTAAAAGGAAACAAATTTGAGTCCGTTGATGCTATGGAAAAAAAAAGAGCGGCGAAGCTCATGAACGACCTCTCAGGAAAGGATCTGCAGTATTGCTTCCAACAGTGGAAGATTCGTATGGAGCGGCGTAGGGTGCGAGGGGAGAAGTATATTGAAGGTGATAACATGTCCATTGAGTAATTTTGTTAATACCTAAACATTTTTAGAGCGGCAGTCTGGTTATTTTACAGCCACACCTCGTATATATTTCTAGTATTTAATACGCCTTAACGGAACTTCATACGTTGGAAACACGGCTTCCTAGATTAATAAAGAACAAAGTTCTTTATCCGGCTAGTCGCGTTCTTAGTTCAGAATCATCATTTTTCTTTGTCGAAGAGGGAGCCACACTAGAAGATCTTTTGTTAACTTCAGGGAAGTGATTGTAAGCAAACTAGCGGATAATTTGTTAAAGTGCAGCATTTTGCTGTGATAAGAATGCAATATATTTATGATTTTTTTATTCAATTTGTCATAAAATGTACAAAATTCGAATGAAAATGTAACAATAAACGCAGTAACTATGGCAATGGCGGAAGTTCAATTCAAAATTATGCAGAGGGAGCCACACTAACGACAGTTTTTCTAGAACAGAGTTTTTTCAAACGCGACCGGCCGGATAAAGTACTGGTGCTTCATTAATCTAGGCGGTCGTGGTTGGAAATTATCAAATTTATCAACTCTAAAAAAATGTCATAACATTGTCTTACCGCAGATAATAGATCCCTTCAGGGGGGTTATTCTCGAACTGGAGAGAAGTGATCGCCCCTGAAAATGACGTCAAAATGTCTAGTCTACGTCATTTCGACGTCACTCCCGCAAAACGAACCCTCTCCCTCGTTTCGAAAATAAGGCTCAGATAGCCAACGAGATAGGTACGAATGGACGCTCTAAAAATAGTTTGTTGAATACTCAATAGATGTCACATGTATTGGCATTTTTCATCTCCGCTAGATGCCGCTGTATATGACGACTTCTCTACCACTTCTCCGCCATTGTTGTGTTAGGGATACTAGTTTTTTGCGATTTTTACACTGCGGTACGAAACACATTACAATTTATACGAAGCCATAAGCATTTATTTTTAATGACATTTTTAGTGAATTAGTGATCGTTTAAGCATTTAGGCTTTTTGTAAAAGCTTATTGGCATCCCCAGTGTCTGCGGTAGATATACATATTTAGGTAAGAGAAGGATGGAGGAAAGCATTCTACCGAGTTCCATTCATTAAAAATTAGAAGGACCTTCCAAAGTCTCTTTAAGTGCTTTAAAATATCGAAAGAATTTGTCTAAACTTGAAATAAATTGATCAAGTATCTACATTTATTAAATGAAGATAAGAAGTGTTCGGTTAAGACCACCGTTTGAAAGTTTGGTTTAAAGTTTAAAATTATACACCTTCGTTTATATCCGGTCATTATTAATAAAAGAAAGTCGTTGGTATAATTATTTTTAAACGCATTACCCATCAAAAGTTGGCTATTAATATGAGTAATTTTCCTGTAAACTCTTATCCAATTTCAAAAATGTCTTCCGCCTCCAACCCAGCCCCTAAAATTTGATTCGATTCCACAAGCGATACTAATGTTACATGCCAGTGAATTTTCATTTAATTGAACACAAACTGAACACAATTTTTAAAAGGAATAAACCAAAAAATATATCAAAACGACCAGCAGTTGGCAGAACTCCTAGACCCCTAAACTACTTGAAAGTTTGATTTGGTCTCGAAACTGCATTGAATTACGGGCTCTATTACTTTCTTCAAATCTTTGCTCAAGTATAACGAGCCCCATCTTTACAGGATAGATGGGCCTTTATTTGAAACCATAGAGGTGCGTAAACTTTTACTAAATACAACTACATACAACTAAAATTTTCAAGTTGTTTGACGACGGCGCGGCTCTTCTATTCCAACGTATACTCTAAGAATGCGCTTGGCCGACGTTAGCACTCTTGCATGAGACAATTTGCGGGTTCGCTTTTAGAAAAACCGAGAGAACAATACTCATTTGAAATAGCACGACACATGTCCCTTGATCTGTACTAATATCTGCGCTGTCCATGTCAATGGTTGGTAAATCGCATTCATTGCTCTCAAACTCCACCAAAGGCAAATTCACACAATTTTCTAGCGATTTGCCGATGCATCCAGAAAACTTTAGTAATCCAGTCATGCTGGCATCAAGGTACCTACTGAAGAAGGTGATGCAAAAACAGTTCATTCCCATGCAGTTGACAGATAAACTACTGAAGGGGTTATTTCAGTTCTACTTCTAGAAGCCCTATAACACCTCCTTTGATTCCAGTATTTACATTGATACGGTCGCAACCAATACACATGAAATGCTCAATGCTTCATGGTCTGCTGAATCTTTTCTGCAGAACCGAAGACGGCGTAACATGGTCTAAACAGTGTGATCCTGGCTCTTCTATCAATGACAAATGTTCTTCAACTATCATACGACGATGGTGCTTGCCTTCATTTACTTCCATTACGAGCGCCTTTTCTACCCTTAAAAAATAACGCACTGGTCTCATCTGTTTTTTCAATTCATCACGAACTTTTATTCTCTCCCTTTGAATTTTGCGTTTATCAATTACTTTTGATGTGTCTTCTTTAGGAATTATACCAATATCTTCTAAAACGGCAGAGGCAATGGCGGCAGCTGCTCTGATTCAAACTGAAATTAACCGGTGACTTTTGCTTTGCTTGTTGAAAACAGTTCTGCAGCAGCACAACGTACTGTAACCGTAGTATTTTAAGCTTCCTTTCCTCTCGTAGAGATAATTTTTTGCTCATCACAAAATCAACGTTCCCAATAAACATTTTTCTATGAGTTCTTTGATCTGTGAGAAAAGTGCGTTCAGTTTTGGGTACTTTTCGTATTTTCTCACACTTACATGAAGTTAATTCGTACTTGCAAGCGGCAAAATCAAATAACTGCGTTGGAAATATTCAATTTTCAACCTCTTTTACATAGTATCATAGTATCACATCTAAAATGTAATGACAGTTGTTATTTAAAACAAACAATTAGTAATGCAGATCTTGTAGTATTTTGATTGAATATATTAGTTTCTGGAATTTTTGCGTTTCCTTTTTGTACTCTGCCCAACAGGTTATGGGCCCAGAGCCATAAAAATTAAAGAAACGAAACGTAAAAGGGACCGTTCAGTCTAAAACGTTTGGACATTGATCATCCACGTCGGGCACGAACAGCAATCTAAACCAAAACTCTATAATAAGAAGACGAAAGTACTATTTATGTGCTAGAACTCAGAACTGAAGTGAATCGTTCGAAAAGTTTCGCAAGAAAGTGAAAAAGACTGAAAAATTGTGGTAAGTGTCAAAAAGACATTGAACATAAATAATGGAACATGCTAATATAAATTCTACTCGATTAGAAATGCTCTTAAAAACAAACTATGATACGTGGAAAATCCATGCTCAAGCTTTGCTAATCAAGAGTGATTTATGGGGATATGTCAGTGGAGACATACCTAAACCAGCAGTTGCAAATCAAAATGCACCAATTGAGGCGTTGCAAGCAGCCATCAAAGAATGGACAAAATCAAATGAAAAACTAATTGGAGTTGGCGATGCAACCAAACGCGCATGTGTGCATTTAGTTCATCGGACGTTCCTTCACTTTTGACGTTTCTATTCGCACCTAACCTTAATTTGAAATTAAAACATCCAAAGTAAGAAAAACGTTTTATTTAAAAAAAAATTAAAGCAGATAGTTTTGAAATCTACGAACAACTACGTGACTAACGTTAAGTAACATTTTCGGCATGTTATTTATGTCACAATTGATTGACAGTTGGTACTAGTATGAAGTAATCCAAGGTATTTGTTTAAATTCCACCGCCTACTCTAATTCGCTTTTATATTTCTGGTCTTGTTTGAAATTGATACGAATTGCTTTATGGAAATATGTACAAAGCGATCTTAATCTCTTCGAACGAAGCAGTTATTAATTTTTGGTCTATCTTTTTGGCGATCGGATCCGAAAACGAGTTTCGAAAAACCAAAAATCGATGACCATTACCGCCGGTAATGAGGTCGGCGGCTACGTGTGAATTCTGACGTTAAGCTCGGGCATTATTCACCGCATTAATCTCGCCTTAATGGCCACTTAGTACCGGAATTTGTTTAAAACGAGAACGACGAGGAGAAAAAACGAATTTAAATTCATCCCGGACGAGAATGCCGTCTGTGATTGGCTTTTTTCACCGAAAGCTGTAATTACTGGCGAGTGAATTATTCATGGTAATGCAGCGGCGCGTCTTTTTTTCTTTTTTTTTTAATAAAGCCACAATCGTACACCGAGGAATGCACAAATTGAAATGTCCGAGGCACGTTTACATTTTCATTTGACGCCGCCGCTCCTTTTTTCCGCTCGGCTGCGATAATTACTGTTTGAACGAGGGCCAGTCAGTAATTTTCTAATAAAACCGACATTAATATTAATAACATATTTCTACTAAACGTGAGGCGTTTGGAGTTAATTGAATAAGAAAATCAACCGCTTTTGTTAAGGCTAGTCTGACCCTTTTAACGTTTTTTAATCTGCGCCTAATATGTATACAACCAGAAATACATGTCAGCATTAAATAGTATAAGTAAATAAGTTATTATAAATTACTCAAAATTGAAGTGCCTTTTAATATTTCTTGTTAGTGCATTATGCAATTTAAGAGGGTGTATTTTCTTGGTCTAATAATTGTTGCTTTTAATTTTTTTATTATGATTAAAAAACATACTCAAATCCTCCTTCTTGTTTTAGAATCAGCAGTTGCAATTATTCAATCCTATTTGCAGTATTAAGAACTCTATACTCTAGTGAGAACAATGCAGTGAAATAACAGGAACAAATTTAACGTTATATATTTAATAATAGTAATAATAATGAGTGAAAGTGAGATGAAATGACTACATATATTGAACAGCTCAAAAATTATCTAACTCAGGCAGAAACTGCTGTTGTGCCACAGACGACAGCTCCATGTCTATGGGCTTCGTGTCGTCATAAAGGGCCGGTGCTTCACACAAAATCGCGAACGTGCCGACAATCGAAGCGATTATGAATATCCACAAGAAGAGCCGGTCGAGGACCATCGCCACAAAACCCCAGTCCTGATCTTCCTAGAAATAAAACACCAAATAAAAAATCTTTTTGGGTCAAGTCAGTTGTCATTACCGCATTGAACTGGTCTTGTCTTTGAATGTGATGTTGTATGAACATGACGTTGTGTATGGCTTTTTCCAGCTCGAATGGGTATTTCTTTTTGGTGCCGGAATCGCTTTCGTCGAGGCCCGAAAAGACAGAGGGGAGACCATTGTAGCCCAACCGACTGCCTAAGGCTCCTGCAAGTCCTCTTAATCTGCAAGAAAGGTATTTCTGTGCTAACTTAAGGTTTCCGCTTTACTCATAGCGTTTACGACTGATTGCTCTAGAGCAGTCACTCGTCTTGTTTTAATCTCATGTCATAACAGGGGATGGAGATACTCTCAAAGTGCTCTGGAGCAGTGAGTGGGAAACGCTATAAGACTTCCGGTTGAACCGCATCACTAAATTCTAGGCAATAAGAAAAACAGCAACGGCTCTAAAGAAACAAAAAGAAACAATAAGAAGACCTTGTGAAGAAGACATTTCTATTCTTTATTTTGGTGCAAAATTTTCAAAAGGAAGAGAGTATTGCAGAAACAAAAACGCATTTTACTTTAGTACTTTAATCGCACGTAAACTTAAGAAAAAGTTTAGCGTTTCGTTAGTGGAATGTACACTACCGCTCAAAAGTTTAAGGCCACCAAGACCAATGGTGTCTATATAAATTAATTGAGACAGAATTGGATTTTAAGAAGGACATCTATCCTAGACAACCTTCTACGATGTGTAAAGCCAGATAAAGCATAGTTTTATCTCAACAAGTTCTAATATCTTAAAGAAGTTGGAGCAAAATCATCCCAGACTCGACGTCTATTTTTATAGGTGGTTGTCAAAGAGGTACAAAAGTACATTCGGAACAAATTAGAAACCCTGATAATGAAGGAATACTGAACATAGAATGAACTGACGCACGAGTGAGAAATTCGAAATTAGAAATATATTTATTAATGCAAATTATAACAAGCGGAAGCATTTAGTTTGATCGGATATTAGTAAATAAGCCAAGGTGGTTCGGGGTCAATTTCCCATTTAATTTTACAAAGGGAACTACGGTTTAAATGTATAGGTTTGGTTGCCTATCTAACTGTTATACTGGGGCGAGTGAGTAGCATCTTTAGTTGAATGTGGCGTACAGATAGTAGTTTAGAAATATCAAGTAAACTTAGCTATCGCTCGTTTACCTGTTATTTTGAAAAACACTTTACCTGGTATTTATAAACTTGTAATGAAGTGACCACTCCGTTACTGTTTTTGTACATATTTAGTTAAGTTTTATATATATTAATTAGCCTGTTTATTTAGAATGTGTTTGCGCAGAGTTATAAAGCATAATTTAGGAGGGAGTTCCAAAAGAGTAGGGCTCTCCATCACGCGCAAGCCTTTATTAAGCGCGCTGAGAGCACGCTTTAGGCAGTCGGTCGTGGCCCCAAGGGAGTCATCCGCCGCGCTATCAAGCCACCGGACGTGGCTTGAAGACGGTGACTCGCCAGGCATTCCGAGCCAACGGTCGTGGCTCGAATGCAGTTTTCCGCGGAGTCATTCGTCCGTCGATGTTTTGATTCAAACGCGTTTAACGGCCTGTGCTATGTTCACATTACCTGCAACCGCTCCTCCTGTTCTTATCCCGATCCTTACCTGGTGCGGGTGTTTCGCACATCCTGATCCTAGAGTGGGAGTTTCACTCTTTCTTACCTGGTGCGGGCGTTTCGTACATCCTGATCCTAGAATGTGAGTTTCACTCTTTCTTACCTGGTGCGGGCGTCTCGCACATCCAGATTCTAGAGTGGGAGTTTCACTCTTTCTTACTTGGTGCGGGCGTATCGCACATCCTGATACTAGAGTGGAAGTTTCACTCCTTCTTACCTGGGGCGGGCGTTTCGCACATCCTAATCCTGAGTGGGAGTTTCACCGATCCGATCCACGGAACCTGTACCGGAACGTATGCACAGTGCGTTATCATTTGTTTGACATTAGTTTCCATGAGACACACCGTATATTTACCGTTCCCGAAACTACTGTACGGAAGTTTAACATTCGTTTACCAGCCCGTGAGCCCATTCCAATTTGTAATCACCTCTAAATATAGACTAAGTTTGTAAATAAAGTTGTGTTGCTAAGTGATCGACACTTTTATTTCCGCTGAACCCGGACACCGACGAGCAAGCCCGAACCGTCGGACCGACGTCGAGCAGAGCAACGATCAGCAACATCAGACCATCCCGAAAAATGACGAACCGTTACAAACTGTGTCTGAAACCACCGTTCGCTCGCCTCAGTATGGCAATTAATTATGCAACCATACCTATATATTTGAAACGTATACCTCTATATAAAATTAAATGAGAAATTGATTTCGAATTTCCATAGCTGTTTTTCTCTCTTACACATTGTGTCTCATTGGGCTGAAGACTCGACCAGAAATAAATGTTATTCAAATTGGCGAAAATGAATGTTGAATGTTTTTATTAACTACTGACATAATATGTGTGTGCCATGAGGGAATATTTGGAACATTAATTGAAAGAAGAATGGCAGACAAAACTGAAACAGGAAGGGACACAATGGAATGGACAAGAGCAGATGAGCAGATGGAGAGGAGAACTAAATACTTGCAGAAAATGATCAAAAACGAAAATCAAAGATGTATGACTCAAACAGAGAAAGGTAGATACAAAATATGTTATACAAAATGCATGCCTCCTTCTTTGACATGTTACAAAGCACATGTACATACTGGGTGTTGTTGAAAGTTGTACAGACATTTTAACTGACAATAGTACTCTTTAAATAGATGCTAATACCTAAACTTCCTTTATACAAAAGTTACTGGTTTCAGAGATACACAATTTATTGTTTTTGTTTGAGAGCCACAATAAATCGTAAGCAAAAAATTCCACCGCCCTTATTTACTGACCGAATCGAACCAAACTTTCTCACACGCAAGTTAAGCCCCGCAGGTACCAACCTTTGGGGCCTATATCCCAGAAAAATGCGTTTTTTCGAGATATGATTTTTTGAAAATTATGAAATTTGTAAGCATTCTTTTCGGAATTTTTACGGTATCTGGGGGGGTTCGGATCGAATTGAGCTGCACGTTATCGTATGGCAGAAAATGACGAGGAACGCGGTGCAGTCGCGCGTTTGAAGATCTGAGTATCCGGAGCGCCGCTGCAGCACCGGACTCCCGGAAAGGGGTTGGGCGACAATAAATTGTGTATCTCTGAAACCAGTAGCCTTTGTATAAAGGAAGTTTAGGTAGCTATTTAGCATCTATTTAAAGAGTACTAACGTCAGTTAAAATACCTGTACTACTTTCAATAACACACTGTATATTAATATCCATACAGTTTTAATTTATGGAAAATGATCTTACATCACGTGACTAATCAAATTTATGAAAACTGTTTCTCATGAAAGACCAGAATTACCTAGTTTACTCATCCATAACTTTAGCCGTTTTAACCAACATACCCAAATTTTCAGGTAATTATTCGCAGATTGGTAGCCCTGTTTTCGGAATACATGCATTGTACTCTTTATATATTTTCCCTTACTCGTTGTATATACTATTTGTCTTTCCATTTTGAGTTGATAGATGGCAATAAATTATTTTTCGTGTTTTTTTTTCAGTGGTCTTAAACCTTAGGACGATAGTGTACATCATATTTTTGCAATATTTTTTCTCATTACAAGAACCCCGTGCATTTTGATATTAGGGTAGTAGTTGTCAACATCTATGTAGATCTAGAGTATAAATAACATTCCATTAAGGCCCTTTTAGATTACTCTACTTTTTGGACCAGGTTTTAGTTTTATTCCTTAAACAATACTTCCTTCGCCCCAAGGAAAAGGCTTTTATTTAAAGAAGTTTCTTTTAATTAAATTGTATAGTAAATTGTATAAAAAATTAGATTAAATAAAAAACTTCTTCAAAAATAGAACGTGTTCTATCTCCAAACCATTTCTTGTTGTTGTTGATATAATTGTAGAAATTGAAGCAAATTTTGTACAAGAAATAAAAACGGCCTTTAGTTATACCACAGCTAATAAAGTTAAACAAATTTGTCGCCCCAATTTGGAGACAAATTCGGTGTTAGTTTGAAAACAGCTCACCAAATACGTGGTGGCGCTACTGTTATAATAGCAGAGTGGAAAAATGAAACCTGTAAATATGTAAACAAATTCTATCTTAACTGAGTGATGTGATGCAACGTTTAAAAGGAGAATTAACAGCATATTATAACCGTACATCACATTATCGCATCCTGGCTCCACTTTACTTTTATTTCTCTGTTACTTAAAAGAGACATTGATGGTTGAGTTTTGGAATTAGTAGATGGTTTGTGACAAATGTTTAGGCCCTGTTTCATAAAACGTAGTTTACCACTCGATCAAGTTAATTGTGTGATTAAGCAATATCATTGGAGGAAATTTAAACATTGCTTAATCACACAATTAACTTGATCGAGTGGTTAACTACGTTTTATGAAACTGGGCCTTAGTTTTCGAATTTATGCGAACAAGTGAGATCTATTGAGTATTTAACAAACTACTTTTAGAGCGTCCATCTCATTGGGATATCTGGAGAGGTCTATTATCTGTGGTTGTACTTTGCCAATTTATATAGATATAAACATAGATTACCTATTACTTGTTACTGTAGAATGTAATCCATTGCATCCGCTTGCCCTATTCCTGGAGGAACTGGAAGAAGACGTCGAAGACGAAGCAGTGGATGGAAGTGTATCTATCTCCCGTTTAACGACCGGCCTGTTGTGTATCTTATTGGCGGCCAGTTCGGTGAGCAGATCTTTCGGTACTCTCATTAATAACAATTTCGGAACACTTTTTATAAAAAAGGATCTTACCCAAGGCGCCATTTTATGGGTGCTGGGTTTTCGATAGTGGACGTTTAATATAATGATCGTAATGACTACCGACAGGCCTACGAGTACCATGGTGAAAAGTATGTATTTACCGAGGAGTGGAAGCGCGAGCGACGTCGACGGTATTATTTCCGATATTAGTAAGAAAAACATCGTCTGAGACAAAAGAATGTTTATGCACAGTGCGATCTTCTCGCCGGAATCCGCCGGCAGGTAGAACACGAGCACCGAGAGGTAAGAGATGCCCACGCACGGAACGATCAGGTTTACCGTGTAAAAGAGTGTCTTACGGCGAAGGGTTATATTGAAGAATATATCTGAAACAAGTACAACATAATACACCACCTTACGGCGCCGGCGTCTTCAATTTCTTGCTTACCTGGATAAGGCTCCGCGCAACATGGATAGTATTTTTCATGACGTTCGGCTGGAACACCCAGTATATCCCACTCTACGCTGGGATAGTATTCTCGCAAGTCGATTCCAACTTCCACCTTGTCTTCTCCGGCTTTCTGATTAATGTGTTTTAAGTCGATCTACGACAGTAGTCATAAAGAAGAATAACAAATTATCTAATAAATTACAGAACAGAATATATAAAGAAATTTTAAAAGAAATTAAAAAGTGGAATGTTCGCAAACACAGTAGGTAATTAATAGAAAAGAATAAATTCTACCAAGAAAATATCAATGGGAGTCTATTCCACCTGATTTCCATCGTACGTCCAAGACCCGAACTTCATAAAGCAGGTTTGCTGATCGAAAGGGAAATATCTCACGTCGATTTCGCACGAAGACTTGAATATTGCCGGGGGGGTCCACAGAACTTTTCCGGTGAAACTGAGAACCGCCTTGGTCATTGTTGTAACTACGTATTCACCATCTGCGCTGAGAAATTAAAACCCCCATTAATACAGGGTGTACTCGAATAAGTTTCACTTACTAACACTGTAAATTCTTCAACACATAAGAAAAATTCATTCTGTAAATATCAATGGTTTTGCTCAGTGCTTGTCTCTTTGTAGCTTTTTTATAGCACGACCATTAAACCGATAAAAATCTGGGACGACTATACTTACATAGATACATACGACTACATACTACTTATAATACTTTTCTCATTATTTTCTGCAGTCTTTATTGTTAATTATTTATGTTATCTTGAGATGCTAATTTTCCTAATGAGATAATAAGAGTGTTCCACTTTGCAATTACAAAACGCCGTCAAAGATACGGTCGAAACAGAATGCAAATTAATTTTTCTCTAGCGCACGACTTAACGGGGCGATTTAACGTCGATCGTAAATTATTTGCCAACATTATCGTCGATAGTGCGCCTCGGCACGCAATAAGCGCAGGCAACAGATGTACGACGTGCAGATATAAACGCCGCAGAATTTACGACTACCATAAAGAGTAGCGAAAAAGTTTTCAAAATGTTCGCGCTCAACAGTTTTTATTGGAGGATAAAATGTCGAAGTACGTTCACCGCTAACTGCTACCACACGAACACCGACTCACTCGTGTTTATACACCTTCGTATTTTGCAAATTTTCACAGAAAACAATATACAGTTTATAGTTGTAATTTCTTATATAACATTTATAACAAGCGATCAATATAAAAATGAATTAGGGTAGGCGATGGAATTTAAATGCATGTTCTGGATAAATAACATCATACTAATACTAATTGTCAATCAATTGTAACACAAATAACACGCCGGAAATGTTCTTCCTCGTTACTCACGCAGTTATTCATAGAGTTCAAACGTGTCTTGATGCAGCAGGCAGTGGTCATTTTACGCGTCTGCTTTAATTTTTTTTTAATGAAACTGTTTTCTTGCTTCGTAGAAACGTCAAAGTGACTGAAGGAACTTTCGATGAACTAAATGCACACATGTACGTGTTTAGTTACATCGCCAATCTAATTCATTTTTCATTTGATCACTTCTAACCAGTTTCTGACTAGTGAAACTATACAGTGAGAATATTTTAACGTAGAATATACATAAGTGCTATTGATTTTTTTTAAATAGAACATAGGCCGAAAAGTACGTGGTAACCATGGATATAGTTAACATTAATGAGTGAAGTATTATTAGGAATGCAGTCAGTAAGGGTTTAGTAAAACTTCTTTAATTTATGTCGAGCTTTCGAGAATGGTTATTCCCTTCATCAGGACGAAATGTGAAGTTACAAGTAAGACACATGCATTTCTGGCAAATGGAAGAACAAATCCAACTAATAATTTTTGTCACATGTGATAAACAAGTTGTAAACGGGACTTAACACATATGACATGTGACAAAAATTATTAGTTGGATTTGTTCTTCCATTTGCCAGAAATGCATGTGTCTTACTTGTAACTTCACATTTCGTCCTGATGAAGGGAATAACCATTCTCGAAAGCTCGACATAAATTAAAGAAGTTTTACTAAACCCTTACTGACTGCATCCCCAATAATACTTCACTCATAAACTACCAGTCAAGACATCAAAATTTCGTTAACATTAATTGTCATTATTTTTCTTTCACACATTTTACACATATTCAACGAATGAAAGGATACAAATCTACGACTGGTATCGAGCAGGATTCAGTTTAAGACAATTAACAATTTTTATGACCGTTTGGATATGTTCTCAAACTTCCAGAAAACTGATTAATGATTTTTAAGAACTATTTCGGAAAAAGAGCTTCAGTGCTAGACACTGTGGCTAGACAAACAAGTACGAATGGTATCCATAGTAATGAAGCTCACATACATATTAAGCCTATCTTCGATTTTAAAAAACTCACCTTCAATGTTGTAGCAAGGATGCATTATGTTCTACACTAAAAAATTCTCACTGTATACTACAAAATACCTACTTATTATACAGTACAATATCCGGAAGCCATATATGTTCTGAAGGGACATAGAGTTCTGTAACCCCTCCGTACTCTAAGGGATCCCACATGAATTTATGATCCGTCCATTCCTGAAACACATGTCGCACTTACATAAAATTTTACAGCTTCCGAAGCACTGAAAGATCTGCTCTTAAATAAAAGTTATTTGCAGTGCTGCCGAAAACAAACAAAAAAAACACGCTGTTAACCCAGTTTTGGTTTTTTAGGTCTTTATCTGTGCTGCCATAAAACAAATGCACCAGATTTAAGTGTCATTCTAGACGTGCGAGTGACGAAAGCAGAAGAATACTTACGTGCTCCAGCCAAACGTTGGTCGTTAGGATTTGATCCTTTAAATTCTGCAAAAGAAATATATGAGATAAAGTAAGAAGTACTACTTATAAATACTATATATAAATAAATACTATTATAAGTATTACTTATTAATACAACAGGGTACAAGTACAGCAAGAAGAAATATACTTAAGTACAAGTACCTTTCATATAATTCAAATAACCACAAGTACAAGTCCATGGACAGTACTTAATTACAAGTATAAGTACATTACAATTACTACTTATGTATAAATACAACAAGTACAAGTACAGTAAGAAAATATATACTTAGCACAAGTACAAGTACATTTCAAATAATTCAGATAAATATAAGTACAAGTCCATGGATAGTACTTAATTTATAAGTACATTGTACTCTCAACTGTCATTAAATACAGTAAGTAAAGTACTTTATAAGTATAAGTAATAAAATAATGGTGACGAGAAAAGTTCAATCTGAACGTTTTTATAGTAGGTAGTACAAGAAAGAACATATTTTTGACAGTTTTTATTATAAATTTCATTTATAGTCAGTGGTAGTTATTCAAAACGACATATATACGTACAGTGCTAGTCTAAAGTTCCTTCCCCCCCTATTAATTTTAGAACCAAGTAAGATACAAAGTTCAAACAAAAACCAAGTCAAAGTAGATAAAAAATAGTAATTCTTGAGATAAAATTACTTTAGAATATCCGCTAGGTGGCGCTGCGCGCACTATGAACTTTAAAATCTTAAATAGCACGATGGCTTAAGTGAGACGCCATTTTAAAGGAATTTTAATGCTACATCCAATGATGCTGTCTTCATTTATTTTTGAGTTAATGACAAAAAACTTTTTTTTATTAAATACAGGTTATTTTTTATAAAATCACTGTTTCCAGTAGGCTTATAAATACCAAAACAAATAAAAACCTGTCTCTTCAAACCGAAAACATTAAATTGATAAGAGGTGGCGCAGTGCGCACTATGAACTTCAAAATTTTAAACAGCATGGTTACTTAAGCATGGTTACTTACTTTAAAGGAATTTTAAATCTACATTCAATGACAATATCAGTTTTCAGTTTCTAGCATTGGTTATTAAATTGTAATTTTATAAGACAACAATCATCGTATTTAAAACCATTAACTAGAAAATATTGCTGTCAACAATCATAACAAAAGTAAAACCCAAAAAAAATAAATGTGTTTTATTTTTGTTATGATTGTTGACAGCAATATTTTCTAGTTAATGGTTTTAAATACGATGATTGTTGTCTTATAAAATTACAATTTAATAACCAATGCTAGAAATTGAAAACTGATATCGTCATTGAATGTAGATTTAAAATTCCTTTAAAATGATATGTCACTTAAGTAACCATGCTGTTTAAAATTTTGAAGTCCATAGTGCGCACAGCGCCACTTCTTGTCAATTTAATGTTTTCGGTTTGAAGAGACAGGTTTTTATTTGTTTTGGTATTTATAAGCCTACTAGAAACAGTGATTTTATAAAAAATAACCGATATTTAATAAAAAGAGTTTTTTGTCATTAACTCAAAAATAAATGAAGACTGTTAAAAACTGACAGCGTCATTGGATGTAGCATTAGAATTCCTTTAAAATGGCATCTCACTTATGCCATCATGTTATTTAAAATTTTAAAGTTCATAGTGCGGGCAGCGTCACCTAGCGGATGTTCTAAAGTAATTTTATCTCAACAATTGGTATTTTTTATCTACTTTGATTTGGTTTTTGTTTGAACTTTGTATCTTATTTGGTTTCAAAATTAATAGGGGGGGGGAAGGAACTTTAGACTAGCACTGTATGTACTTATATTCAAAAAATCTAGAATAATGTATTAAACAAACACTGTCATTGTAATTATGCAAATTTCAATTAAATCACTCAAGAAAGTAAGTAAAGCACATATTTAATAAAGCACTGATTTTAACTCACAAAAATGAAATCGGAAGTACCTAAGTAGTAAAGCTTCGACACATCGTTTGTTCGAATTCTTTCAGTTTGGATTCTAGGATATTCTAGAAATAGAATTATCAGGAATATGCGCAAAACAAGAAATTCGACGATCTATTATGTGAATGTGTTGGTTCTAAAACTAATTGCAAGTACCCAAACATAGAAAAACAACTTCATTTTCACTTACTTTTGCATTATTTTGTAAAGGTTGACAATAAAAATATGTACTTAGTTTATAAATACAAGTACAAGTACTGTTGCCTGTTGCATGTACTTAAATAACAGGTGATATCTTTTCTAATTAAGTGACCTATGGAAATAAAATCGTGTGTCTTTGATTAGTTCATTATTTCAAATGCCACTTGAATACACTTCCTATACAAAACGATAGGAATGCAATAAAAATAATTCAAATGGCATTTGAAATAATGAACTAATATCAAAGGCACATGTTTTTATTTCCATAGGTCACTTGATTAGAAAAGATATTGATCACGCGTTAAAAGTATACATCTTCTTATTCAACTCGTATAATAATATACCATTATCAATTCTGGATTTAAAATATACATTTTTTGGAACACACCCATTTTTCCATTACGTAAACAATAACGAGAGTTAACTGACTAAAATGGCTCCCAATCACAAACTGAGTGTTGAATTTGTTCACAATTTGACATTTGAAGTGTAATACTGTGCGATCCAAAAATTTTTATATAAGAGGAGGTTATTAAAAATAAAATCAGAGTTTCAACTTAATTGATACAACTAACCTAATGACCATATGTTAAAACTGATACGTCAAGATACATCTAAATCTTTTAATTGAATACATAAGGATTCAATTAAAAATGCCGCGGAGGTGTTCGAGAGCGTTTAAACAACTAACAGATTTGACAGAAGTCAGAAAGAAAATGCCAGACTAAACGTTTTGAATCAAGCTAAGACTCTGATTTCATTTTTCATAGCCTCCTCTTATCTAAAAAATATTGGATCGCACAGTTGATGCTAGATTTCAGTACCGTGGCGTTATTACTCGGAATGAGCAAGAACGTAACAAACGACTCTCATATACAAGGACCATTTCAATAATAACTATACTTGTACATTGTATAAACCGGTACATCTTATCAAATGTAAAAAATATAATTTTAATGTTTTAATGTTTACATATATGTATACAGGGCGACTCATAATTATGTGTAAATATTTTTACCAAAGCTTCTTTAGGCCAAAACAAAGCAATTTAACTTAATACATCTTAGTACCTAAATGCTCCCTTAAAAAGATGTGGGGTATTAAAGAAAAAATTTCTATTTCCATTTGAGAGTGTAACTTGGAAGGTGATTATTCGATTAATTTGAAAATGCATTACAATAAACATAAAATTAACAAAATAATTATTTAAAAATAGAAAACTACAGCAAATGTTTAAAATGCCCGAAAACGAAAAAATACACGGAAAACGATGTGTGCTATTTCTCTTGGACAGGGCCGGCCTTCTAAATGACGGGGCTCAAGTGCAGTAAGAATTGTGGGCCCTTTTTTAAAGCACAGTATTATAGTATGGAGTACAGGAGCCAGGGCCGTAACTAAGTAGAAGGTAACGAAGGTGGTCACAGACGCAAACAAAATAGGTGCGCATAGAATAGTGGATTTCAGTGAATTTCATTTTGATTCGTTTTGGGTTCCTGAATCGATCCATTAAGCACAGGCGTTACTTTTGAGAAACTCTATATCTTCGTTTATTTTATTCCTTACATATTGTACATTTTTAAGTTTCGTATTTATAAAGGGTATTTAAAAAATGTGTTTGGAAGTTGTACCCAATTATAGATCACATCAATACAAATAACTACAAAAGTATTAATCAACATGGGTCCGGAAATCAACCATTTCCGAGATTTTTTGAGTCTTTGAAATAAAATGTGAATTTTAGATCAAAAGTCGGCCGCGAGATGTCGCTGTTGCTCACTAAAGTTGTAATTTATACGTTAAAAACTTTCTTGTTCATTACAAATGATCACAAAATCTACAGGGTGTCAGGGACTCGAGTGCAATAACTTCACAGGGTGGTAGCTTAGGTCAAAACAATTAAAAAATGTTATAATGACATGGTGTTCTAAATGTAACCGTTTTCGAGAGAATTACAAAAACTCACATTAAAAATACGACTAAAAAAAAAATGAAAATGCGTGCATCTAGAGTACATAATGTTTGGAACGATTTACAATGATATTTATTAAATTTTTATATCAGTTAATTTTTTATGTGGAATTAAAATTTCAAATAAACACTAAAATCAGATTTTTTTGTGCAATTGATACTGTAAAATTGCCGCACGTGCAGTGTCAAGGTCAAGGTCAATATCAGCTGTCATGAGAAACGTGTTTTGTGTTCATTTGTAAACATTTTGTAGCAATCAGTTTGGCTGAGACGTTGAGGCTGTCGAAGTACATTTAGGTGCAAAGAAATAGACCCACTTCACTTTTTTGGACTTGATTTTTTTTCTATTCGTTCCAGAAGACGAAGGAAATCTTAAAAAATTTGGCTTCATGTTAGAAGTTATTAAATGATCTTTCAAACAACATAGATTTTGTTTTAATAAAAAAAAAAAACTAAAAAGTGTAAAGTGGGTCGATTTCATTGCACGTAAGTGTATCTAGTTCGTTATTGAAAGACAGTTCGCCTCTGATAATTATTGTGTGCACACAAACAGTTTAATTTGCTTAATGTTTAGTTACGTGCGTTTTTAGGAAACTCACTCCATTTCAATCTCGTTGAAGCTTAGATGTACGAGTACATTTAATAAAATTTGATCAATGAAACGTCATCAGTGCTTCTTTTGCTATTAAAGTAGTAAAAAATAATAATAATTTCGGGGATGCAACTGTTGTAAAATAAGATGTGTCGTTGCCTGCGTTCAATTTAATTTTGAAATTATTAATAATAGAAGATAAAGTTAAAGTCTTGCTGAAACAATTGTCTACTTCAATAAATTAGATCGATTTGTCATTTTCAAATATGTATTAAATTTTTGTTGCATTGTCGAAACACTGACGTTTTGCCCCGATAATGTAATATCGACGCAACATCTTTACTGCCTAGGCAAAGGCAATGGAATTGCGTAATACTGGGGTTGCTGCCAAGTTGCTGCTTTTCTTCATAACTCGAAAACGGATAGAATTAGACACCGAATTCATAACATTTTTGCATTGTTTTGATCCAAGACATCATCGTGTGAAATTATTGAAGTCGAGTCCCTGACACCCTGTATAATTACTGCAACTGAACGGATACTTTGTAAAATTAAATTAAATATCATCATTTAGCTGTACGTTTGACAGCTTCTTCAGAATCAGAATAAGTCGTAATAATAATATAATTATAGTAATTTTATAGTTTTCAAATATACGTCTAGTATAAACGTTGCGCGTTCACTATAAACATAAAGTTTGTGTAGGCTGTAGGCGTTATATTTATCCCATAAATAGACGTTAGTTAGACTGTCACCCATATGTATAAATTCTAGTCTGTAATATTCTACATTTAGACTAAATTCA
Source organism: Dorcus parallelipipedus (assembly GCA_958336345.1). NCBI lineage: Eukaryota > Metazoa > Arthropoda > Insecta > Coleoptera > Lucanidae > Dorcus > Dorcus parallelipipedus. The sequence goes on from OY284476.1 coordinate 41,874,812, forward strand.
AAACGTGTTTTAGACATATTCTATACTTGATGTGTTACATGGGAAGTTGGTTTCAATTTCTTGATGAAAGAATAAATAGCGATAGACGGATGACTGCTTAAACCAATTGACGTTTGACGAATGACATTTGTCCAACAGTTATAGTTCTTTGCTTATAATTTAACGTGACATAACATAAAGTGGCATTTTGGCCATTTCGCTTCGATTTAATTCAAGACTTCCCATGTAACAAACCAAATATAGAATATGTCTAAAACACGTTTTGAACTTAGTCTAAATGTAGAATATTATAGACTAGTATTTATACATATGAGTCTAACTAACGTCTTTTTTTGGAATAATATAACGTTTACACAAAATGTATATTTATAGGGTACGCGCAACGTTTATACATGGTTTATACTAGACGTATATTTTGGAATTATAAAATTATTATAATTATATATTTATATTATTACAACTTATTCTAAAGAAGTTGTGAAACGTACAGCGAAATGTTGACATTTAATTCAACTTTACCAAGTGTCCGTTCGTTTGTAGTAATTATATATTTAGTGATGATTTGTAATGGGCAAGAAAGTTCCTGCGGTTTTGACTTATAAACGACAACTTTAGTGAGCAACAGTTTAGGTCGCGACATCTCGCGGCGAAATTTATAAGATACTCATATTTTAAGCTCTCATCTTATGTAGTGATACAATGTTAGTAGTTTTATAGAAAATTTACTATGTAACAGGGGTCACAATACCAATTTGGATAAATATTTGTTAATAAATGTTACATCTAAACATTCATTATACTTTGTTAGATTGTATTATAAATTTTAATGAGAAAAATGTATGTTATGGGCCTACGCCTACGTGATAAGATGGAATTTAATAATTTGATAAACGTGTTTTGCAAGTCGCGACATTTTATTACAATTTAATGAAAACGTGTAGTTAACATATCACTTATATCCTAGGGTAACTAGTACCATTAAAATATGAATATTTTTGGTATTCTATATACCATTACCAAAAATATCCCTGTCTGTCGTATATAAACCGTCTAATGAACGAAATGGTGTTGCTTGGGTTGCTTCACAATGTTCTGAAAAATTCAAAGGCTACTTGAAGAAGTTTACAAGTGAGCATTTGATATTGGTTGAAATCGAAAAGTCACTAAAGGGTGAACAACCAAAATTTATTTTTTACTGAATCGACTGTATCTTGCAAACGCTTGATTTTCAGATCTATACAGGTGTCCCAGCGAGACCTTTCATTAGAAGTTTATGGGGTTCTGGCCAAAATAGAAGCTTGAACATTTAGAATTAGATACAAGTGATTGCGTTCTCTTCAGCTAAAATATTTTCAGATGTCTAGCACTTCCGGTTATACCGGAAGTCGCCATCTACTTTGTTATTTTAAATGGAACACCCTATTTATTTTTGCACTTTTAGATGGAAATCATAATTTTGAATCTTTTCTATTGAAACCATACCATGTCTATCTATTACAGTTTTTGAGATAAAAATTATTTTCCGAAATCATGGCAGGTGGTTGACGTTTTCAAAATGGGCTGTAACTCTTATTTGAAACGAGATAGAAAATTGAAATCTAATTAAGTTTGTAGATAAAAGGTCCCTTTATCGTAGGTATTCTTTAAAATAAACATCTTTGCCTGAGAATAATTCTTAAATTTATACTTTTCATCAAGAGTTAAAAATGTAAAAATATCGATTTTTTCAAATGGAATGCCAGATTTTTCGTTGCGTAATCAAATTGGTGATCAAATTTGGCACAAAGTGGTATTACATGTTCCTATACCTAAATCAAAGCGTTTTAGAGTTATTTCCAAAAAACCGAAAATTTTACCATTATAAAAAATAATTTTTCAAATGTCAAGTTATTGAAACTCATTAACTAATAGAGTGCCTTTACGAAGTTTCATTTCAAGTTGCAAAATGAATAAAAGCAACGAAAATAATGTTTATACAAATCAAGAAATTCTTAATTTATTTTTTATACACGGAAAATGCGACAAAATTGTTAGCAGAACTTGCAGAATATTTAACGAAAACTATCCACACCTACTTCAGATGGCAAAAATGGATATAAAAAACTAGAAACAAATTATAATAAATGTTCGAACTGGTGGCCATTCGCATTCAAGCACTGTGTTAAGTGTGAAGAAACACCCTCAAGTGTCGCTGTTCGTACTTCTTGAGGAGAGAGCCTGTTGAATGCTGCTCGCACGCGTACTTCCATTTCCTCCCTCGTGTTCACCGGTGTCTGGTAGACCTGATTTTTGATATGTCTCCAAAGGTAGAAATCCAAAGGTGTCAAATCTGGAGACCTTGCAGGCCAGTTCCATGGTCCTAACCGCCTTATCCACCTGTCTTCGAACATTAAGGTGAGTTCTTGGGATACTTCCTGGGTGCAATGGGCCGGAGCTTCATCCAATTGAAACCAAGAGCTTCTTGGCAAGTTCAAAGGCAGGCTGTCAAGAATATCTTCTACTACAGTTCGTAATAAATGTAAGTAACGCTCCGACGTTAATGGTAAAATTTTCCGTTTTTTGGAAATAACTCTAAAACGGTTTGATTTTATCACCAATTTGATTACGCAACGAAAAATCTGGCATTCCATTTGAAAAAATCGATCTTTTTACATTTTTAACTCTTGATGAAAAGTATAAATTTAAGAATTATTCTCAGGCAAAGATGTTTATTTTAAAGAATACCTACGATAAAGGGATCTTTAAACTACAAACTTAATTAGATTTCAATTTTCTATCTCGTTTCAAATAAGAGTTACAGCCCATTTTGAAAACGTCAACCACCTGCCATGATTTCGGAAAATAATTTTTATCTCAAAAACTGTAATAGATAGACATGGTATGGTTTGAATAAAAAAGATTCAAAATTATGATTCCCATCTAAAAGTGCAAAAATAAATAGGGTGTTCCATTTAAAATAACAAAGTAGATGGCGAAGTGCTAGACATCTGAAAATACTTTAGCTGAAGAGAACGCAATCACTTGTATCTAATTCCAAATGTTCAAGTTTCTATTTTGGCCAGAACCCCATAAACTTCTAATGAAAGGTCACGCTGGGACACTCTGTATATGTGTTTGTATTATGGCCGATTTCTTCACCGCCTTATCTTAAGGTTAAATTTATCTGTTAGTTAGAATGTGACACAAGTATGTATAGAGCCATTTGCATGTCACATTCTAAGTGACGGATAAATTTAACTTTAAGATAAGGCGGTGAAGAAATCGGCCATTAGTGATATCTATAACTGGATAAAATATCCGAACATATTGTTTAAACACACTGTATATGTTTAGATGCGTTTTTCTGGAATGTATAATTTGGATTTTGACAAATTTGTATATTTTTGAGAAGATGAGGCGTTAAATAGAATTTTGCCACAAGCGCTAGTTTTTCTAGTTACGGACCTAGTGGGGGCCCCTGTTTGGCACTCGGTGCACCCCCCTTGAGGCCGGCCCTGCTCTTGGTGTAAGATCACCCATTTCGTTTTTTTTTAAACAATACAACTGTGACTTTCAAACAATTTTATTTTTCATTATAAAAAAGTGCAGGTATTTCATTATTTGAACTTAGTATAAGCTATAGTGATTTATTAATTTGAAAACGTCTTTCTTCTGTCATTGAAATATCTTAAATGAGACCCCCACGTATGAAGAGAATCCAAAACAAGTTTGTATCTTAACGAGAAAAAATACATAGGCTTTTTTTTCCTGCAACATAAATTCCCGGAATATCGGCAATGTTATCGAGAGTAGGGCCAATTTTGAAAAAGGGAAAAAAAAGGAATCCATTCGAAATTAATAAAATTCCATCAAGGCTCGGTTTAAACACCAGCTAACGCATCGCGCGCTCTGTAATCTGTGAGGCAATCAGAAAAAGTAGGCGTAGTCATTCATGCATACCAATTCAATTAACTGCGACAGCCGGAGCCCCAGCTTGACGAGCACGGTGTCGGTGTTATTGCTAACAGGCCGGATCAACCTGTTGTAATTACTCAATAAATCATCGTACAATCTCTTCGCGTCCGGATTCGATAGTGCTACGTTGATGACACCGCACAACACTAAAGCAACAAGGTGGTTGAAGGATAACGCGCCCGGTAACATCGCTGCGTTTATATCACATGTGTTTTTGATTTCGGCGGCATCACATTATCGCAAAGGCGACGATTACCGTGATCAGGGATGGTGCATTGTGCTTTTTGTGTTTTGGGGATAACGCTCTGGCGTTGGACGGTGATCTGCAACTGAAAGCTCCTGTTGGAGCCTGGATGATCAATAAAGCTGCGCGCACGCTCCCTCCTAGCAATGCCGTGGAACTTTGCAATTGTCAATATTGCTTCCAGTATACACGAAATTATCACACTTTTTTTTTACAGAAAACAATTTGATTTTCCATTTGTAGTTTAACTAATACTATGACTTCCTCCCCTTGTACGTATTTTGGAGGAATAGTTTGGCGGCATCTCGTGACACTCACAATGTATGAGCTTTATAAGAATCTTTCAATATGTTATATTTTTGGCGAGTGTTTGAATTAATTGAATGGATCAAAGTAATTTTAAATTTTGGTTTTGCCTTATAACCGTGATGGAAATGCAGGTACACAAAAAGAAGGCGTTGAAGGACCGCAGCTCGTTACCAGTGTCTGGGAATGGAGGCGAGAATCATTATTCTTCCTCTAGAGATATAAACAACTTTCGGCTCTTCAATGGGACCGCTATATGCTCCGCAGTAAAACATGCTTTTTATAGTCGCTACTAAAAGAATGCTACGGCGAATTCGCTCTGGCTTTAAATTAGTCGGGATGACCTCACGTTTCGATTGCCTGCCCGGACCCGCCGCCACTTTCAGAGATAGGCACACCACCGGTGGGCAGACGACGTAGTCTCGTTTGCGTTTTTATTTAGTACAGCGCTCACTTCTTACGGTAACTTTACTTTCTTCTCGAACGAGACCACAACGAGTCCGTCGCGTCGGTGTTTTTTTTTATGTTAAATGTCTTTTCGTGAGAAAGGAAGTTTTTCTTTTATATTGAAAACAGATTGAAATGATAGAATAGTAAGCATGGGTGTGCCTCATTGCATAGCCTCCAAGATCCTTGATTTGAATCCAATTGATTTTTTACGTCGGAAAAAACTCATAGAAACTGGCGCCCAACGTGGGGCCACTTAAAACAATTAATTTACGGCATTGAAGTATATACTCAGGAATCAGTCAATCAAATTCACAACGATAATGTTCTCTGTTCTCTTACAAGTTTAGAATTCGATGATTTGGAGGTGTCAAGCTTGTATTATGACTTATAATAAAGTCAATACCATTTTATTTGTTATAATATTTGTTGATGATTAATGGAATGTTTCGTTTTTGCATCACAACTAAATATTAAACTTTAAATTTTTCTGCAACGTTCATAAAAGCTTTGATCTTCTCTAATTTTATAACTAATTAAAATGGGACCTACGTTTATTTAACATTTTTTACTCCAAATAACGTTTCCAACGCGTTGGTGAAAATTTTTACACTCACTATAGATCACCCTCTATGTATATGGTAATTTGATGGATTCTTTGAAATGTATCGCCATTACTTAAAAATTAAAAATAAACGAGAAGAAAAACGAAAAAGTGAAACAAATTTGCAAATTATTCTTATGACTCCTTTTTTTAAGATGATAATAATGTCAACTGCTTTATCAAGTAATGTCGAACGCACCCAATATGAGCAGTTTACGTTGCGATATCCTGCGGGCGATTTTTGACGTAACAGTGTGTGAGAATTGACAAATAGAAACTGTTGATTATTAAATGCGGTCGATTCCGTGATAACTAGGCCAAGTCTGTGAGACCGCAGTAGACTTCTCGAGCTACTCTTCTGCTGATGAGGTCCCAAATAGAGCCGAAACAGCTGTCCATAGGATGCTCGAGGAATTTCGTTATTATTAATATTTTTTAAAAGTATTTTGCACCTCCTAAGTAGATTAATACTCGATCATTTCTTGAATTGGTTTAAAAAACTGCAAATTCCTTTTGTATTTTAGAAAATAGCTTAAATTTCTTTTCTTTTTTTTCCATTTACTACTATTAGTATAATTGTTTCAATTTTCCACACACATAATTATTTTTACTATAACGAACCTGTATTGGAGTAGTTGCATCAATTTTTAAATGCAAATCATTTATTGCAACAATTAAAAAGTATCTTGATTTTAATTTTATACCTACCAAGGTACCCAAAATAAAAGAACTAATTAATCTCAGAGAATAGTAATAATAATAATAATAATTCATTTATTGTCTGTAGATCTTATAAAGATATAGACATTGTCAATTTGCTACATAAAACATATTAAAATTAGTATGAAAACGAAATACATAAAAAAAGGAAAAATACATGTATGTAAACTACGGTGTTAGAAAATCTTTTTTCTAATGAAAATAGCAGCGGAGTAAATGTACATGCTTGGCAGAGTTAAATAATTATTGTTTATGAAAGAAGCTTTACAAGATGCTCTAAATGGTAATTTATGTATATTATAGATTTATATTTTAATTTCAATTTTAATGGTGACAGACGTCTACATATTTTTTATCAATTAACAACTGCTGTTTTTTTTAACATTAAATCGTTTCTATGTATACGGTTTCTACGAAGAACACAACAATGTATAATGCGAACGCATAATTTTTGTAGAATAAAAAGCTGATTTGATTGTGAATTCATATCCCACAATAATAATCCATATTTAAGCAAAGAATAAATTTTGCCAAAATAAAAGATCCTACAAGTTTTAGAATCAGATACCTGTGAAAGCTTCCTTAAAGCAAATATATTTCTGCTTATTTTCTTACACAAATTAGAAATATGATGATATGATACATCCAGTCTAAAGCCCGTTTTAGACGGTCACATTTCTTGTAACAAATTTGTTACGAAGTGAGTGAGAAGTGCCAATTCAACCAATCGACATTCACTGTGGTAGCTTATCACTCTCACTTTTTAACAAATTGTTACAAGAAATGTGACCATCTAAGACGGGTATAAGTTCTCTTGCAGATCAAAATCAAGATATGTGACTGTCACTGCGCGCTGAAGTGTAGAAGAGTGGTAGAAGACTTCATCTCACTAGCTTGGTTAGCTCTCTTACTACTAAATTCAACAAAATGGGATTTATTTTCATTTAACAACAAGATATTTTCCTGACACCACTTTTTCATACTTTCAGCCGCAGTGTCAGTCATGATCATGACTGAGACGGACGTGGAGCTTTTATCGGAAGTGATAGAAACAACATCGTCGGTGTACATGAAACAAATATTAATACATTTTAAATTTAGAGGCAAATCGTTTATAAAAACAGCTCAGGACCCAATATGGAGCCCTGTGGAACACCCGAGAGGACGAACCGCCCCTCTCGCCTGAATGCTTAACTTCTACAATCTGTAATCTTTGCTGTAAGTAGGACGATATCCATTCAAGACAAATACCACGAATTTCGTAAAAGTATAATTTATGTAGCAAGCGGTTATGATCCACAAGGTCAAAAGCTCTACTTACAATTAGATCACAGAACGTAACTTAGTTACTGTTGTCTATTTCAGTCAGGATGCTTTCCATCAAATCGACAGCAGCGGATTCAGTCGACTTTCCTTTGCAGAAACCATACTGACGTTTTGAAATTATCTAAAAATTTTGCTAATCTTATTAGAAATGCTTCTTCAAATATTTTGGATAAGCCCGGCAAAAATGATACAGGACGATAATTGACCACATCATGTTTGTTACTATTACCTTTTTTTTTAGCAAAGGACAAATTTTTGCTTTCTTGAAAACACGTGGAAAAACTCCCTGATTGAGAGATAGATTTATTAAGTAGGTAAAGTGGCTTTGTTAAGTCAGCAGCGCATATCCTCAAGATATAACAGGGATTCCATCGATTCCTCAAGATTTATTTTGATTGAGTCTATTTATTATCAACAATATTTTCATTTTCGGTAACTGGGGAAAGAAACATTGAACTGTCAGATTCACTAGGGGTTTCTTGAAAATATTTCTGAAAAATACTGATTGAAGTAATTTGCAATTTCAGTCAAGTCTGTTATTACATTGTTTTTATACACAATTTTGTCAATGGCACACCGTGAAGAGTTTGGAAATTCATTATTAATAACGCGCCAAACTGGAGAAGATTTATTTGATGAATTAAGTAAATAATTTTTAATGGACAAAGATTTTGCCGCTTGTATTACTTGCTTGTAGATTTTTTTTGTAGTTCCTATAATAGACTAGAAAATCATTCGACAGATTACGTTTTGCTATTTGGTTCAAGTCTTTGAGTTTCGCAACTACTAATATTAATGCCTTGCGTGCCTTGAGTTGTTAAATTTTTTTGTTACATTAGCTTTGCAACGTCTAACAGGAAATGAAATATCGTAATAGTACACATAGAACACAGTCATGTCCAACAATGAAACCTATTGTAATTGAGTTTTACGGGTTCTATTAAATTTTATTTTAAACAAAACACGAAATAGTTAATAAACTAATTTATTTATAAATTTACACTATAACACTAACATTTATTTACAAACTTAAATCTAATTTATTTAAACAGCCGAGCGAAAAAATCTAACACGAAACTTTAATTCCGAACTGTCTAACGCTGAATTCCTTCCATTCACCGGCCGCGTGCTTTTATAAGCCGGGCTTGTTTTTCGCGAACATTCGAGTACGCGACAGAATGTCTAGGGTTGATTCCACCGCTGACGTGATATCGGAGCGCCCGAAGTTTCTGGTCTAAGGCGATGACGCATAAGATGGGCTGGAGCCGGTATCGTCACACTATTAAACCCAAGACTCCTTCCTTAAAAATTCCGATTTAGCACGTATTGAATATACACGTCTGTTATTATATTTACTTAAATTTTGCCTTAAATTCATAGAGCAAGTGAAGCTAATACTTTGTGCTGTATGGTCAGATAGCATTGTATTCAATATTTCAGTAGAGTAGTCATCTTTTGCTCAGATTAGTGACTACGTTGTCAATCGCAGTAGCGCTATGACTAGTGATTCTAGTTGGTAGGATAGAAGCACCAGTTTCGGCCACTTTGAATTTTTGATGGTTAAAATAAGAAAAGTATTAATCTAAAGATAAGTTGGAATATTCTCACCAAATGTTTGAAGATGTAGTGGTTTAATTCTACATTTTCATAATAATAATATTATAATAATAATGCTTTATTCACATAGCTATTTGTCTACAATAGGTGTGATGCGTCAAGTTTAAAATTAATAAATTTTGTGCAAATCGGTTTTGATTGCAGCGGATTCCCCGAGCAGGCTCTGTACAGCTGTTTCAGGCCTAGTTGGGCCTTCGTCAGCAGAACCGTAGCTCGAGAACTCCACTGCAAACCAAACCGATATGTCCTAGGGTTATTCGCCATTGCGATGTGAAAGTAATGGACATTTAAGTAGCGATATCTTTCAATCGCTTGTTGACCTGACATTGCAGTAGAATCGAAAGCGATCGAAAGATGTCGCTACTTAAATGACCATTACTTTCACATCGCAATGGCGAATAACCCTAGGACATATCGGTTTGGTTTGCAGTGGAGTTCTCGAGCTACGGTTCTGCTGACGAAGGCCCAACTAGGCCTGAAACAGCTGTACAGAGCCTGCTCGGGGAATCCGCTGCAATCAAAACCGATTTGCACATAATCTTTTAAAATTCTCATATGCTTTGACAGCAAGCATGGCCGCCATGCATGGGATGACTTATTATGTGGCGAACTGGCTTCAATTTGTCTATCCAACTGCAATGTCAGGTCAACAAGCAATCGAAAGATGTCGCTACTTAAATGTCCTTTAAAATTAATGATGGTACCAATGTACCTACTCAAATAAAAACATTCACAAAGCCAAAAACATAACAAATTATGATAACAGGTTTAGGTACATTAAAGAACTTAAAGAGATTAATACAAAACAATGACAGCTAAATGCTACCTAGTTAAGAATTCCTTAATGTTATAAAAAGCGTGCTGTGACAGAAAGCGTTTAAGACAATTTTAACATTGGCGCTATTGGTTTGGCTTTGACATACAGTTGAAGCGTAGAGGACAACTTGATCGCTGTTTTCTAAAGAAAATGGTTAAGCAACAGGAGTACATAAGAAAACTTATAATTGCTTCATTTATAATAGTAATCCTATAACTTTTGTGTATTTGATAAGAGCAATTATTAAATTTTTCAATAATATCTAAAATATGTTAAAGTTAAACTTCAGAATCTGTGAAATGTGAGTGGCCAAAACCAGTACATTCATAAATAAAAATGTCTAGTTTTGGCCACTAAAGTGACTAACATTGGTATAGACATTTTCCAGTTTTGGCCATTAGTTATAACTGTCTGCGCAAATTTTCGTTTGTGCTATTACAACATAAATAAATTTTCTAAAGATGCCAAACAATAAAATGATGGGAAAAACTGTGAAAACAAAAGGTTTGCTGAAGAAAGGAAACAGAATTTTCTTTATGATAAGGACCACTTAATAAATGCATAGATGCGCCATAACAAATGGAACTTCAATACAAATTGCCTCAAAAATATATTTAGTAGATTCGTGATTAAAGTATCTGAATGGAAAGCAATAAAATCAAAATAGTTTCGCAACACTATCAATTTTTCTTACTACCTATCAAAACAAAAATAATAAATAATTTCTACACAACGCCGTGCAGAAATAAAAATTATTGTATTCAATCATTGTTGACAATAGTGTACTATAACAATAGTGTACACTAAATTTCTTGGGATAATAAATAATTAACATGTGTTTCTAATGAAGTGGCCAAAACTGGAGCACAGATGTGGCCAAAAGTAGTTAATGAGTGGCCAAAACTGGTGAACTTTCCAACTTTTTATTTTTTTTGCAGTACCAAATAAAATTCACTCCATTTTTTTTAATTTGGTAATATCTTCCCAATGTATGTCTATGTCCTTTGGACGTATTTGTTTGGACATATTTTTCAAAATGTGACGTAAGGACAATGGTAAAGAGAAAACTTCCCTTAAAGTGGCCAAAACTGGTGCCTCTACCCTACATCGAAACAAGTGTGTAGATTATAAGAATTAAGAATATTGACAAGATTTACTTTTGTAGCATTCGTAAGTAAAAAATTTATATTGAAATCACCGCATAAGAACAATTTGTGAACAAATATTTAAAAGCTCAGACCATGCACTCTAAAAAGATATTAATGTCTGCATATGGAGATCTATAAATACAAGAAACTATGTAAGTTTGGTCCAAAAATTTCCAACGCACAGCCACACATACACACAAATACAAATACAAATACAACCAGACCCCACCACCATGGGAACTTATGGGAAGAAGATCTGCAGAAGCTTACTACCAGTTGATAACCTTTCAGTTTAATGCAATCGGTTTCAAGTTAGTTTAAGCTCCAGTAAGGCAGGATTTTCATTGTCCAAGACATTTATTTCGAAGGTTTCATATATTTTGGTGTATGATTTAAATTTCTGTTGTTTTACGTTCTTCGTCGTCATGGATTAAAAAAACCTGTTTACAAGGATTGTTATGAGGTCCATTAGGATAGTCGTATTGTGCTGCCGCTGTTTTGGATTCGTGTTTAATCTCTTTTTGGCTTTTTGGTACCACAACCGCAGGAATAAGATAAATGAAATTATCCTTGTTTACGTACTTATTAACATTACATAAATATGTAGAGTTTATAGTTCTTACAATATTTTTGACTAACAGAAGCTTGCCATTATAATTTAAATACAAGCCATGGGAAGTGGTGTTCTGGAGACATAATTCTATTGATATTTATAACTATGATGTATATTGTATAGAAGTGTCTTCAATAATTTGATTGTAGATCTTCTTATTTAAGTCAAAAATAAACTTATTTAATACGTGCCTGCCATGCCAATAGGAAGTAGATACTAATTGTAAGATGGTGTTCGTTGAGTCGGCACACCTCTTGACGTTTGAAACTATGGATTCAGATATCTTGGCACCTTTCATCGCATTGTTCGAACCACCTAATATTAGGTAGGTATAATCATTTTTAGTAAGACTTTTTCAAGACAGTTGCAAGAAGAATCTTGAAAAGATATTTTTGAAGCGACATTATTTAAAACATAGTCAAGCAGTCATGGTCGGTCGTCACTAGTGATTGAAATTTGATTTTAGTCACTCAAAACCAACATAAAAAAACACCTAAAAAGTGCAACTGTTGGACAAATATTATTATACTTTTCACAATAGTAAAATTAAATTAATAAATACATCTCATCTTTTCATTATATGCCGGTCGATCGATTGATAATTTTAAGAACTTTTACATAGCTATCTTCTTCTTCTTTTGGCTTACGTAAGACAGCTTTGCCTCTCGCAGTTGGAGGTCACGTTGTATGTCTTAACTCACAATCAGATTAATCAAATTGGCATATAATAAAAAATGACGTATACTTGGAATTTTTGATAATTTTAACAATAACATTACGCTGAAAATGTGTATTTTTTTGGGTGATTTTCCAATTACGAGTACGTTCGGAATTGCAACAAGAATAAACGATTTTTGGTGGAAATTAACTTCGTCCAAAAAAGGCTCTCTACTAGCATACGCGGCGCGTGGGCAGCAAAACCTGAATATTCACAGGTACGAAGCGTCTACCTGCTAGACGTCTTTTATCTTTGTTTAGGATTGTTATACTTTATTGTTTGACGAATATATCACTGGCTTTTTTAGGCTCGTCGCTCCTAAATTCTTTCTCGGCTGCGCTTCACAAAAAAAGAGCCTCAAATTAATGGGGCAATCGAAACGAAAATTACGTAAATGAAAAGACAAATTTTAAAAGTTTTTTTTCCCCTAATTATATCAATAATTCAATTACCTAATCTTTTTGATTAATTGACTTTCGTTTGTTTTGACGAAACACTGTGGAGGTGCGAGTGTGTAGAAGAAATGAAACCCAGCGATTTTTTTTGGCTAATTTTTGCAATTTTTTTTGTTAAAGCAAATCCAGTGACGTTAACAAGTTGGACCTGTCGTTTAGATTTTTGGGTTTTGTTCGAAATCGTTTTAACTAATTGGCCTCTTCTCTCTTTGGTCAAACTTATCGGCAAATCTCGATGGTTATCTTCATTTGAGTTGTTCTGTCATAATTGATGACCTGTTGCCCTCACGTTCCTTTTTTTTTCTCTTTCGGCTTTAATAACACCCTGTCAGAAAGTGTAATTTAAAAAAAAGAAGGTTTGAAATATTATTATTGTTGGCATAAAAAATACTATACTTTTTGAACTCGTTGCTTCTTTGCTTCATTTATGTACATCCTCTGTTATTACATGAGATGGGAATACTTTGGGGTAACGCTGGTTTTCTGGTGAAATTGCCTTATATTTTTCTTTCGTTTTGCCGGTTGGACATCCATAAAGTGAATTTTGTGCCATTTTGTGAAAACATTTTTGACCTATCATGTATAGATAAGCTATTTACAAATTAAAGGCAATGGGTCAAAGGCTATGGATATTAAGGGTTCGTGTGCAATCGCCCGGGCAAATTATTAGAGAGCACACAAACACAAACAAACAGAACGGAAGGACAGTGGAATCTCCTTCATGCATGAACGGCAGCCAACGGCGCAGACAATAACGTGAACAGGTGCGGAATACCGAACAATTTCCGCCCGAGCCTCGCAACCGTTGACCAAGTTTGCGCTTTCCCGGTTTCAAGGCTGCTACGTTTCCTGCTCACCTTTTTTAATGGCACGTAACGTGTGTGTTGACACATATTTATTTACCTCTAAATGTTAGTCATGCGCCTGATACGTCGCATGTGCCTAGTTAACCAAGCAGAGTCTACACAACAAATAGAAAAAAGCAATTGCTTGGTCGAGGGTAATCGTATATACATACCTTCAACAGTACTGGATGTGATTTTTTTTTAATTAACAGGTGTCGTTAGTCTGAATTGACATCTCTCACTGCATTCGCAGAACATGCATTAATTAACCATTGCAAGGCAATAAATCGACAAGATAATGTACAAGCCAGCAATTAGCAGAATCAGGTAATTTATATACGAAGGATGCACATCAATCACTAGGTACAGTTAATTGTTAATTGCTGATTTTTCATTCGAGTAAGACAATAACAAAAAAAATTTCCACTTTCTGCTAAACAGACTTAGGGACACTCTACACATGGTGACCAGAGTGTTGAACGCTCAGCGATCGGGCGGGGTCGGAGTAATGCAGAAGTAATGCCCCGAGCATAAAGCGTTCTGGCCGCCATGTGTAGAACGCCCTTAGAATAGCTGCCTAGAAGGAAGGTCGCTCCTAAACCCACCAACTAAAATAATTCAAACTCAATTTTTGGGTAGAGAAGGAAAGAGAATAAAAAGGTAAAGAACAGAAGAGCTTATTCATAGAAAATTGAAGCGAATTGTATTAATTCTTTATTGAAACGCGCATGTACTTACTTGTAACCGCAACGAGCAGCTTCAAGCTGCGCCACCCTGTCAGTGGCGGAACTTCAAATTCTTGGCTCCCTCGCAAATATTATTCGGGCCCCTTCCACGCGACATTGAAACGACACGATACTGCTATTCTCACTTTTCATGGTGCATTTAATTTTTATTGTATTACATTGATAATTTAAAAGTAGGATAAAGAAAATACACAAAGAAGATTTGGGCCCCTTATAACTCTGACCCCCCGCGTCGCGGGGTCCGACGCATTGTAGTTCCGCCACTGCACCCTGTCAAATATTATGCGTGAACCCGTCCTTGACTAACCGGCTATTGTTAATCCATTATTTTTAGTTGACACGTGCCAGTACGTCTGACATCACGCAGACTAATTTTAGCGGGCCCTGTATTGTAGAAGGAAAGGAGGAACACGACGTCGCGTCGGACCGCAAGGATAACGAAAGCAAAAAGAATGAAAAGACCAAGCAAACAAAGGGGCTTATTATTCCGAAGCTCTTACATACGGAAGTCGGTCTAAAAATCATGTACTTCGGCTTCTTATGTTTTATTTTACTTTGAAGATTTAATTTCCATTTTGTTTTATTAATAGAATATCGGAACATAGTAGGCCAGTACTAACATCTAGGTATGTTTGGGGTGATACTCGTTGAATTATAAAATCTATATCTTCGCACGTTAAAGCAGAAAAAAAGAGATGCAAAATATTTTTGAAGCGAACTAGATGCATTCGTTCGAAATATACATAATAAAAATTTGCAAGTTAGTCATTTTTTGTACTCATTGAATTTCTATGATCTCAGTTTCAGTCAATTATGGTATGTAATATAAAGATTCTTTTTACATTCATAGCACAACCCCAAAGGATAATATTGTATGATAAATGACTGTAGGCAATAGCACAATACACCTCCAGAAGGCTGTGTAAACCTAGACCAACGTTGTATTTTAATTTCATGATCGCATAGTAAACATCTTCTTGCACACATGATCGATTTGATCATTCCACATTAATCCACTACCAATAATTACGCCAAGAAATTTTGTTTTATTGTAGAAGTTTAGAGCAAAGTAATTGACACTAACAGTTAACGAGACCGGTATTTTTCTGTTAAAAGATTGCACACATACAGTTTTGTCACTTTGAATAATGCCATTTTTGTGACACCATGAATAGAAATCACGAATAGCACTCTCTGTATAAAGCTATGTACACACGGCGACACTTTTGTGTCTAGATCGAGTGTATACACTAAGTGTCAGTGTCGCTAGAGCGGATCGCAGTGTCGCGAGTATCATGTCGCTGCAATCCATGTGTCGGAAAGAGGTCTAGCGTATTTCAAATCTTTCGGAAATTTTTAAGCAGTGTCGCAAGGACGTCGAAGTTCGAGTGGTCCAGAGAAAAAACAAGGAATTTGATATCCCTTTTGGAAGAACTCTCGCACCTATGGGATGTTCCGCAAGTTGATTGATTATAAAAATCGGTCAAAAAGGAAGGTTTCAATTGAAGAACTGGTTCAAAAATTTAATACAGTTTCAGGAGAAAGAAGCCGGAAACTGCATAATTTAAGAACGCAGTTTAATAACGAATTAAGGAAAAATAGAAAACGAAAAAGTGGACAAGGATCTGCTGAAATATATAACAGCAAACGGGAGTTCTTTGAAGCTATGCAATTCATGCAGTCTTCCTCGAAATGTACGGAAACACAAAGTAATATTGTGTCTTAATTTATTTCAATATCTGATATTTTACGTATCTTATTACTTATATTTTGGTATATTTAACTAAATGTATTTGTACTGCCATGGAACTTCCCCAGTGGGTGACACAAAATAATTCTTAAACTCTTCTCGTATTTCTTTACTGTCTTCGCTGTAATTGTGTCCAAAGTTTCTCTGAAGTGGAAAGAAATAATTTGCAGATCTCTTCAATTTCCATTTGCTACTCCTTCTTCTGTATCTTTATCCAGAATTCCAGGCGGTGCATAAACTTGTCATGAATCTCTAGTCATTAAATATAATAATTATGTAAACATATTGTAGTGTTGCTTTTCTTTGCAGATGTGGTAAGTATTGAAATTGTCTATTTTCTCTTTTATTTTAATCTTTACACCACATCCACTACACAATTACGTAGTCTAGTAGTCTGATATGAATTCTATTTTATAACATCAAAGTGACAGTACAGGGTGGGAACGTGGTGGGAACTCTCAATGTCAATTGCAATCCAGTTATTTATTATAATTTTGAAGGAAATTCTTTTGAAGATAAATAGGTGAGTAATTTAATTGTTTAATTTTGTAATGTATGTCTATAATTCTAAAGAAACACAGGTAATTTCTTATTTGCCAAGTGTTGCTACCTGTTACGCCCAATCGCGAAACAAACGATAAAATTCCTATGATACTTTAGAATTTTGTAACGTTTAGATGTAGTGTGATGTTGAATTAGAATTCTTATTATTACAGAGAGAGTCTTATTTGCCAAGTGTTGCTACCTGTTACGCCCAATCGCGAAACAAACAATAACTCTTCTATAATAATGAGGATTCTTTGTAGATGTGTGTTGATAGTTCAAGTGATTAATGAATGACAAGATGTGTTATATGTAATGTATTTTTTTCTTTAAAACCAAAAGAATTTCTTTAAATCAAAATAAATTTACTTCAGCGTTACGCTGTGAGACTTCTTTGGATAAATTCTTGATAAGGTAGTATTAATGAAAGAGATTGAAATTTTTAATGTTATATTTTCAATGCAGTTATAAGAGCAAAATTTTTTTTTATGTTTATATTCTGGTTGCTATTGATGGATACGTATGATTAACGTTTTGTGTACATTTCCTCCCCATTACACCTCGGTTTGTTTATTCTCTTTGGTGATCAACCCCTCCATTTTATTTATAAATACTTCACTCAATTTGACAGTTCTTTTACACAAAACGTCAATTTGATAATTAACTTAAATATTTCAAACTTCAAACCTAATTTTAAACTAAGTAAGTATTCTATTAACATTTCAATAATATCTTAAATTAATTAACATTCTTAAACATAATAATCTAAATATTTGAATGATAACAAATTTTTAATTTATAGAACGCTGAAGTATGTTCCATCTTGTCAGATGTTTCATCCCGAAGAACACCGCGCCTGGACGAATACTGCATCTTGCATAACGCCTCTCGTATGATGTTGTACATCTGAAGAATGTTTCATCTTGTGAAACGTTGTATTTTGGGAATGTTGTTATGAAGAATCTTGCTTCTTGTGGAACTTCGTACTTTTGGGATATGTTGCATGAAGAATATTGCAATTTTGGGAAAGTTTTATAAGATGCGAAGTTTGTTGGAAACAGCATACGATGAATAAACTTCTGGACATAGGTAAATATCACTGCAATACGAAGCCGAGACAATAGATCTGACTTTTTTGGGTTCTAATAAATTAGGTCTTCTTAGAATTCTAAATCGATTTGCAATTAGTCCAAATACATTTTCTACAATCCGCCTGGCTCTTGATAATAATCTACCATTATAGACTCGATTCGGTCCAGGTGATTTTTATACGGATATGGTTTCACTATATCAGACTTGAGTGAAAAAGCGCCATCGTCTACAAAAACGTACGGAATAGGCTTGTTTCGTCCAGGAAGAGGTTTCGGTTTGGATATGTTTAGTGTATTGGCGTTTGATAAAGAGCAATTTTGAAAAACACCGCCATTCGATACTCTTCCATTGCAGCCAATATCAGCATAAATAAATTTGTAATTTGTATCAACCATAGCCATCAGAACAATGCTGAAAGTTTACTTGTAATTGTAATAAATACTTCCGCTATGTGCTGGCTTTTGAATGACGATATACTTGTCATCAAGCGCTCCTTCACAGTTGGGAAAATTCCACAATCTTTCAAAATCAGCGGCAATTTGTTCCATTCGTTCTCTGATGAAGTTACCTGAAAAAGAATATTGGATTTTTCTTAACTTTTTACATAGTTCGGATGTAATTTTTTGACATTATTTGTATTCATTGAAAATTGGCATTTCTTAAAATTTTCTGTGATAGATGTTGTATGATGCTGATAGTCATCTGTTTATCATTGCAGTACAGTTATCTTTCTGTCAGGAATGCGACTTTTGATAAGACTAAAAATTATTTCCATTTTTTTTCTTATAAGGAACATGACGAAAGCGAGTGCTCATCGTAACTGCCACCGGAAAATATGCCGAAAAAAACGAACAAAGTTTCAAAATTCCAAAAAGAGGATGAAGTTTTGCAAAAAGCGTTAGACATAATGAGCCAGGAAAAAACTGTCGATAACGCTCAAGTTTTTGGAAATTTTGTAGTTTCAGCAGTTCGAAATTTACGATTGAAAGAATACAGAAGGAGACTTAATCGTAAAATTCAAGCAGTTATTTTAGAAATAGAAGAACAAGATCAATCGTTCGCACCACCAACTCCAATAAGTAATACGATATGGTCCAATAATGATACTGATAGTTTTTTTATGAATCTATAGGCAGTTAGTTACTCTAGTTCTACTCTAGTTCCAAGCACATACCTACTTTGTTTTGATTTTTACATTTCTTACGTTGATATTGTTATGTCAATAGTTCTCAATTTTTTTAGCTTTAATTAAAGAATGTTTATTGTGTTATGTACTTAGAATATTAAATGTTCAAATTAATTTCACGTACATTTTAAAAATATCTTACATACCTTTAAGTATTCATCTTTTAAAACTTCAAATATTGCTTGACAGCATTCCGGAACATTTTTTGATATAGTCTGCACTGCTATCCTGAACAGATGCATAAGCGAATGATAGGAGTTATCTAAAAACAATATAAAAGATTCAAAAAAAAATCTGTTAAATAAATAATATTTTTAAATGTCGGACTTGTTGCCAGAAATCTTAGTTAATCTTAGCTAATCTCTCTCCCGGTGGTATGGAATGTCTCATTGCTGTCTTTTTTTTGTATTTTTGGTGTAATCATGTCCAACAAATTATCAAAATCTATCACTGACATTCGAAGAAAATTTTTATACAATTTTTCGTCATCAAGTCTTAATTCACGCATTAACGTGTTATAGCAACCGAAGGTCTAGTTTTCACCCTCTCCTTTATCCACACCTGTCTTTTTCGTCTTCTACGATTTTTCACTTTTATTGCGATACAAGCATCTACCACAGCAGCAAATATCTGTTCATCCATTGCTTGTTTCGACCTGCGAAATTCCTAGTCTAGCGAAATCGTAGAGAGGTGTAGCCGAATGTGACACATTTTGCCGACACCTGAATCCGAAACTAGTGTCCGACACAACTCTATCTTCAAAAACTGCAGTACGTGTGGACAGTAAGGACATTGCAAGTGTCCACTCTAAATGTCTCCGTGTGTCCATAGCGAGACTGGATTGGCAGAAGTAATATTTTTGCGGTGTTCCCTTTTTCTTGTTTTATATAATTTCGCAATTTCATTAGATTTAGTATGCCTGTATAACCAAAGATAATCTTAAGTTCCCGACTTTCTGTAACTTTATCACGTAAGTACTTGATTTACTTCTTGTAGTGATTCAACCGAAATTTGCATAATTGAAAACTGAAAATTCTTTTTTACTAGTCTTCTCAGTTACTAAATTTAACTTCCCTGGTTTTTGTTATGTGGCTTTTAAAGAATATACATTCGATGAAGTTCTCAGCAGCATTAAGAGCGATCTTTCCGTTTCAGTATAGGGCGTTTTCAATGCATTTTTACGAAACGGAATTCGATGTAGCGCCTTTATTATGAAAGATAACCCGGAAAGAAAATTACGTACTTCCTTAAGAAATGATGAACTACAAAACGTCTGTTTTAAAAAATCAATATTGTCTGTCAATTAATAGATATTAATTAAGATGTTTCAGCATTTTGTAGATCAACTTTAACATTTTTTTTCTGGTACTTCTTGTTAAAATAATAAAAATGTAAAACAGACGTTTTGTAGAGCAGACATTTCTCTATAAATATGTAAATTATTATGTATTTTGATAAAAAAATGTGCTAGCTGCATCGAATTCCGCAAACAATATAAATTCGTCAAATTTGAAGGAACGGAAAGTCGAACCTATCCCCTCTCCTTTCTAGGAGTGACGAGTATAACGTAGTGTTGAGGTGACATAGAAACAGTAATAAATTAATGGGATACAAGTTTACAGGCAAACTTATGGCATGTTATGTTTACAGAGGTGTATAAAAAATTTCATATTCGTTATCGAGAAACTTTCAAACGTGGTTTAAACGTACCTACTTTACTACAAATCTATAACTGTTTTACGAAATCTCTTTGTAGGTGTTATTGAATTTCTTAATTTTGTGTTTTGAAAAAGGGACAGACTAATTAATTAATAATTAATAAATTAATAATAAATTAATAAATTAATAATAAATTAATTTTAATTAATTAATTAATATACAGGGTGATCAAAGTTGCGAAGTCGTTAAATGAGCAGAAATGAACTGTTTTTGCTCAGGATTACAGTGATGATCTGAAAAAAATTATTACTCATCGCGTTCTCAGAATACTTGCAGAAGTGTAGTTGTTTGTAAAAGACCACCATGTTTTGTTGGCAAATGAAAAAACATTAAATTTTAATTACAAATAATGCTTGCTATTTCATCTTAAAATTAATAATAAAAAAGTTATGGCGACATTTGTACATAGTTGGTGTATAGCATTATATCACCATAGCTTACGAGGAGCCATGGATAAAAAAAATCGACGTTTACTAAGATTCTAAATTTTTAATAAAAGAAAAAACAATTGCACTGCTACTTGTTAAAATATTTGTACAATCATATTTTTTTAAATAGTAATGTACTAATTTTTTTAATTCATTGGGTAGAGAGATTTTCTTTCTCTTTACTGCGATATCAACATTTCTAAAATGTGCTTACAATATACAGTGTGTCCCCAGGTGGACTGAAAAGAGGAAAAACTTTTTTATTTTCAAATTTAGACAAAAATGTAATTCTTTATAAAAGTTTTTGCTTGTTCGAAAACCATTAATTTTTAGACAAACCAGATATTGTTTTTCTTGAAATAAAAAATTAAAATTATGGAAAAATATTTACAGTACGAGTCTCTATAACTCGAACCTCCACAACTCCAAATTTTCTCTAAGTCGAGGTTTACTGATGTTTACACATTGTGTACAACTTAAAATTTCTACAACTAATTTAAGTAATTTTCCGGTCCCTTGAGATTCGAATTATGAAGGTTCGACTGTATTTTATTCGATTTCAACACAGGTTTCAACTGTGTACAAAAATTCTTTATAAACATTATTAACAAGATTGTCCGTGATAGAAATGACAGCATTTCTCATTTTTGTTTTAAAACTGAAACATCGTTTTCTAAATTATTAGGATTCAATGGATTCAAATTCGGTGAAGGAGCTGGCCAGTTTACAACCAATCCATTTATTTGGAAAATGTTCTTTCAAAATATTTCTTACAGTATTGTAAAATTCGCATGATAGAATGGGCAGGACATCCATCTTGTTGAAAAAAAAATTGACCATACTGGCTTCGTCTCTTAGCTGACTAACGTTTGCGATAAGAGATGTCGTGATTTTATTAATTCATTACCGAACAAATTTTTCGCTTTAAATTTTTAGAATTTTCTCCTTTATTTTACTTAAGAAAAACAATTTCTGGATTTTGTTCAGAAAATTAATGGTTTTCGAACAAGCTAAAGCTTTCATAAAGAATAATATTTTTCTCTAAAGTTGAAAATAGAAAAGCTTTCCCTCTTCTTTAGTCCATCTGGGAACACACTGTATGTATAATGAAATAATTAAAAAAAACATTATTAAATAAGTAGGCCATGTTCATTTATAAAATCAAGTTGCCTAAATAACTGACAAATGATATCTATCTAATATGCAAATAAACAACAAATAAATGAAATAAAGCATCAATTTTAACAATTTCTTTTGAATTTATATTAGTTAAAATGAACAGTTTTATACAATTCATAACAAAATTTTTTTAGTTGGTGCACAATATAATAATATAATTGCAAAAATCATTTTCTCATTAGTAGGTTTATATTCAAAATCAAGTAAAAATCGAAATAATTGACAAAAAATTATACCTATCTGTCTATACATGTAAACAACAAAGAAATGAAAGAAAGCATTTAGTTTATTTATAGCTTTTAATTTGTTTAAAATGAACAATATTATCCAACAATGTTTTCTTTTAATGGTTGAGTACCAATACATTTTATTTAGACTGTCCCTGCAATTGTTAAATTGATATCCATATAATACAACTACTTACTTAATTTTTATTAATTTAATTAAAACTAATTGTTTCAATTCATTATAGTTTTGTCTATTCATTACACCTAGTTGGGAGTATTTTTGCAAAATTTCTTTCGTCTAGTTCTAGGTTCTAGTAATAAAAAAAAAAGTTATTTGGTCCCATAGTGCGGCGGCGCGGCGGTGGAATGGAATACTCCACAAGCCTGGGTAGCTCCGGGTGACCGCGCTTACGGCGGGGCCTCACCTCGCTATCTACCTGAGCATCTCACGGCCACGCGCAGAGACTCGTGTGTTCCCACGGTCGCTCGGCGCGCGGCCACAAATCAGCAGGCCGCGAAAACGTGTACAGAATGTTCTTGCCGCAATAATAAACGATGCCGAGCAATTCCACTAATGAAACCGAACGTGATGCTCTTTTACATAATGCCACGAACTGAATATTTAATGCACCTCGTATATTTCCCTTCGCTTCTGGTAATGACCGTTCACCGGAACGCGGCCGCTTAGTGAACCAGATCTTCAAAAAGAAAAAAAAAATTAACCGAAACGTTCATTTGATTATAGATAACACGGGAAGCCGCTAGAATAGCTAACTTTTTTATTTGAATTTTTATGTTACGAAGTAACATAAATTAGAAAAGTTCCAGGACCTTTGTATGGCAATATCGAAATAACAGTTATTGTTCTTAACTATTTCGGAATGTTTTAGAGCAGTAGAATTTTGAAAGTATTCAGCAATCATCATGATTAGGGCTTCAAGCACTCTATTCTTTCTTTTCGTTTCGTCGTCCTTCTTTACAGAAGAACAGTGTTGATAAAAATCATATAATTTTTTAAAAGAGTCAAACAATCACTGATTTAAATAAAAAATCTTGATTTTTTTTTGGTATTTTTAAATAAAATGCTGTATTTCATTAATAACTTTGAATAAATTTTAAAAAATAAAAATGGCTTGATTAAATCACCAGTTTTTTTTCTAAATTTTCTTTATTTCTCGATCGTCTTTTGTTATACGTATTTTACTCAAAAATTGCACAATTGTCAATTGTCTTCAATTATAATATATTAATTTTAGAAAGTCGAATCAATTTTGTTTATTTAATGAGAAATTTTTTATTTCTATGTTATTTTTTCCCTAAATATTAAAATTTTCTTTATTTCTTGATCGTCTTTTATTTTATTGTACGTAAAAAATTGCACATTTGTCAAATGTCTTAAATTGTTTGTACCTTAATTTTAGAAAGTCGAACCAGTTTCCTTTATACGGGGTGATCTTTTACTGTATGCAAATATTTAAACCTGTACTACATCACCATAAATGGTAACGATTGAATTCATAAGTCCTTAACAAAAGTTTTACACATTTCGAGAAAATCGCAGTTGAAAATCGGGCAAGAATTAATCGCACGTCTATGTCTTTGGGGTAGGTCAAGAAAAGGAAGTTTTATTGCGACCGCAGAAAGCATCTGTTGGAACAAGAAACAGAACTGCAATCGAGCAGTGTGTTACGTTTCAAATTTCCCGCCAAAGAAAACGCGGAATCTAGACGCTATCTGACCCGCTTTCCATAGTTGGCAAGCCTGTACCTCTTCTTTGCTTCCTCGGAGTTTATTGGTGGATGACACACCACGTGACTACTTTTACGTGTGATGTACCGACCACCATTTTCAATCGTTCTTTTTACGTTCGGCCTTTGACCAGGTGCAACGTGTTTTGTGTGTTCTCGGAATTCTTGCTCTCTGTGTGAGAAGAATTCACCAAATTGGAATTTCTGGTTGTACCACCGAACGAGTTGGGGCACTTTTAAGCTCCATACTAAGCCTGGAAATCTAGAAAACCCCAGGTAACGTAAAACGTGCAAGGGCGTGTACCCAAAATGGACGCTAATATTTTCAGTCTTCTTTAGGCTTTTAGTACCGGCTTTTAGCTCCGGCTTTTGCACAAGCTTTTTGTGCGGCTTTCAAGTATCCGTTTGCGGATTTTGTTGGGAGAATAATTTCGAACCATCGCATCGAATCATCTCGTCTTTCCCTGTGAAGAATTTAGTTCCGGCGTTTTCTACGGCGCCCCTACCGAAACCGCATTGAACCGGTCCATCCCGGATTAGCATCGCGGGACAGGAGCCGTAGATGGCGTGGTGATCAGCAAATGCGTTTGACGTTTCTCTGACTGACAGAAACAAATTCGTGAGTTTCTTTTGTTATTGTTGCTTTTATTACCGAATCATAAGACATAAGCCGTATGCTTATTAGTTAATGTGGAGAGCGAATCTTCGGCCAAATGCAGACATTGCATTATTAAATTATTTTTGTTGATTTCACTAAATTCGAAGTTTGTCAACTTTAGACGAACCTAAGAGAATCTCTTGTAGTAACCTGCATTTGTACGAAGTTGTAATCGCAAATAAATTGTGAGATTATTAACTTTAATTTCGAGTTTGATTTCTATGTTCACACCAGTGAGTAAAGACTCGCCTCTTTTTGCTTTTGATATCTCTGCCCGGTTTGGTCGATTGGGGACGTCGACTGGCCGATTACATTTTGGCTGTAAAGCAGTCTCCTGCCGCCATTTAATAATTTTTTACCATCTTAGTGAACCCACCCCATTCTTCACTGTAGCTAGTCCGGGATACAGCTGATACGTTTAGTCAGCAGAAGCTTGTCATCTGTCAACGGTAAGTGAGAGGCAAGTTAGATTAAATTATAAATTTGGTGACAAGTGACCCAGTGACCTTTGCCAAGATCGGGAGCCTAATAAAAGCATTTTTTTTCACGTCGCAGTAAGTCGTATCGTAGCCAAGGAATTTGCTTCATTTTATTTCATTTATGATCATGACACAGAATTTACTGCTCCGTATCCTTTGGAATCAACAGTTTAGTTTGTGAAAAGTGGTTGAACGAGTTAAAGCCAACCATTTTTTGTGCTTAGTATTTTCTTGCCTGTCGCAATTCACGAACGGCGAGAGAACAAATGCTCTTCATCTACGGCGAAGCTCGAGAAATTGAAGAAGCACGGGGGATTTATGGAAACACATTTCCAAATCAATGCAAGAACATTTACAGCTAATGGCCCGCATTTACGCGATTATGGAACGTTTCGTGTGTGTGTCGCTAATGATGGAGGCTACTTTGAACAGTTGTTATAAACATTCCTAAATTACTGTAGTGAACGTTTGAATGTGTTCTTCCACACAGATATTATTCGGTGAGTGAGTGCGCCTTTGCATATTAGTCACGCCTGCGATGTTTATTGCCTACGATCAGCGAAGCAGGTTCCGTAAGTTTTTTTTTGTTGTTTCATGACCGTTCTATAAGGGGCGGATAAAATAATTTTCCCTCCTGTCCTGTTATGAATTTTTTAAAAAAATTTTTCGTGTTCTATGTGCTCTCACGGTAATGTGATTAAAATTTTTGCACTTATTTTACAAACATGAAATATAATGAAAATTATTTTATTTTTATTTTTTTTTCTAAATTTTCTTTATTTTTCTTTGTTTTATTTACGTAAGAAATTGCACAATTGCCAAATGTCTTAAAATATGTATTAAGTTTTAAAAGTCGATCGAGTCTTATTTATTTAATGAGAATTGTTTTTATTTTTGTATATTTTTTAAAATTTTGTAAATTTTCTTTTTTTCTCGGTGGCCTTTTGTTTCATTTCACGTCAAAAATTGCAAATTATTTGTTTTATTTTACGTAAAAATTGTCAAATGTCTCTTAAAATTGTATCTTAATGTTAGAAAGTCGAACTACTTTTGTTTATTTAATGAGAATTTTTTATTTTTGTTGTATTTTTTCTAAATTTTATAGATTTTCTTTTATTTCTCAATCGCCTTTTGTTTCATTTCACGTCAAAAATTGCAGATTATCATCAAATGTCTCCAAGTATATCTTAATTTTAAAAAGTCGAACCAGTTCTGTTTGAACTTTTTTATTATTTTTTTAAATTATTTTGTCTTTCTATATTTTATAAAATTTCTTGACTTATTTATCGATCGTCTTTTGTTTTATTTTAGGTCATCATATTGCACAATTGTCAATGGTCTTCAATTATATCTTAATTTCGAGTTGAACAAGTTTTGTTTATTTGAAGAGAATCTTTTTATTATTATTTATTTATATTATTTTATGTCTTTCTACATTTTATTAAATTTCTCGATTTATTTATCGATCGTCTTTTGTTTTACTTTACGTCAAAAAATTGCACAATTGTCAAATGTCTTGAAATATGTCTTAATTTTAGAAAGTCGAAGTAGTTTCGTTCATTTGAAGAGATTTTTTAAAATTATTATTTGTTTTTATTATTGTACGTCTTCCTAAATTTGATAAGATTTTTTGATTTATTTATCGATCGTCTTTTGTTTTACTTTACGTCAAAAAATTCAACCCTGCAGAAAAACTTCTTGCTATTGCTGCTTTGAACTCGGATTGATGATTTGCTTTGTGATTAATTTAGTCTTGATTCATAATTGAGAACTTTGGTGGTATTCCAAAATCCCATTCGCGTTAAATCCGAGCAGCAGCAGCAGCAGCATCGATGGCGGCAGCACCTCTTTTATCCTCGCGCCGATCTGTTTCGCATGCGCTTGCCGTTTCTCGCGGGAATCGGTCCTGGCATCCTTTCTCAGTGCTCTCATGTCTCCCACATTCCCTTGCAAACCTCATCGTCTGCGTCTGATTGACCGTCGCCGTTTTTGCGCAATAGTTCCCTCTTCCCCATTAACTCCCTTTCAAAAGTGATTGCACTTGCAACTTGTACGCGAATGTTTTGGCTAACACAGATAATGAAAAAATATAATAAACAACAAAATACAGTAAGAACTGTATGTTCCCTTTGAAAAATTCACTTTTGTTATAGTAGAGGAAACTATGTGTCACATGAAAGAAAATTACTGTATTTGTTCAAAGTTTTCACAAGTTATAAATTTTGATGGAAACCTCAAAACCTGTTCTCATTTCTACACAAGGGGGTGTCGATTAGTTCTTAGCTTAACATAGAAAACTTTATTGTATCTATTTTAAAACAAATTTTTATTTACTCAACTTAATCACCTTTGAACTCTATACTACACTTAGCACAATGCTCATAAATATTTTTAAACCTTTCAAAAAAGAAAAAAAAAATTGTTTACCTTGGTATGCAAATCACTCCCCCTCGCTTATTGCTGTTTCATTCGATGAGAGCTTCTTCGCTTTTAAGTTTTGCTTTTTAGTTTCGGAAATAAATAATAGTCTGAAAGGTTAAATCTAGTGAATAGGGAGGGTAGTGAATTAATTCGAAGCCAATTTCATAATTTTTTTGCAACGGGTGCATTGTCCTGCTAGAAAAGCATACCTTTGGAAATATTTCCATAGCGTTTCTCCATATTTTTTTCCCGAACTTTGGTTAATAACATAGAATCATATTTTCCCATTACAGTTTTATCCTGTCCTAAGTAGTCCGTCTTAATTATTCCGTCCCTGTCCCAAGAAACTGATGCGAGGACCTTTCCTGCCGATTTTTGGACACATTGTTTTGGGCGGGGCGAACCAGTGTGTTTCCATTCCTTTGATTGTCCTTGCGTTTCTGGATCGTAGTGATGAACCCATAGTTACAATTCTATCCAAAAAGTTAGAAGAATCATCTTCAAAACGACGGCAAAGCGATGTCGAAGTTGTCACCCTAAGTCGTTTTCTCATTGTCCAAATCACGTGTGAAGCACACGATGTAGGAAATGTTCAATGTTTCTGAGCCCTATTATTCGATGCTTCAAAACGATCATCAACATTTTTTGGGGTGGACACTGAAACGGATCTTCCAACATGGAGTTCCTCTTTTCACCTCTCTGCTTCCCCTCTTAAATTCTGTAACCCATTTTTTATGGTGGCATACGAAGGACAATTTATCCTTCAATGTATCCACCATTTACACCGCATTTTAATTCTATTTTGGACAACCCTTTCAAAAATAAATACTTTATCACCGACCGATACTCAGTTTTATCAAAAGGGAGATTTTCGTTTGAGAATATATTCATTTCTTTATCAATTTCATTAAACGCTGTGAGTTTTCCATACGTACAAAGGCACTCAAATAGTTTTCGTAAATAACCATGCTCGAAGTGTGAAATAATTTCATAAATCAGATAAAAAGATAACTGTAGATGTCTAGTGTCTAGCGGATAATTAAAGCGAGAATCCGATCTGAAATACGCACGAACATTTTTAGCTTCATACTACGAATAGCGGAACCAGATTGTATTAGTTCGTTTTTGTTTGAGAGGTAAACAGGATGTGAGATAATAACAATGAATTATTATGAAGTGGGCCTAATCACGCGATTGTCACATTGTGAATGATTAAAATACCGTACTACTTCATTGAAAAGTCGACAGTTCAAGTGATTTCAAAAACTGCCCGAAGGATAAATAATTATTACAAAATTTCTTGATAAATTTCAACTGACAAGAAGCTACATAAATTAGGTACCGACAATTTCCTTAAATTTTACGTATTTTTGTAAATGTATCTAGATTAAAATGTGTATGTCACAAATATCTAAAAAAAATCTTTTTTAAACAGGCAGCTGACCCGACAAAATAAAACAAGTATCAGAATCAATGTCACAGATTACAAGAAAAATGAGCTTTTACTATTATTACTCATTGCCACTTCTTATTACATAACGTTAGGTATCAGTTGTTCCGGAAGAATAAAATCGATATTTTTTACGCAAACTATAAGTCGCTAGAAACTCAACGAGAATGCAGCAAACTTTACAACCGCGTCAAAACGCGTATAAATTAACTGAAGTAAATGTGAATAAATTATTTTGTATTTATTATATTATTAGTGAATTTAAATTTGATGAGTGTTCTGCAGTACGTAATTAAACAATTTCTTTAAACATAGCATTTAAATTACTAATTAAACTAGAAACGATATTGTTTAAATTACTGGGGATATTTGGATAACGCTACAGGACGCGACGATCGTTTTTACAAGGAATCGCTTAAACATATCGGTTTCCTCTGAAAATGTCGAACGCTTCATTTTACCTGTAATCCATCACCGAGTTATCTTTTTATTTTAATTAACGAGCTAGACGATCGTGCGAACTGATGTAAAAGTTTCATTTTGAGACCTAAACAATAAAATTTGAGTTTTCATTCAACGTAACCTTCAGTGCCCTACCGTGATTGTTGTTACGATTTTTGGTCAATTACATCTCGAAAACGAAGAGTCTTAGAAATATTTTAATATTTTTCTTGTAATCTGTGACATGAATCGTCGGATAAACTGAGTATTAAACAGTAACTAAACTAAACGTGTGGTTGATAATGGAAGAATGTTAAAGGATATTCTGTTAAAGTTATTCTGTCCTTATTCCATGATTGTGAAACTGGGCCTTAGTGGTTTTGTACTTCGTGATTTTTTTAATTTCATATCTAGAGTACGGGGTTGCGTTCATATGATATACCTTCGAATGCACCTAGGCGTGTAATTATTTCTCTCTTAATCACGATTACTTGCTTATTTTGCATCTCGTTCATCTGTTTCAAGAAGTCTTGTGTTTATATTATTAGCTTACCATGACAACGGGCACACTTTTACGTCCCATTTTTAAGTAGTGTCTAGAAAATGTGTTTGTTGCCTGATTTAGTTTTTTATGATTCATAGATGAGAAACAAAATACATAAACTCATTTATACGAGAAAGACTACAATATTAGCCGAGAGTAACTCTAGAGTGTCTTTTATGAACACAGCCCGGTGAAATTTTTGTCAACAATGGACGTATAACATATAGATTAAACGCAGTTTCAACGTAACCTTGCTTTTGTCGTCTGTTGTCTTACTGTCGCTGTCGCAAATTATTTTCTCGTTGTCTTCTTTCAAGAGTTATTGCGTTTGTGATTTAAACAAGTTTTCCCGAATCTTGAATTTTGATTAAATAAAACTTACCAAAATAAATATGTAAATGTCATGGGCCCGTATTTTCATCTTATAATGAAGGATTAAACCATAATAAAAACTTAATTAAGATTGTGTTTAACTAAAGTCGTGATTAAAATAAACAAGAAACGATATAGCTTTATGTCAATTTAATGTGTGCACGAGAGTGTCGAACGAATGTTGCCATGGGAAATAAACACGTTATTAAATTAATCATAAGATGAGAATTATCTGTAACAAGCTACGCACAATGTTGTACTTGAATTTGTCTTTTTAAAAAAGTCACAGATGCGAACTTTAAAAAAATCTCTTGGTATAATCCTTTTTAATACGATTAATTCTTTTTAATTTTTTTTTCTGATGTTTAAATACTAAAATGAAATAGAAAGAAAATCGTCATCCAAAAGAATAACATATTTTATTTAATAAATTTTTAAAACCTCAAAAAAAAACGTTATTTTTATTGAATCAATTAAATATGTATTGTCATCTTTTTAGCTTTGATAAAAAAATTAAAACACGAAGAAATTTACAATTTTCTTTGTAGATACAAATATATACTTACAATTTTTATGAAATTAAATGATCTATATCTTTTATTCAGGGTGATCAACAATGTCCGTTTCGCTATTATAATTTATACGTATTTACTACTACAATATGCCACCTTATAATAATGGAGGACTGCATTAGATCAGATGTATGTATTTTAAATTGCCAAATTATGTTTTTAATGTAAAGCAGCTTTTAAACCAACTGATTGGTTTAAAATAACTGATGCACAGCATCGAATTATTATTTAATGAATTTATATCTGTTTATTACAAATATAAAAAATATCGCTAGCGAATGACAATGAACAGAAAGTGAATTAGAGCAAACACTGCTCTACTCTTTTTTGTAGATCATACTCTTATAATATACATAGTCAAATTTTATAACAACTTACCGAATAAATTTAAAACTTGTTCTATTTTGTCTTTCAGGCATCAAAGTTTACGCCGGTATTCTGAACTGTCAAATTGATATTATTGTATTCCGATATTATATTGTATATTATTATTTATAGCAGAACAAAAAAGCCTTTTGGTTATGTTCTTGTACCAACAAACATTATTATTATTATTAAAAATTCACTGCATATCCCATGATTTCCCCAAGTTCTAACTTCGGGTTATACAGTTGACATAACTCGGACCTAAATATTAATATAATCATTCTTGGAAAGTAGTTTCTTTATTGACCACATTGTAGATGTTTATCAAAAGAGAACGTTTTTTAATTAATTTTCCTTAAAGTTAAGAAAATACCTGACGTAAAAAAATTATTTTAACTAAAATATTGAGTTTCTTTCTGGTTTTTGTTATTGTATTTTATATTGTAGGTTTCTAATTTAAATGTAGTTTATTTATTTGTCATTTTCCGTTGAAGACACTAAGAAAAATCAGTGCTAAAATGTCAATTATGTATTTTTAATAATCCGTCATGTACCTACACACCGGTTGTTGATTCAAACTGAGATCATAGAAATTCAATGAGAACAAATAGTGCAGAAAATTGAAGATTGACGTTTATGAAGTGCGAACGGTATAGCATTACGTTATGAGTAGGTCTCTGCAAGAGCTAGAGCTTCATCTGTTTTACTTGCCTATGCCACCTTCTATCTGTTGTTCTCACTTTACGACAACGATCGATCTATACAGGGTGAGTTTTTAAGCGCCCTTTCTTCCATAGCTCATTTATAGAATTCTACCTATTCTATAGACATTCTACCTATTGAGCACTATAATCTAAAATTATTTTGATACATACAGAGTGTTACGTAAAATAATGGAAGCATCCAGCAGGATTTTTTTAAATGGAACAGCCTGTGTTTTTTATTATAGAAAGATATAACACTCGATCCTCTAAATAGTAGCGCATAAAATATTTATATTTATTTAACCAACTAAGAATAAATTAATATTTTGTTGAAAACGGTCTGATTTTCTACTTCTCTTGAAATACTTACTGTAAACGTATTGTTTGTCGTACAGCAATAAAAATCGGTAGTGTTATAAACTAAAGCATAAGGAATAACTTAGATATAAATTCTAGACAGTATTCATGTTCCTCTTCAATTCTGTTACAGGTTTTCTGTATCTAATCCTTACAGTTTTTTTGCTTTAATAAACTTTTTATTTCTTTACTCTAAAATCAATGTTAAAATAGTATATTATTTTACAAGTTTCACAAGAAGGCTTATTGTAACACGAGTGGGGTTAGGGTACGACGAGCGAAGCAAAGCAAGCTCGGAGCGCCCGAACAGAACGAGTGGTACAATGTCTCTTGTGAAACGTGTAAAATATAGTATTTTTTCTACTTTGCGTCACATATTGAACAAAAATATGAAAAATATTGTTAAAAATTGAATCTCCTTAGTATATGGGGAATTTTAGTTGTAATGCGTGGCAACACTGATAACCCTTCGATTTAAACAAAAATCACATTGACAAGTTATTAATTTTTCTTATCCAGCTTCATTGTGAATAGGTACTCTGTTAAATAACAAATAAATAATGAATTATTTTGTAAAATCTATTAAATATTTTCAATTAAAATTTGACTAAAATTTCCCCAAAAACAGTTTCACAATGAGCTTCATTGTGATACTATTTTTGGTGTCACAATGAGTTCATTGTGAAAGCAAAGTAGAAAAAGTTATTTAATGTACCGTATTTTAATTTCTTAAACACAGGACCCTCTATTTCATAAAATATATGTTTCCTATTAAAAGTGCCAAATTTGGCCCAGCCTGTATTTTCATTATAAAATGGTCGGCGTTTTTGAAGAATGTCGCTTTGTTCCGGAAAAGGTCGTTTTATCTCAGATATTTATTCCTAATTAATTCTGAATAATCCCGCTTCGACTAATCCTTATTTGAACAAAAATATGTGATCATTAATCATCCAATAAATTTATTTTGACGGGAAAAACAGCAAATCGTTTAATCAATAATTATATAGATTAATAAAATATTGTACTTCTTGGACTATGTAAATAAGCATCAAATCCTATTTTTGTTTTTTTGACACTTAATCATTCGTGTTAAATAATATATTTATGTACATTATTTTTTTTTAATCAAATAATTACATACTTAAATCAACTTCAGTTTTCAATGTTTTGGTAACATTCACGGAAATTTACCAATTAAAAAATTTTTTCTTTCTTCCTTTGAACTTTAAAAATTAACCTTAAAAATGACAAACTGAAGGCATATAGAAAATATAATTTCAAATAATGAAAGGATACATGAATTCAAAATCATAAAAAAATAAACTAATAATATATGTAAGTACGTAAAAGTATAGCTGAGGAAAAATAAGAAAATAAGTAGTAGTCCAAAAAAGAAAAAGCATGAAAAAATTAAACTTGATGATTACTGATTAGAGATAACAGAATGTAGAATAAATAAAGAAAATATAGAAATAAAATAAAGGAATTAAAGAAAAAAAAAAACAATACGAAATTCTAACTCTATTTCCTGAAGAATAAATCGAAAATTTAATTATTTTAAAAAATATTTGGATAATCCGTTTTTTCATTTGTCTCGTATTAAACTCGAGATACTTGTTCTTGCAAATTCAACGCCAAGTTCTGTAAACTTGTCGGTGAAGCCTGCGATTTGGCCGGATATCCGCTGCATCTCTAGTTTTTAAAAAGATATTTGAAGCTAATTCTTTCCAATTATTTTCCGAAGATTTACATGAAAAGTATCAGAAGTCCTTCTCAAAAGTAAATATTATATTCTTTCTGGTTATTATTTTCATCAACTCGCCCATTCGAGATTTAAAAGAAATAATGTCATTTCCTTCGTAATTAGTAGAGGAGACGGGGGGAATAAGGGCCACTTAAGGAAAAATCAATATATGTATGTTGAAAAATAGAAACAATTTTATGCTATTTCGTTTTTAGGAAAAAACCATTAAAATGACGTATCTACATCGTTACGGTCATTAACAGAAATTATAATACATACATATGTATGTCCACAGAATATGGAATATGTTATATACTGCAAAAAATACGCGTTACATCAAAAAACCCTGAAACAGGTAAATTTTTGATTTTTCTTGCGGATCCTATGACATGATTAAAATTTTAATTTCGCTTGTCATTTGTCATTAGTGACGTCATTGACAATTTTTTTAAATGGCATGACTAGGTTTCATTTATTTCAAAGAAAGCACACTACTTTACTCTTTACAATGGTATCCTACTTTTGAAGTTTACATTCTTTTTTCACGTGAAATAGAAATTTTTACACCTTGTTCCAAAAGCATGGAATATAGTAGATATCTACTTTAATAAATATGCATTAATCAAAAAATGTTTCAAATAAAAGTTGTTTGACATTTAGTTCTCTATCATTTAACAGTAGCCAATCGTAATCTTTTTCACAGACAAAAGCACAACGAGTAACAAGTAAATATTTTTAATTGATAAGGTACCCCTATATTATACCCATTTGACAGAGATTTTTCGATGATATAAAACTATATTTTATCCTTCATCAATTTTGAAAAAACAGTAAACAATGTAACAAATTTAAATGATTCTTCGAATAATAAATGAAATCTTCAAACGAGGGTCACAATCAATAGAAAAAAATCCAACTGCCGCTCATAAACTACAAAAGATGTTCGAACTGTATTCCATTTACTGTTAGACAATGATAAACTCGATTTTCAAATCCATTAATGACATTTCTGGTGTGATAGCTCTCATCTCTGTTCTTATGCTATCTTTTAAGATTTCAATGTTTTCTGGTTTATTTATGTATACTCTGTCTTTAAGATAGCTCCAAAGGAAAAAGTCTAACGGGTTTAAATCAGGTGAACGAGCTGGCCATTCTATTGCACCTCCTCTCCCTATCCATCGATTGGCAAAGGTAACATTCAGAAAATGACGGACGTTAATACCGAAATGAGGAGGAGCCCCGTCCTGCTGCAACCAAATTCTATTAAGAGGTATATCCGGATCTGCTTCGTTTGATATAGATATGAAATAGCTAAAGCAGGAACTAATTCATATCTCAAAAAGTTTAAATAAGTTTCTGCAGTTAGATTGTTCTCAAAAAAGAAGGGTCCCAAGATTCGATTTCGAATAATTCCTGCCCAAACATTAATTTTTTGCTGGTATTGAGTATGTCCTTCTACATACCAGCGAGGATTTTGTGAAGCCCAGTAACGTGTGTTTTGTTTGTCTAATTTTCCATTGAAACAAAACGTTGCTTCATCTGTGAAAAGAATATGTTTGTGAAAATTTCTATCTGCTTCAAGTCTATGCGTTATGTTTTCACAAAATTCAATTCGTCGTTCAAAGTCATCTTCAAATAATTCTTGAAAAACGCAGGGTCGTTACGCATGCCACTTTTCTTTTTTTATGGCTTTATGTACAGTTGACTTCTTTAAGTTATGATTTCGAGCAATTTGTCGAATAGAAATATGAGGATTCTCTACTACAGCTAACATAACGTTTTCACGATTTTCATTATTTTCAGGTAAATTTCTTACTGTTTTCGGCAAGTCTTTGACAGTACTGGTCATTTCAAACTTTTGCAAGATTTTACTAACAGTAGACTGGGAAATATGATGCTCGGGGTATACGTTATTAAATAAATTGCACACTTCTTCCTGTCGTCTTCTTCTGTCTCCATATCCCAACATCATCAATATTTCAATTCGATGTTTTTCAGATAAATGCGCCATAAGTTTTATTACTTTCGTGCTTCTTTAAATCTTCCAAATCACAAGCGTAACTTTAAGTTCAAGTACCACTCTGACATTTAGAAGAATGCAAATGTCTTGATTAATAAGAAGGTTTAGTAGTGCCTTAACATGGATAACTAGAATACTTTTGTGAAAAACTTCAAAAGTAGGATACCATTGTAAAGAGTAAAGTAGTGTGCTTTCTTTGAAATAAATGAAACCTAGTCATGCCATTTAAAAAAATTGTCAATGACGTCACTAATGACAAATGACAAGCGAAATTAAAATTTTAATCATGTCATAGGATCCGCAAGAAAAATCAAATATTTACCTGTTTCAGGTGTTCTTGATGTAACGAGTATTTTTTGCAGTATATAACATATTCCATATTCTGTGGACACGGTGTATATGTATTCATTTAAAATAAAAATGGAATTGGTTCTTATTGCCCGCATGTTGGGGGTAATGAGAACGATGAAAGAAGGCACAGTTCTAACAAATAACTGCTATAGTTAATATATTGTAACGATTTTAAAGGTTCAATTATTTTTATTTTAATCAAAACACGAAATAGTTAAAAATCTAATTTATTTAAAAGTAACACTAATTAACATTAACTTAAACAATAATTTATTTATGAACTAATAAGTAATTTATGTTAACAGCCGAGCGAATATTTATAATGCGACTTCAATTCTGCACTGTCAACTCTGAATTTATTTTCGAAACTGAACTACGTTCACTGCGTGCATTTTTATATATGCCGGCTCTCTCTTCGAGAATGGCCTGGAGACGGGCTGTCTGTTCTAGTTTACTCCGCCGACCGAATTCTCCAGGCTAAGGCGCGTCGACTAGGCGGTGATGACGCAACAGACAGGCCGACGCCGCAATCGTCACACTGCCCCCTTCTTAAAAACGTTTCGTCTCGGAACGTTCCTCGTGATAGCCTTGAAGGAGAATGTCGATATCGGCATGCTGGTCCCTCTTTACAACATCCGGTCTGGAAAAAATAGCAGTCTACGGTTTTCCTACTGCCAACAGCTGCCTGTGGGTGGTGACTGCAGACTAGAACTTCTATTCCCGTTCCGTTGAAGATTACTTCTATCATGCTGCGAACGATCCTCCAGTCCAGCCCATCTAGTCCGCAGCCTATCTTGGGAATGACTAATTTCGTCTCCTTGCCTTCCACCAGCTGTCTCTTCAGGCTCCATAAAGCTCTCCAAATACTGCGATAGTCAGGCTTACCGCTTGATGTCTTTTTGGTGACTAAGTAGTACACGTGTCGTCTTCGTTCCGCCTCCGTGTGGATGATCT
Source organism: Dorcus parallelipipedus (assembly GCA_958336345.1). NCBI lineage: Eukaryota > Metazoa > Arthropoda > Insecta > Coleoptera > Lucanidae > Dorcus > Dorcus parallelipipedus. Next base: position 41,912,677 of record OY284476.1, read on the forward strand.
GTAGGCTCTTGCCCACCATGGGGTGCTGTCTTAGGAGTTCCTCGACCTGACCAAATTTCTTCCGGAAGACTTGGGCTATCCCCTTGGACATCCTTAGGTCTTCTGCCACACAGTGGGCCAGACTGTACTCTGGTGACACTTGAAAAAGGTCTTGCTGTCTCTCTGTGGTCACTCCGAGTCGCGCCTTACTTCCTGTGGCGTGATGAAACATGAAGGTTTCGAAGTTTACTTCGGAACCTTGCGTCCGTTGTACTGTCCCTTCATTTTCTTCTCCGTTGTAAGGAGCCATTCGGTTGAAGTGGATAACTTTGGGTTTGCCATGCGGAATCTTCCTGATGCGGTAGATGACATCGTTGATCCGTTTCATCACTTTGTAAGGACCTTCCCAAGATGTCTGCAGTTTTGGCGATAGACCTCGACGTCTTTGAGGATTATAAAGCCAGACCAGCGCTCCAGGTTCGTATCCCCCATTCTGAGCGTTGATGTCATAATGCTCCTTCATTCGGTCGCTGGATGTCTGTATGTTGTGACGAACTCGATTGTGAATGTCGTCCATTTTTCTGCGTAGACCGCTCACGTAGTCTTCGTCGGCAGGGATTTCGCCAGGCCTCACGCCAAATTTCAGATCGCAGGGCAGTCTTGGCTCTCGCCCAAATACCACTTTTGCTGGTGTCTCTCCTGTTGTTTCATGAACGGACGAACGGTATGCCAGTAGAAAAAGGGGAATGTACGTGTCCCAGTCTCTCTGATGATCGGAGACGACTTTGGACAAATGTCGGTTGATGGTTCTGTTGAATCTTTCCACCATTCCGTCCGACTGCGGGTGAAGTGCAGTGGTTCTAGTTTTCCGGATGCCGAGCAAAGTACACACGTTCTTAAACAAAGCCGATTCGAAGTTCCTTCCTTGATCTGAATGGAGCTCCATGGGCGCGCCATATCGACTGATCCATTCACGGACAAGGGCTTCAGCAATAGTCATCGCCTCTTGGTTTGGTAGGGCGTATGCTTCAACCCACTTGCTAAAGTAGTCCATCACCACTACGATGTACTTATTTCCACTATTCGTTTGTGGAAATGGGCCGGCTACATCTATGGCAATTCTTTCGAAAGGACTTCCCACGTTATACTGTTTCATGGGAGCCTTGCCTCGTCGGTGGGGGCCGTTACTAGCTGCGCAGACTACGCACTTCCTACACCAGTCCTTTATGTCTTCCTTGCAGTTCACCCAGTAGAACCGTTCGCGCACCTTTTCCATAGTCTTCTTGATTCCCAGATGCCCTCCCGAAGTTCCATCGTGAAGCTCCCTCAGAACTTCCGGCACCCTATTCTTGGGGATCAGCAACTGTGTCTTCTGTTCCGTGCCTTCCTGGTTCTCGATGGTTCGTTTCAGAAGACCATGATCCAGCACTATGGAGTCCCACTGCGCCCAGTACGATTTTACGGATGGTGCACATGGTGCTATCTCTTCCCAAGTAGGCCTTGCCTCCCTACTTTTCCATTCCAGCACCAATTTCAAATCCTGATCGTTCTCCTGGTCTCGTCGCAATTCTTCACCTTGCCATTTGTCGTCTATAACGGCCGTCCTCGCAGTCGTGGCTACTTTCTCCTCCAGACGACTACAATGCTTACAGTCTTCAGCACAAGGTCTTCTCGACAGAGCATCGGCATTTCTATGGCTAGTTCCGGCCCGATGCTGGATTTCAAAATCGTATTCCTGAAGTCGTTCAATCCATCGTGCGACTTGTCCTTCAGGATTCTTGAATCGGAGGAGCCATTTTAAAGCGGCATGGTCCGTCCTCAGGAGAAAGTGTCTGCCATATAAGTACTTGTAGAAATGTTCTATGGACTTTACCACGGCTAGCAGTTCCCTTCTAGTGACGCAATAATTTCGTTCCGGCTTTGACAGGACTTTACTGAAGTAGCCAATCACCTTCTCCTGCCCTTCTTGTATCTGGGACAGTACGCCACCGATACCAACATTGCTAGCGTCAGTGTCCACGATGAACTTGCCTTCAGGGAGAGGGTAACTTAGAATAGGAGCACTTATCAGGTACTGTTTTAGTTGTTCGAAACTAATTTGGCAATGTTGGTCCCATTCAAACGGACGACCTTCTTCGGTGAGTTTTGTCAACGGCTTAGC